>CM075505.1:270000-705000 GCA_037950675.1 Hypophthalmichthys molitrix
ATGATGACATAAAAAGTCAAAATGATGAGGTAAATAGTAAAAGTTCGAAATTGTCATAATTTAGACTTTTTAATCTCATAATGACTTTTGTCATAAATCCAACGTTTTTGTAATAATTATGACTTTGTTATGTTAATTGACTTTTTAAGTCATAATTTTGACTTACTGTGTTATGTGATAATTCTGACTTTTTATGTCATAAATACGACATTTAAGTCAATTTCAATTTTTCATTTCATATTTATGACTGTCATAATTTTGACATTTTGCCATAATTTCAACTCTTTAATGTCATAATTGACTTTTTCAGTTATAATTTCGACTTACTGTCATAATTTAGACTTTTTATGTCATCATTTTGACTTAGTATGTGATTTGAAAATGTTGACTTTTTATTCCATAAATGACATTTGTCATTTTTTTTCATTTCATAATTATGATTTAGTGTCATAATTTCAACATTTTGTCATAATTATGACTTTTCAAGTCAGAATTTCAAATTATTATTGCATAATTTTGATTTCTTAATGTCATAATTATGACTTAGTATGCCATAATTTCAACATTTTATGTAAAAAAAAATCTGAATTTTAACTTTTTAAGCCAGAATTTCAACATTTTGTCAATTTTGACTTTGTATGTCATAATTTTACCTTTCATAATTGATTCATAATTTTGACTTAGCATGTCAAAATGTAGACATTTATGTCATAATTATGATTTACCAAAGCATGATTTTTTCTCATGTGTCAGAAGCGGGCTTCCGTAGCTTGGCTCTTCAGCGCTGTGAAGTATTTGAGCAGCAGGTCTCAGGGTTTCCTTTGAAAGACAATGATGATCTGCTGCTTCCAGCGGTTCTGTGTTCCGGTAAAGTCGGCAGCAGGGGTTTCGACGGAGGGAAGTGGAGGGTTTGGTTTTATTTGTGTTTGAATGACTGAGCGGAGCTCAACTCACTGCTGCGCTGATCCTTATGAAAATATTTGTGGCACTTTATCAGGCTAAAAATACTGGCCGCGCTTTTCATGATGTCAACGTCGCTCACAGGAAACACACACATTAACTGTGGTGGATAAGAGCGGCAGTGTTTCATGACGGCTCATCAGAGAGAGAGCGTGCTGGAGTAAACTGCAGCGGTTTATTTGGGTTTTACAGCGGAATCTCTTCAGTCTGCTGGACACGCTGAGGAGCTCAAACCAACAAAACCAACACGACTTACACACGGGATCATATGAGTTTAAAGATCCTGGATCGTGCTGCTCTTCACAACTCTTCCTGATGCTGAAGTCGAATCAACGAGTCTGTAAACTGAAAGAATGACATCACAGATTATAAGTGAGAGCAGGAGTAATAATGGTGAAGAAGAACTACAACAATTTATAATAACTTCAATATATGAAGCCTTTCAGAATTTGCCAGTGTATTATCATCATGAAATTTAAAGTAGTGAAAACGTATTCATCAAGGACACAATAAATCGATCAAAAGTGACAATAAAGACATTCATAATGTTACAAAGATTCTAATTCAAATAAATGCTGTTCTTTTGAACTTTCTATTCATCAAAGAAAATAAAACGTATCAGTTTCCACAGAAACATTATTATCATTCAACATTGATAATAATCATAAATGTTTCTTGAGCAGCAGATCATCATATTAGAATGATTTCTGAAGGATCATGTGACACTGAAGACTGGAGTAATGATGCTGAAAATTCAGCTTTGATCACAGGAATAAATTACACTTTACTATATATTCACATAGAAAACAGTTATTTAATCTGTAATAATATTTCACTGTTTTTACTGTATTTTTGATCAAATAAATGCAGCCTTGATGAGCAGAAGAGACTCTTTCAGAAACATTAAAACATCTTAAATATTCCACACTTTTGAATTGTATATATATGTATTTGGATATAAAATACTTATAAAAAATCCTATAAAAAAGCTATAAAAATGTATAAATGCATTTGCATTTTGGAACAAAATGTCAATTAAAATAACATTTGTTGCGTTTTTGAAGATAAACGGACTGTGAATGTGATTCAGTGTGAAGATCTGACTTCATACAGACACTAAAATTCACCAGCTGATTAAAAATCATTCAAACAGAGGTTCATAACAGAAGTGAGTTCTGAGTCTGAGCGCAAATGAAACTTGGAATAATATTTTATCACTAATGCAACAACATTCAGTCAAAAGTGTGTTTTCACTAATACTACACTGATCTTTGGTTCAAGTGTAAATGTTCAGAACGAGTCTACATGACGTCTTGTTTTCCAGCGCAAATATCTAAACATTCTTAAATCAAGATACATTCACTGGAGAAGAACAATGACTGAAGATATTAAGTCTTGTTTACTGAAAAATGTAATATCTGAATTAACATGATTTTTCTGACCCCATTGGCAGATATTTGTTCTTGTTTTAAGCATATTTTTTTTCAGTAAACAAGACTTAATATCTTCAGTCATTTTACTTCTCCAGTAAATGTATCTTGATTTAAGAATGTTTAGATATTTGTATTGAAAAAAAAAAAATGGTGTCATTTCTCATGTCTCAGTAATCTAGAGTTAAACATTCACATGAAACTCACACAGAAACACACTGTACAAAATTATTTTCCTGATTTATCACAAATTTTTTTCTTTAGTCAAATCAACTTAGATAATTAATGTAGTTCAGATAACATAATATTTTGAGTTTCTGTTGATTAAACCAATCACCTACATTGTATTAAATCGTTTTTTTAATTTCAAAATTTTAATGCAACCAGGAAACTATTCTTACTGGTACTATTATTACTGATCATCAGCTCACAAACGGGAAGTTTTTCATCATGTTTTTCTCTCAATTATTGAGCCGCATGCAGCACTCAGACGGGAAACGACAGTAGAAATGTGTGTGAGAGAGAGAGAGAGAGAGAGAGAGAGAGAGGTTTCCACTGCAGCCGTGATGAATGAGGCTCTGTGTGAGCAGCCTAATGTGTGTGTGTGTGTGTGTGTGTGTGGATGCAGAAATTTCACGGAGCACTTTTAATATGTCTATAAATCCTGCACTGATGTGTTGTGATGAATCTACAGCGCGCTTTAAAGAGACGTGAGTCTCGCTGTGTTTTGTGTTTGTGAAGTGATTGGTGGCCTGTGTGGTGAAGTCGCCATGTTAGTTATGATTGGCAAAGATGGCAGCGCTGCTTTAACTCTCTCTCTCTCTCACACACACACAAACACACACATACAAACACACACACACTCGTCCTGCCAGCAGCGGTGGGACTTGAGTTCCTGCCCAACTCAAACACATATCAAATAAACATCTCAGAGTAAATATATTAAAAGTGTTCCATTAAATATGAGTGTGATATACAGCGCTTATTAAGAGCTTAATGAACAGAGTTACATTCAAACACACTGTGTTCATTATCGTAAAATCTACCAACATCTCAGGAGGCCCGTTTCAGCCCTGTTTAATGAGGAGGTCAGTAACGAGCGTTTTATGGCCTGTAGCGCCCGGTGAACGGTCAACACATCAGTAATATCACTCTCTATCAAAGCTTCTCCTCACACATCACTCTCTAATGTGCTGAAGATACCGAGAGAACAAACTGATGCTAGAATGTCATAGACAGACAGACAGACAGACAGATAGATAGACAGATAGATAGATAGATAGATAGATAGATAGATAGCACCACGTCAGAGTCTGAGCAGGTGTACAGACTTTTTCTTGTCAGATTTCTGCAGGTTTTTGGAAATCTAAGCTATTCTTGCAGCTCGCCATTCTAAATTAAAGAATTTAGACGATGACTGGTGATCTTTATATGTAAATTACATTAATTAGGCATCATTCACAAGGTGGAGAACTGAAACCATTCAGCTGCACGCAAGTTCAAGATCATTTGCGATTTATAGATTTCACATCTGAAAGAGAGTCATAAGTGTGTTTTCTGTGTGACAGTAAGATCCAATTTAGGACCGTTTCTGCGCAACATTTTATAAATGAGGCCCAGTGAGTAAATTCTTTAGATTTTGAATTTTGCACGTCCCTGTAGATTACAGATGAAAGCCAGTGGTTAGAGAAAAGTAAACTATGATGTCATGATGATGTCGCTGAGGCAGGTAAACTATGATGTCATGATGATGTCGCTGAGGCAGGTAAACTATGACGTCATGATGATGTCGCTGAGGCGGGTAAACTATGATGTCATGATGATGTCGCTGAGGCAGGTAAACTATGACGTCACGATGATGTCGCTGAGGCGGGGAAACTATGATATCATGATGATGTCGCTGAGGCGGGGAAACTATGATGTCATGATGATGTCACTGAGGCGGGTAAACTATGACGTCACGATGATGTCGATGAGGTGGGGAAACTATGATATCATGATGATGTCGCTGAGGCGGGGAAACTATGACGTCATGATGATGTCGCTGAGGCAGGTAAACTATGACGTCACGATGATGTCGCTGAGGCGGGTAAACTATGATATCATGATGATGTCACTGAGGCGGGGAAACTATGATGTCATGATGATGTCACTGAGGCGGGTAAACTATGACGTCACGATGATGTCGCTGAGGCGGGGAAACTATGATATCATGATGATGTCGCTGAGGCGGGGAAACTATGACGTCATGATGATGTCGCTGAGGCAGGTAAACTATGACATCATGATGATGTCGCTGAGGCAGGTAAACTATGATGTCATGATGATGTCGCTGAGGCAGGGAAACTATGATGTCATGATGATGTCACTGAGGCGGGTAAACTATGACGTCATGATGATGTCGCTGAGGCGGGTAAACTATGACATCATGATGATGTCGCTGAGGCGGGTAAACTATGACGTCATGATGATGTCGCTGAGGCGGGTAAACTATGACATCATGATGATGTCGCTGAGGCGGGTAAACTATGACGTCATGATGATGTCGCTGAGGCAGGTAAACTATGACGTCATGATGATGTCGCTGAGGCGGGGAAACTATGACATCATGATGATGTCACTGAGGCGGGTAAACTATGACGTCATGATGATGTCGCTGAGGCAGGTAAACTATGATGTCATGATGATGTCGCTGAGGCAGGTAAACTATGACGTCATGATGATGTCGCTGAGGCGGGGAAACTATGACATCATGATGATGTCACTGAGGCGGGTAAACTATGACGTCATGATGATGTCGCTGAGGCAGGTAAACTATGACGTCATGATGATGTCGCTGAGGCGGGTAAACTATGACGTCATGATGATGTCGCTGAGGCGGGTAAACTATGACATCATGATGATGTCGCTGAGGCGGGGAAACTATGACGTCATGATGATGTCGCTGAGGCGGGGAAACTATGACGTCATGATGATGTCGCTGAGGCGGGTAAACTATGACGTCATGATGATGTCGCTGAGGCAGGTGAAGAGGGAGAGACAGATGGAATTCACATTCTCCTCAGTTCCACATGTGAGCAAGGGAATGTGTGTGTGTTTCTCTTCATTTGTCACACCATGGTGGTCTTGGCAACCTGCAGTGTGACCTTTGACCTTGTCAATGTGTGTGGAGCTCTGCCACTGAGAGCTAAATAAGCCGTACTGCCGCTATCAGCCTCATAGTGAGACGCTCACATATGGTAAAAGAATCACAGCGAGAGATGTGTGTATGTGTGTGTGTGTGTGTGTGTGTCCAGTGGGTCACAGACGGACGAGAGAGAGAGTAAATTTTAAATAAAATAAAATAAAATAATGCATCGTGGGTGCATGAGCTGTACTGGTGCTAATCTATGATTATTTAAATAATTGTAATAATCACTAAGAATAATTAGACTTACAAACAAGCTCAGGTGAGTCCAAACACACAAAGCACACACATGCATATATATATTATATAAAAAAATATGAAAAATTACATATTTTTTTTTAATTTACACAATGCATCATAGTCGTATTTGTTGTACTGGCTTTAATGTAGGATTAATTAAATCATTTTAACAATGAGAATTACAAACAAACTAAAAGCCAAACATCTGGACGTGTCACTGTAACGAGGCGGTGCTTAACTGTCATGAATAATAATTATACTGTCCTAATGGCTTTCTTTAAGCAACATACAGTAAAGAGAGAGAGTGTAACGAGGCTCATATGAGGTTAATGAGTGTGTGTGATCTTCCACTCAAACTGCATCAGCTCAGTGTGTATTTATACCTTCTTTAAGTCATGATTTATAATGTTTGCTCACTGTGTAAGTCTCCGCTGCGGCTCTGAGGGCTTTTGACGCATCAGTGCAGTGTGTGTGTGTGTGTGTGTGTGTGTGTGGTTTGAGGATCAGGCCAGTACAGCAAGATGGAAAGTTGAGAGCGAGCGACACACACAAACATACACTCTCTCTCTCTCTCTCTCTGGCGGTGGGCTCCTCACAGTTATTCCAGCTTATTTGTTCAAGTGCTGAGGAAATATTAAATATCACACACTCACTAGAGACGGGCCAGTAATTATCCACAGATGGAGAGCAGAGGGCAGCGTGTGTGAGAGGTGACAACAGATAGACGTCTGGACGGAGACGCTCACGTTACAAACACTGAAGCTTCAGTACGCTTATTATGACTATCATCATGATGATGTGATTATCACTCGAGATGCTTTGCTGCTGATTAAAACAGTCAATGTGGCAGAGAAACACAGAGACGGAGACCTGACCTGAATCACAGCGAGATCCAACCAAAAACAGACGTTGGCATCTAAAGCTGTTGTGTATGGAAGCACATTTCCACCAGATAAGAAAACAAAATCATGCTTGGGTAAATATTATTTATAACAAAAACGTCACAATAATGGCATGAGTTATAATTTTGGCTTTTTATGTCATGATTATGACAATTTTGAAATTATGTCAAAAAGGTATTATCAGATAAAAAAAAATTATGACATAAAAAGTTGGAATTATGACCTTTTAATTTGGACTTTTTATGTTATAATTCTGACAATTATGATTTTTTATAATTTCAATAATTATGATTTTTTTGGTCATAATTTCTAATTTTCATCTCATTAATCTACATTAATGCATAATGATTATTGTTGGGCTTTCACTGCAAAACAACAACAATTCTGCAAACACCACTGCAACTTTATAGGATATCCGCAGCAAAACCAAAGTCATTTTGGGACGCAAAAAAAATGGGATTGATTATTTTATGAAGTAATCAATTAGTCATTAGAATACATTGTCCCATCTCTGTCCATATGAAAGCGAGAGTAGAACACACACTCACACACACAAACACATGCACACACACACACACACACACACTCTGTCCCTTGTGTGTGATCACACATATTACCCACTTAAAGGAAACCAGATCCCACTGCAAACATCCAACACACTCCTACTGACACACACACTACAAATAATGTCTCACAGGTGATCCTGACATCTGTGATCACTTTTTCATACCTTCTACAGCAACATGATGATCTGGATGAGTGTGTGTGTGTGTGTGTGTAACATCAGTGTTTGTGATGAAGACACAATGCCACAGCACACTGAAACTTATGGAAGCTTGTTTCCACTATGGAACAAAAAAATAAAAAAGGTAATTGAGACTGTTTACTTTATTACTCACAATTGCGAGTTGAGATATATACTCAGAAAAATTGCAAAATCGCAAGAAAAAAAAACATCAGTATTGAGAAATAAACTCACAATTGAGAGTTGTAAAGCCTGAATTGCGCAATTACCTTTATTATGTTTTATTCTGCAGCGGAAATAAACTAGTTCAGCTGAATTAATTGCAAAAATAAAACTGTAGAGAAGATAAAACTGAGCGCAAACATGTATTCAGTGTGTTTGATAGGAACATTTTTCATAACTGAATCTGTAACAGTAGCTCAGATGCAAGACGAGAGTGAGTTTCATTGCATATTAACACGTCAGACGTCAGCCACAACTCTTGAGCGTGTGACTGCAGACTTTCACTGCTTTTATTGAGCCGTGTGTGTGTGTGTGTGTCTGTGTGTGTGTGTTGCTTTGATAGCTGGTGAGTATCAGCGCTGTTAAACGCTCCTCCCGCTGAGCTGCTGACACCACACGCAGCAAAGCATGCTGGGTGGGCCGGTGACATACCCGAGGTCACGACCCTACAGAGCACTTCACAGCCCATCTCATCTTCACAACACACGCCTCAGTCTGTCTCGCTCTCTGCTGATCCAGTGTCTTGTTTCTTTGCTCTGTGGATCTGGACGGGTTTGTCAAACAGCGATGTTAAATAATCAGCCATGAAGCGAACATAGTCCTGCTTATTTTTGTGTCATTTGAAAGTAATGTAAAGAATGAATGTAATTTGCTTCAATTTTAGAATGTGAATTGTGTTTTAGAAAGGAAATAATTAAGTTCAAATATTACTATTTATTATTAGCTAACAAGGGCATACCATTCACTCACATTCAAAAAATTATTTCCATACTTTAACTTTTAAAAGGTTTAATTTACATTGTGTGTATTAAAATTAATACTTTTTATAATACACACAGATATATATATATATATATATATATATATATATATATATATATATAAAGTCATTTGAACGTCCGACCGATGCATGGCAAGCTCCTTAACGTCAAATCATGCGACTCGCTACCTGGAATGTTCGGTTGTTATACCAAACCAACAAATTGGCGCAACTTCTGGGAGAATTCGATCGCTATCACCTAGACATCCTCGGCATCAGTGGGAAGTCGACAAGTGACAACAACACCTTATTTGTTCAAGTCTATGCGCCAATGGAAGATGCCTCCGACGCGGACAAGGACACTTTTTACAATGACTTGCTACTCGAGCTCAACTGCATCCAACGCCATGACCTTGTCGTCGTTGTGGGTGATCTCATCGGCCAGATCAGCAAAGCAAGGCAAGTGTTCCATCACGTGATCAGCCCCCATGGTTCGGCGACTGAAACCAATGACAACGGTTTTGGCTTTTTTTGCTGCACAAGGACTCACGGTCGGTAAGACGTACTTTGCACACAAGCGGATCTACAAAGTTACGTGGCGCCTGAGGGGTGTGCAATGAGATCGGCTATGTCTGCATCTCTAAGTGTTGGTGCTCATCTATCCTAGACATGCAAAGTTATCGAGGTGTCAACGTTGGTACTGACCATTTCCTGCTCATTGCAACCTCTTCAACTACAGTGCTTCCCAGCCCGTGGCCAGCGACTGAAGCCTTTCGACAAAGTACGACTTCGAGACCCAGTCGTATTGAAGCAGTTCCGAGATACCCTGGTAACTGTGGCAGAGGTAGCCATCGGGCTTCGACAGGGCACCTTCAGAGAATGCTGGATCCAACCTCGATCATGGGCGTTGATTGATGAACGGCGTCACGCAAAGCAAGTCCGGGATCAAGCACATGTAGACGTGGAACGACAAGCTGCGGAGACGAAATATAAGGACTTGCATTGACAAGTAAAGCAAAGTTGCCGACGCAACAAATGCGAGTGGGTCGATCTGAAAGGGAACGAAGCACAAGAAGCCACAAATCAAAATGATATGCGCATGCTGTACTATTCTGATCATCTGAGAGCTTACTGGCTCCCCAACTGGAAGTGGTTCACAGATCAAAGATCGGGACGGCAAGGTCCTTCTCACCCAAGAAGAGCGTGAGCGTCGGTGGGTCGAGCACTTCAAGGAAGTCCTAAACCAGCCAGCGTCGACCACAGCATTTGATCCCGGCCTTCTCGTCCCTTAACCCGATCTGCCAGTCATCCTCCATATGATCACAGTGGCGGAAACGAAAAATGTGATCCGGGCACTCGAGAATGGCAAGGCTGCAGGCCTGGATGAGATTCAGCCTGATCTACTCAAATCTGGTGACCACTGCCTTGTTGATGCCTTGACGGACCTGCTCAATGCTTCAGGATGGTCTCAGCGTTCCCCGAGGAATGGAAACGAGGTATGATTGCCACACTCCCAAAAAAGGCGATCTCTCCAAGTGTGACAACTGGCAGGGTATTACCCTCCTATCGGTACCTGGGCAAGAACTCACCATAAACCTCCTCCAATGAGCCGTCGATGCCTGCCTTAGAGAGCAACAAGCGGGCTTCTGAAATTGGCGATGCTGTATCGAGCAGATCTTCATTCTGTGAAAAGTGATTGAACAATTGCTAGAATATCAACAACGGATCTCACTGAACTTTATCGATTTTGTCAAGGCCTTTGACTCTGTGCACAGAGAAATGCTATGGAAGAAACACTTACAGAATCCCATCTTGATTCATTGACATCTTTCACAACCTGTACCAAGGCTCTTGCTGCTGTGTACGGATGGAAGAAGGGGTAACGGATTTCTTCACGATCGAAACTGGCGTATGACAAGGTTGAGTGCTCTCGCCGATGCTATTCCTCTTTGTCATCGACTTCGGCAGCCACCACTCCATCGACCGCCTACATATCGCCGTACCCTGGACAGGTGGCAACTCCTCCTTGCAGAGCCTCAACTTTGATCACCCTATGAGATCTCACTACGGCCCTAGAAAATCAAGCAGCCAGCACCGGACTCTGAATTAGTGGACAGAAGACCAAAGTTGTTCGTGGTTACACAAACTCAAGAGTCCTGTCGGTGGACAACAGGTGGAGGAAGTGGTGAACTTCACTTATTTTGGCAACGTCATCTCCTCGGACGGGGACGCAGAGCGAGATGTTGCCTACCGCATTGGCAAGGAGTCTACTGCGTTACAACGACTTCGTCCAATCAGGAAATCACCCTGCCTGTCCCTGCAGAGTAAACTTTGGCTCCTGACCATGATCGTACTGCCCACGGTGACCTACGTGTGCAAAACCTGGAAGATGACCGAAGCCATCACTCAAAAGTTGGACGTTTTCCATCTCCGATGTCTCAGGATCACTTACCATGACCATATTACGAATGTGGAAGTATACCGCCGCGCCGCGACCGTCACCGAATGCCATTTTCGTTTCGCCAGACACGTTTTACGCCTCCCCGACCACCAGCTACCCAAGACAGTGTTACTCTGTCGGCCTCCACAAGGCAAATGAAAACAAGGACGACCGAAAATCACCTGGTGAAGGACTTTTATGGATGACCTGAGAGCAGTCAACATTTCATGGGACAAGGCTGAAGTTGCCGCCGCGGATCAAAGACGATGGAGAACGCTTGTCTCCCTATGTGCCGAATGCTGCTGGCAGAATTAGAGTTAAGGTTAGTAATATGTATATATATGTGTGTCTGAGTGTGTGTGTGAGAGAGAGAGAGTGTGTGAGTGTGAGTGCCAGCTCGACTCTTAAAGCTGTATTTAACGGAGCGCCTGCAGTTGCGTGCTGCTTGAATGAGCTCTTTATTAGTCAAAATAGATTATGTTAAATAAATTACAGAGCACTTTGGTAGAGTAAACAGGGCGAGAGTTTGTGTGGAACAGACGAACACACCACTAGACAAACTCCAGAGACACACTGGAGCACATGACCACTTCACATGAGACGAGATGAGAAATACATGACGTCAGACTACTGGAACAAACACAGATATCAGACTATATGGAGTCTCCTTTTCTCAGGTGTTTGTCAGTAATCTGAGTGTCACAAGAATCTCAGAAATGTCTCAAACTGTGCCGAGATCCTGCAATCAACAATCAGAGATCTCGCTGTGAACTTCTCATCCAAGGTTCTCTCACTGGATGATGACCAACAGAATACAACACACTAATTAATAAATAAATATGTATAATAAATTAAATATGTACAATAAATAAATGTATTAATATTTTGAATTATTTTTTATTTGTACTTATTGTATTGTTTTCAGTTTAATTTTACTTAAATTCTTTGTATTTTTTTTGTGTTTTTGTCGCACACACACACACACACACACACACATATATATATATATAATTCTGTATTTCATTTATTTTTTATGTCAAGGTTAGGGTTAGGTTAACTACATAAATATATTATTGAGATAATATTTTTGTTTTTATTATTATTTTGAATGATTTTTAGTTTAATATTCCCCTTTTCAGTTACTTAAAGTTTTATATATACATATATGGAATGGAATTATAAATACATATTATATTATGTACATTATATATAGAGAATAGATTAGAATAGAGCAGAGCAGTCGTTGCAGTGGTTTGGTGAGCTGCAGTGGGCTGTAATGACGGGGGTAGATGTGATGCAGGGCTCGTCTCCTGCCGTTCGGGTATTTTTATTTTTAAACATGTGGTCAACATTCCACTGGTTCCATTTCCCGGAACCTTTATTAGAGCTGGACTCACATTGGCTCAGGACGTCTGTGTGTGTGTGTGTGTGTTTATGGGTAATAATACACACCATACGTTTGACTGCACATTCTGCATTAAAGCAGCACTACATACTCTGATTGCGTGTGTCGTCCGGCTCTATCAGTCGCTTCTGCTCTGGATTGTGTTTTGCAGAAGGGTTAATTCAGATGCTATTAGTGCTGCTGAATGGATCAGTGTGTGTGTGTGTGTGTGCACGCATATGTGTATGTATGTGTGTGTGTGAGAGTGTGTGCAGTGACAGACTACTCTCAGTTCTCATGCTGGCAAATGAAATGAACCATAATGATCTTAAGAACACACACACACACACACACACACACAGGGAACGGCTTTCACTAATGTGCTGAACTCTGACGAAAACATTTAACACATGAAAGTCTTAATAACACACTGCAAAAACAATTTTCTAATAAAAGTATTTTTGTCTAGTTTTTTTTCAGTAAAATATTTAAACATTCTTTCATTTACCTGAGATGCAAAATGACTTAAAATAAAAAAGTTGACAGAAAAATTTGTGCTTAAAACAAGAACAAATATCTGCTAATGGAGTCAGAGATATAATCTTGTTTTCCCTTTGAATTAAGTTTATGTTTCTGACTCCATTAGCAGATATTTGTTCATGTTTTAAGCACAAACTCACTTCATTTTGATAAATTTTTCATTAAACAAGACTTAATATCTTCAGTCATTTCTCTTCTCCAGTAAATATATCTCGATTTAAGAATGTTTAGATATTTGTACTGGAAAACGACAAAATTAGAAAATAATTCCAAATCTTTATTTCATACAAACACTACAAGGTTGTATAAAGTGACAGTCTGAAAATTGTATATTAATTTGTTAAAATTTAAAAAGTTCAACTTTAATAAATGAAACTGAAATCATTCGATTGGTCTAAATTATTTACATGTCAAATTCTCCATCACATTCTTTTTTTCTCCATCTAATGTTTCTCCTGGGAAACCCTCAGAGGGTGTTGATGACATCATCATGCAGTCTGAGCGCGTGCAGCCGAAGCTCCTCCCACTGCGCGGCACGTTTGACGTTTCTGTGATTAAACGCAGGTTTGTCTGAGAGAAACAAACACGTTTAGAAAGAGAAACAAAGACGCACTCTGACTCAGAGAGACTTTCTATGTGTGCGTGTGTGTGTGCGTCTCAGGGGCCCCTGTGAAACACACACACACACACACACACACACACACACACACACAGGGATCTGTTTGACTGCAGTGTGTCGCGCTGATGTTTATTTGTGGAATGTTTTCTGACACTTACTTACACCATTACCGTCCTACTGCAAGACCCTTCAGACACCCAAAGAAAACACACACACACACACACACACACACACACACAATAGGGATGTGCAAAACAACATTCGATCTATCTGTCTTAGAGACTGCATGGCCTTAAAACTTTGAGTTTTTAAAACTGCTTCAAACTTTCTGGCTAGGTTTTCTCAAGCCAACATAAAGTTTGTCTTGAGGAACTGGTTCTGCTCACAGTATCTCGGTCCGTCGGGCTGCAAACAGCCGCTGTGCAGATGTTCAGACTCCTGAATGCGCATCTGAAAATCTCGCTATTAACCCCTTCAACCCTCGCCCCGCTCCGGCAGCGTCCGTCAAGGATACAAGTGTGAACACGCAACAGCGGCCTTGTACACATGATGTGTGTGTGTGTGTGTGTGTGTGTGTGTGTGCGCACGTGCACCAGGTGTTTCTTAATAAATGTCGTGTTTACATCCAGCTCATTTATGTGATCATGTTTAACAAGCTGCCGCCAAACGCTGAACAAAGAGAGGTCATGACCTCTGACCTCTACATCTAACAGAGCGTCTGTCATCTCTTCAGGTTTACACCATCGTTCACTGCAGAACGTTCACTATCCACAGGGTTATTTTGGACTAGCAAAACGATTTTACACCCACATACGGTTAAAAACATGAACATTATCTACATCAGAAAGCAGAGATCAGGAACTGTGTGTAACGGACTGAACACCTTGATTAGATGTTTGGGTGAGTTTTTGGGTTAGAGATGAACTCAGCAGGACACTGTTCATCCAGGACTGAAGATGAAGAGGACTGATGAACACAAGATCCTCCGGCACTGGTGTGTGTTTACAGCTGAACATCAGCAGAGGGAGTTACACCACTGTGAGTCTAACAATGACACGTGCACATCCATCTATCTGTCTATTTTTCTCTCTCTCTATCAATCTATCTATCTATCTCTCTGTCTGAATATGAATATGATAAGTCGTGTCACAATGGCTGGGAGCATCAGACCAAAAGCAACAATGAACAATTAAAGACATTAAGATAAAATTGCTGAAAAATCATAAATACAGTCACTAATAATATGATTTAATGGTTTAAAACTTTCGATCAATAGGTGGCACTGTGACCAAATTGATGTGGTGTGGTCAGAGTGAGGTGACAGTGACACAAAGTTTGGTGTCAATATATCAAGGCATTGCAGAGATACAGACTCAGAGCCATTTTGGCATCATGCCTCAAATTTGTTGCTGTGGCATATGAAAACGGTTTCATCTATTGACTGACACGAATTTAATAAAAATCGGACAAACGGTCTAGGAGGAGTTCAAAAAAGTAGGTTTTTAAAGAAAATCAATATGGCGGACAGGAAGTCCATCCGACTATGGCAAAATTGGTATCTATGTTCTCGGAATGACCCAAATTCATTACATTAGGCTAATTTAATCAAAAGTTATTAACATTTTTGGAAATTTCATTATAACTTTTGCCCACAAGGTGGAGCTGCCCACAAACTTCAAGTGCTGAAGACACATACCGAGTTTGTAACCATACGCCAATGCATTCTTAAAATATAGCATTTTACGACAAAATTCAAAATGGCCAACACCCAAAATGGTAAAACTGGGTATCGTTCGACTCGGCATGCTGCGCCAAATCTTTTGTGATTTTTGGCCAAACTGTTCAGAAGTTATAAGCAAAAAATAGCTATTTTCATATCTCCTGACCACTAGGTGGCACTGTGCTGAAACTTTGCAGGTAGCCTCAGGTCTTGGTTGTCATAACACACAGCAAGTTTGGTCAGAATATGCTAAAGCATTGAGGAAATATAACCTCATGTTCATTTTGGCGGGCACCTCGTTGAATTCGTTCACTCGTTATTCGAGAATGGTTTGATGAATTGACCTGAATTCCAGAACTGTTTGTCGACATTGTCTGAAGATCATCTGGTTAAATTTTCATGAAAATTGGAGCAATGGCCTAGGAGGAGTTCGAAAAAGTATGTTTTTCAGAAAAATTAATGAATTAATTAATGAATTAATAACAAGGAATTAGAGGAAAAAAGAATTTTGTTTCTAGCCCTTACAGTGTAAAAGTTATTTGCATAAACTTGAGTGCAAATTTGGACAGATGGTGGCGCTAGAGGGACTGAGTTAGAGACTTCAAATTTTCTATGCTGACAGTTCAGACTGTCCTCTATCTGTGTGGCAAAATTCAACTTTGCCGCAAGCGGTTCTATGGGCTGCCATAGACTTCAAGAGCGGAAGAAGAAGAAGAAACAGAAAAATAATAATAAGAATACCAATGATTACAATAGGTGACTATGCTAAAAACTAAAAATGAGATGGAAATTCAGTGATGAACAGCGATAAATTAAATATTTAAGTAAAAAAGACCTGAAATAGAGCACAGAGGCGTCTGTTTTAGGACTCAAACAAACATAAGAATCATTTTTTAACTAGTTCATTTACATTTACTGTCCAAACAAACTCAATCACTAAAATTAATCAGACTTTCCAGCAGTTTAGAAGAGCATGTGATTACTGTTCTGTAACGCTACACTGCTACTTGTTAGTAAATGCTTGTCACTGAACAACTTTCAACCTACTGAAACATGCAGTTAAGTGAAGGTTAGTTCCTCTCCAACGTGTGTGTGTGTGTGTGATTTTTGTGCATGTGTGTGATTGTGTAATAGTGACCCGTCGCCCTGAGGTCATGACACCTGTCATATTACCAGACAGACACACGGTTACTCTGAGACACTAATTCTGCATAATTAACCATGTTTAACCACTTCCTGTTCAGAAGAACTTAAAGAGCAGCCGTCTCTCTCTCTCTCTCACACACACACACACACACACACACACTCTCTCTGCACAAATATCTAAACATTCTTAAATCAAGATACATTTACTGGAAATACATTAAATACAAGATACATTAAATGAAAATCTTTAAAAAAAATCTGCCAAGGGGGTCAGAAAAATACTTAAAATATTAAAAACTTAATTCAAAAGTAAAACAAGGTATTCTTCTGCAGATGCTTGTTCTTGTTTTGATCTTTTTTTTTTCTTAGAAAACAAGACTTGATTTAAGAATGTTTAGATATTTGGACTGGGAAACAAGACAAACACTGAGAGAGAACATAGTATAGTATGTAGTCAAATTCTTGCACTCAAATCTCATTCTGTTCATGCGGCACGACATCAAACCTGACGACATCCGAGAGTGTCTACGACAGAGAAATAATATTAATCAACAGTGAAAGAGAGTGACAGGAGTGTGTGTTTTAATGGGGGACAGAAAATCACTACAGGTGTCCCGTTACAGCATTACACACATATGTGTGTGTGTGTGTGTGTGTGTGTATGAACACCTGGCTGCAGGTGAGAGCTGTCTGCCACACTTAACACAACACACACCTCTGCCATGTCGACCTCTGACCTCTGACCTGACCCTGACAGAGATGAGGACAGAGTATGACGGGACAATCGCTGGCAGTAATGAGTGTGTGTGTGTGTGTGTGTGTCTGTGTGAGAGTGTGTGTGTATGTGTGTGTTACAGGTGTTCATGCAACCTCTCAAGTTCAAAGTCATCAAGTGCTCGGAAACATTTAGGGGCCACCAGGAACTGTCAATCAAACTGCTCTGAAAGACACGCTTCTGTGTTTTAGAGTCGGACATCAGGTACATTTTTAGGTCATTATTATCATCATCATCACTGGAGTTCATACAATGATTTGTTCTGTCTGTCTTCACAGAAAGCTTCAAAAATATGGAAGCACATTTTCACCACTTAAGAAAAAAAAAACATGCATAATTATGACATGAAAAGTCAAAATTATGATTTAAAAAGTCACAATTAATGACATAAAAAGGTGAAAATATGACATACTAAGTTGAAATTATGACATATTTTGAAAAAGTTTTTTTTTTCCTCAATACAATGAAAGTCTTTGGGTTTCAGAGTTGTTTGGATCTCCAAGTTCTTCAAAATATCTTATTTTACATTCCACAGAAAAAAGTCAGCGGTTTGGAACAAACAGAAAGACAGGATGATAAAAATAAAGTCTGCATGCTAACATTTTATTGTTTCAATATTAATACATAACCAGCCCAAAAACAAACATTGAACATCACAGCCTTTGTTTAAGAATTTTAATTTTGAAAACATTTTTTAAAATCCACAACAGACTTGAAATGAGGCAAAAATGTCACCTAAAGTGACCAAACTGCCCCAGATATTTAAAATGTGGGGGCAAAAAACATTCCCACATAATATTGATTATTATGGGTTTAAAGGCTGTCAATTAATTAAAACTTAAGAGAATAGGAATAAAGGTAAAATATAAAAGTATCCCAGAATACTGACACTGTAGTTAGCTTTTCAACTGATTAAGACTTAAAAGGATAAGAATAAAGAAAGAATTGTAAAAATATCCCCCCCAAAAAAATTCCAGTGGCAAACATCTGCTCTTAATAATAAAATAAATAAATAAAATAATTTCGTACAGATCCAAACTATTTATGAAAATATATGGTGACTGAAAATGAAGCACCCTTACATGAGAGAGACAAACACAACACTTGACTGTACAGTGACGCTCATCACATGACATAAAACCCTCTCATCCAATCACAGATGAGAGCAACACACTGGAACAACATTCACTGCAGGGTCACACAGAGCTGCTTCATAACCCAATCCTGCACTGTTCTCGCTCAGAGAACACAACAATAGAGCAGGATCAGCTCTTCACCGCCGCAGGACACACACGTCCCTGTTCACGTCAAAAACTCAACACACACACACACACACACACACACACACACTTTCAAACCAAGCAGCTTTCTGATGGTCAGCGTAGCGAATTCTCTTGACCAACCTGAATGCGAGTGAAATCTGTGTGCGGAACTTTTTCACCCTCATGCGAAAACTCCTGAATGTGCAGATTCCCAATGACTGGATTTTATGGAGACCCAAAAGGGACATGAAGATGGAAAAAACATGACATGGAAGGAAAAAAAAATATTTTAATGCTTTTGCGTTCTCTCGCAAAACCTTTACGTTCCTCTGACATTGCGTTCTCTCGCAAAACCTTTACGTTCCTCTTACAAAACCTTTACGTTCCTCCGACAAACTTTGCGCTCTCTCGCAAAACCTTTACGTTCCTCCGACAAACTTTGCGCTCTCTCGCAAAACCTTTACGTTCTTCCGACAAACTTTGCGTTCTCTCGCAAAACCTTTACGTTCCTCCGACAAACTTTGCGTTCTCTCGCAAAACCTTTACGTTCCTCTTACAAAACCTTTACGTTCCTCCGACAAACTTTGCGTTCTCTCGCAAAACCTTTACGATCCTCCGACAAACTTTGCGTTCTCTCGCAAAACCTTTACGTTCTTCCGACAAACTTTGCGTTCTCTCGCAAAACCTTTACGTTCTTCCGACAAACTTTGCGTTCTCTCGCAAAACCTTTACGTTCCTCCGACAAACTTTGCGTTCTCTCACAAAACCTTTACGTTCCTCTTACAAAACCTTTACGTTCCTCCGACAAACTTTGCGTTCTCTCACAAAACCTTTACGCTCCTCCGACAAACATTGCGTTCTCTCGCAAAACCTTTACGTTCCTCCGACAAACTTTGCGTTCTCTCGCAAAACCTTTACGTTCCTCCGACAAACTTTGCGTTCTCTCGCAAAACCTTTACGTTCTTCCGACAAACTTTGCGTTCTCTCGCAAAACCTTTACGTTCCTCCGACAAACTTTGCGTTCTCTCACAAAACCTTTACGTTCCTCTTACAAAACCTTTACGTTCCTCCGACAAACTTTGCGTTCTCTCACAAAACCTTTACGCTCCTCCGACAAACATTGCGTTCTCTCGCAAAACCTTTACGCTCCTCCGACAAACTTTGCGCTCTCTCGCAAAACCTTTACGTTCCTCTTACAAAACCTTTACGCTCCTCCGACAAACTTTGCGCTCTCTCGCAAAACCTTTACGCTCCTCCGACAAACATTGTGTTCTCTCGCAAAACCTTTACGCTCCTCCGACAAACTTTGCGCTCTCTCGCAAAACCTTTACGCTCCTCCGACAAACTTTGGGCTCTCTCGCAAAACCTTTACGTTCCTCTTACAAAACCTTTACGTTCCTCCGTCAAACTTTGCGTTCTCTCGCAAAACCTTTACGTTCCTCCGACAAACATTGCGTTCTCTCGCAAAACCTTTACGTTCCTCCGACAAACTTTGCGTTCTCTCGCAAAACCTTTACGTTCTTCCGACAAACTTTGCGCTCTCTCGCAAAACCTTTACGCTCCTCCGACAAACTTTGCGCTCTCTCGCAAAACCTTTATGCTCCTCCGACAAACTTTGCGTTCTCTCGCAAAACCTTTACGTTCCTCCGACAAACTTTGCGCTCTCTCGCAAAACCTTTACGTTCCTCTTACAAAACCTTTATGCTCCTCCGACAAACTTTGCGTTCTCTCACAAAACCTTTACGCTCCTCCGACAAACATTGCGTTCTCTCGCAAAACCTTTACGTTCCTCCGACAAACTTTGCGCTCTCTCGCAAAACCTTTGCGTTCCTCCAAGAAACTTTGCGTTCGCTCACAAAACCTTTGCATCCCCCCTCACAATAAACTTGCAAGTTTCACAAGAAAACGTAGTTTCTCTGGGAAATGCAAACATTTTACAAGCGAACACAAAAGCACTGACATATAATTTTCCCCCCATCTCATATGTTTTTCATTACCATGGAATTTTGCCCACGGAATTTCACCAAGCAATGGTAAATGTGAGCACACTTTAAGGTGGATCAGTATGTGCAATACCATTCGGTGCTACTAATGAAGAAAATATTCCACAGCGCACATTGAAAATAACAACTGCATGTTCTGTTTTTAACTGAATGTTCCATTTTTAGTGTTTTATTGTAAATCGGCACTTTGGAAATATGATAAACGAACATCTTGTCTTTCATCACAAGCGATGCACCTTTCACCTGTCCGACGGCTGCTCGTGAGGGGTTTTGCACGTCGTTGCTCCAGTTGGTCTTTTTACGCCGCCACACAATGCAGGTAAAATTATTCTCCCGCTCGCATTAAAAGCACAGGAGGCGTTAAAGCCTGACAGTCACACAAAGACGGCAGGAGGAGGGAAATATTTGTGTGGGCCGCTCCGGTTTCACCTGACATTCTCCCGACACACATCTGAGACCGCTGACTTTTGCGACGGAGTCTGATCCGCATCGCTATTGTCCGCAAGGGGAGAGGGGGAAGCACGCCATGAAAAGAGGAATGAATAAATAAATAAACAAACGCAAGAAGAATCGCCCGTGGGGAAGAGCCCACCACACACTAATGAAGGCAGATAGTGTGTCCACACACAGCCTGAATATTTCAGCACATAATTGGTGCGGTTAATTGGTTGCGAGGCATTAAAGTGTGAGCGTGCATGTATCAAAATGCGAGCAGGGCTGTAAGTGTGTGTCTCTGGCCACTTACTGATGATGACAGATGGGATTTGTGTGCAGGTGTCAGGTGAGCCGTGTCTGTTCTCTTTCTCTCTGTCAGGGATCAGGTTCTCGCGCTGGCTGAGAAAACGCACATCACAGATCAGCTCTTCTGTCTGTCTGCTCAATTATTTAAGCATATGATATGATCAGACAAAACTCAAAATTCACATATCATATACTCACACGTGAAAGGTCAAGAGTTTGGAGGCACTGACTCATTCTTTGCTATTATTATTATATAAATAGTAACATGGAAACTCTGAAAAATGGCACTTCAGAGCTCTTCATCTGCTACGACTCATGGATAAAAATACAGCGGCACCAAAATGTAATGTAATGACATAACCCTAACGTTTCACAAAATCAAGTTTGCTGCTTTGCAAAATTAAGAGCGCACATTAAGAAAGTCTCTGGATGGCTGCTGATGTTTCAATTACGAGGAAATAACATCAAACCAGCCAGCCGCTGACAGGAACTGCCTTCCACAATCTCTCTCATGGGATTCATAAAGAATAATGCACATGAATAAAGGATGTTTCTTTCTAGAAAACTCAGCATGAATGAGTGTTATGAGAGTCCGTCTGAAGGAGTGCGTCATGTTAGGAGATTAGAGATTAGATTTTTTAGTCTGGATTTTTTAGATTTTTTATATATATAACGTTCAACGCAGTTTCAGGCGCTTCCTAAGGCTGTTTAAAACTGTGCCGTTCTTTCCCACACGTTATTCATTTGACATGGAAACTCACTGTTCCTCTTTAAACAAATACACAGGAAGAAAAGAGCACTTCACAGAACAATCTCCCAGTAGAACTCATTCATAAAACTAAATGAACGCAACCGCAAACGTATTTATTTTTCTCCGACTGCTGCCCCCTAAACGACCAAAGCAACATGCTGTTCATATTCATTAAGCGCATTAATAAAGCGCCCAATTAGCCCGCTCAGGTCAGGCAGAGTTAAGTTAAAACAACATCATTAGTTTGGACTCTTAATCACTTTTGGTGTGATTAGTATAAAGAACACACACGTAATTCAGCAGAAAGAAGCAAACTGTTCAATTTCAGTCGGTTTGCAAAAAGCCCAAATACAACATGAGCTCAAGTGCTGAATGTGTTCACATACTAAATTGTCTTTCTGTGTGTTTCTCTTTCCTAATGGTCGAATAATGTGGAGGCTCTTAAAGCAGCTCATTAGCTGTGTGTGTGTGTGGGAAACACCTGTTCTGCCTCTTAACGAAGTCAAAACGCCTCGCAGGCACTGAAGCTAGCGCATACTCTTACGCGTTCAGTCTGAAAACAAATGACTAATAGAAGCTCGATTCCATAGGAATGAAAATCCTTTTTCTCACTTCGATACACACAAAGAAGTGTTCTCAACACATACATCTGTGTTCATCAAGAAACACTGTGAGTTATAGAGATTTTACTACCTAGAACCGGTGTAAAGCGAAGCTGTTTGTCCAAAAAATGGACAACGGGGGAAACTGGTTTGAAAACAGCAATGTAGAAATGACAGACTGCAGCTTAAATAAAGTAAACAGTGTCCATGTTGATTTTATTATGTCTATAAACACTCAGTGCATGTGTGTGTGTGTGTGAATAGGCGGAGCGTGTGTGAGGCCAGTCAAGGTTTAGCCTTCCCCTGACCACGGACTTAAGAAAAGCGTGGAATTTTCATACTCAAACCACTGCCTGCTGCTGCTTCTGACTGATTTAGAAGGAAAAGCTGGCCATAACTGCTGGTTTAGGGTCAGTTTTCTCCATAATAATAGCATATTGGTGAAACAGATTAGGCGAAGGATCCAGTGCGTATCTCTGTTTGCACTCCGGAGAGCATCAAAGGTTTCTTTTTACAATGCGTTTTTGCAGTGTTGAGCAATGATTCATTGTGCAGTCAGCTTCATCGATTATAATTGAACTTTGTGAGATCAATGAACTAAGATGAGTGACAGCTTATTAGTGATTATAAAGGGAGGATTCTGCCATGCCAATTCCTGCATACAGGATAATTGATCGGGAGTGATTGTGCTGGGATGTGTAGGTTGTGCAGTGACATGTAACTTTAAACTATTTCATGGAAATTTTAAATGTGTTTTTAAAGGGATAGTGAGTGTGTGTGAGTGTGTGTGTGTTGTCCTGGTAAACCCTACATTATGGGAACAAAATGTCCTTATAATGATGGCAATATGCGAAATCCTTGACCTTGTGGGGAAATTTTTTGATCCCCATGAGGAAAACAGCTTATAAATCATACTAAGTGATGTTTTTTGAAAATGTAAAAATGCAGACCGTTTTCTGTGATGGATAGGTTTAGGGGTGGTGTAGGGAAGAAAATACAGTTTGTACAGTTTAAAAATCATTATGTCTGTGGAAAGTCCCCATAAAACGTGTTTGTGTGTGTGTGTGAAATGCCATCGATGCTCTGTTGCACATGATGGATGAGCTACTCCGAGGACTGACACGACCTGACCGCACACACACACACACACACACACACACACACACACACACACGGGTGAGGCTCTTACAGGTGGAAACTCTAGACCAAAGTCGAGTGTAAGACACAAGGTCTGATCATTGAGTAATTAACCTCCTTCACCTCCTCTTTCCCTCAAACATGCTCCTCATGTCCGTAGATCCCAGAGCTCACGGTGCAGAGGAGATGTGTTTATATCTCAAATGTTTCTCCTAGACACCAATGATTAAATGGAGAGTGAATCTGTGTCTCAGGTGTTTCTCCTAAGAAAAAGACCCCAGTAATCTCACATGTCTCTCCTGTAGAGAGTCTGTGCTCAGATTTTTCAAGATACCAAAGTCTGCAATCAAAAGTCAGAGATCTCAATATTATTCAGTAACTCAATAACTTAAACATTATCCTTTCTGATTTTTAGGGGATACATCTGAGAAACTTAAAGTCAATTATGCTTAATTAAAACAAAAACAAATACCCGCCAATGGGGTCAGAATAATTAACTTAATTCAAAGGGAAAACAAGATTATTTTTCTGACCTCATTGGCAGGTAATTTTTCCATAAAACAAGACTTAATATAATATCTTCAGTCATTTTGCTTCTAAATGTATCTTGATTTAAGAATGTTTAGATATTTGTACTGGAAAACAAGACAGAAACACTGAGGAAGAAATTGTTTTGCAGTGAACTTGAAACAGCGTTTGCTTCCATAATTTGATAATTTTCTGTATGTTCAACAAGAACAAAATGTGCCCTACATTTGAAATAGATCTTAAAAAGTGACGTCAGTCAAGAAGGAAAGTCGTTTCATGTTTTTTCTCGAGAATAACGCCTGATGAATCGTTCTCAATAACATGAGGAACATGAATTAAGAACGTAAATAAAGTTGATGTTGATTTCATGTTGACTTTAAATTCAACTGAGAACTCCAATAAGTCTAATGAGCTTTGACAGAGCAAACTCTGAGCAATAAAACGTTCCTCGGGGTGCCGTCAGACAAACCAGCTATTGTAACGCGGGGCTGGTAGAGACTTCAGGAACATGCTGAAATCACAATAAAACTGACGTGTGTGTTTGGGCAATGTGGCCTGTGTCACTGCGCTCGGTGGAAAAACACAAATCTCTTAACAAACACTCAAACGTGAAGCGTCGCAGCTCCAGCGAACGCTCTCCCTGAAGACCGCCATCATGTCCGCGCTCCCTCGCTCGAGGGTCGGAGCTCTCTGGCTCCCATCAGACGGAAAAACAACTCTTAAATCAAACTCGGCCCATCAACATGGCTGTTCACACGCGCTTTCCACTTACTGAGGTCTTCAGGGCAGACGTCACCGAATTCACACAGACAGAGAGACAGAGAGAAATGTGATCTGGACCAAACTAGGACTCATTCGGGCTCCTGGGAGCCAGAGCGTTGGGGGCCGAGAAAAGCGTTTATCCAGAAGTCATGTTTGTCATTCTCATTTAACATACTGTCACTGAAAAACCTGTAAAACTGGACACACTGCAAAAAATGATGTTCTTGTTTTCCAGTACTAAACATTCTCAACCCTCTGGTGCTCTTTGGTCATTTTTTTTACTTCATCGAAACTTGGTAAAGTTTTTGGCACTTGCTATGTGAACACACACACACAAAAATCATGGACATGATTCGAAAAGGTTAAATGGTCCTGAATAAAACAGCCACACTTGTGGCTCCTCGCAGTCAAATATGAGCGCACTGGAAATGAATGAGACACACATTTCACCTAGTGAAAACCAAACAAATTCTTACTGAAAGTTCATTTTTTGAGATATCAACCTCAAATTTGGAACACAACTTGTTTAGATTTATGGCTTTGATTTTCTTGCAGTTTTTGAAAATATATATTTCATATAAAATTTGAAAATAGTATTTTTGTGCATTTTTCATAATAAACGTACAATTCTGTAACTTTTTTTAAGTTCACTTTTTAAAACTTTTTTCGTTTCCCAAGTGACGTCTTTCATTTTCAGGTCTATGCTCAAAAAGTGAATAAATGGATTATAACTACTGTATAAATATCATTTATTACCATAAAATCCCCTAAAAATACAAAATATTAAATAAAAACATTTTCGTACTAAAATATAGTACGTTCATTTAATTGAAATAATAATAATAAAAAAATTCTGTAATTTTTCACCAACAAGTGAAAAGCACCAGAGGGTTAAATCAAGATTTTTTACTGGAGAAGCAAAATGACTGATTGTTTTCTTCACTCGCTTCACCACCATTCACAAATCTTGTCCCGTGGCCTCATGGGATAGTAAAGTGTCTATCGTATGCACACTTCAGAACCTCGTCAGTAGGTACTTTTTTCCTCACTCTTTTATGAGTACTGTGGATTCGGACATACTTCTTTTGTCGCATACTGTATAGTAGGGAAGTATTCAATTTCAGCGCAGCCCTTGTACTTCCCGTCTCATGTGGAAGTCAATGGAACGAAAAGTTTAGTGTGAACTGCCTTAAAAAAAACATTTTTTGATGTACATCTGCAAACAACTGAATAGTCTCTGATGACTGACCACAACACACGACCTGTTCTAACACATAAAACCAAACACACTTCTACCAAACGTATGAAATTCAGAAGCTGATGTCACAGACAGGACACACCCCTTCAAAGCCACCAGAAAGGAAGAGAAAACAATGTTGACTGTGTCGACGGAGAATGCTTTTCGATCCCAGAAGGCTGTAGTTTCGACATCTGCCAGAAGGAGCCACACTAACCAGCACAGCCTTGAGCCGAACATCTAACAGCATTCTGCAGTAACTCGTCAAATCAAATGCATTAATGTAAACACTGTCAGTCTTAAGTGAATGCAAACAGGTGAGAGAAAATAATCTGATTTGTGTCAAATTATGTGCATTAGGTTTGACATTCACACTGCAAGAACGAATGCACAGATGCTGTTTTTAAATCCTGACAGAGTTGATGCAAAGTAAACTGTATAATAGTTTTTGCATAATAACATATTTCTTGTAATGGCTATCAAGTACTGACATTTTGGTATTGTGAGAAGGCTAACAGGCTTCAATTAAAGCATTAGCAGAAAGTCTCCTGAACTACTCCCAAACGAAAGGTGTTTTTATTGGGAGTCGCTCTGATTGGCTGCAGTCCAGCGGCAGCATTAGCACTGAGAGCCACTTGAGCAGCGTCTCTATATCAATAACAGACAAAACAATGAGAGACGGAGAGACAAAGACGGACACAAAGAGGCATGAGTGATGATCCTGAAACCTGCTCCATTATGTGAGCACGCAAGACAGAGACACAAAGAGAAAGAGAGAGAGATTAATGCGCTGTAATCTAGCCGTCTGTATTAAACCGGAGATGAGTGTGTGTGAGTGTTATTAATGACAGTCGCTCTCATCTCTATACCACACATACTTCTCTAATGAGTGAAGATACACCCTCATCCAACCATTCAACACTCATCTGTCACACTCCAGCTGAACTAACCTGTATCAGACAGAACTGGACTGAAAGCAGAAACACATTACGTGAACGATGGAAATGTGTTTGTAAAACACTCAAACTGCAAGGCTTTGAATTTGTTTAGGAGTTAAACTCGGAGGTGGGAACAATGCATTAAAATAACAGTAATATTTGGTACAATATGGCTAATTATGTTGCTAAAGTCAACAATCAAACACATTTGACATCTGTAATGTGAAACACGACATTCAACAAATAAGAAGCAAGGGATTGTTTTTTTTTTATCCACCATGAACCGAATGGATTGTGAAAAGTGTAGAAAATATGAACAAATATCTGCCAATAGGGTCAGAAAAATAATCTGGATTTCCCTTCGAAGCTTATTTTTCTGACTCCATTGGCCCATTTTAAGCACAAACTCACTTCATTTTGACGCATTCTTCAAAAAACAAGACTATATTGTTCTTCTCCAGTGAATTTATCTTGATTTAAGAATGTTTAGATATTTGTACTGGAGAATACTGAGGAAGAATGACATTTTTTTGCAGTGCAGGAACTTATTCTTACATGTTCCGTCAACAAGGTCAACTTTGATTTCATGTTAACCTTAAGCTTTACAACCTAATCGAAAACAAAGCAGTTTTACGACAAAATTGAAACTCTATATGAGGATACGATTTTGTGACGACTCCAAAATCTGTGAATCTTTTCTTGAACCAGTTCGTTTCAACAAACCCTCCGAATGAATCAATTCACTCAAATGAATCAGACTTTAACACACACACACATCGCTCGTTCACACCTATTTTTGTAGCACACACACACACACACAGAGACACTATATGGTTTAATATAGCAGCACATTATTAAGGAATGTCTGGAGGCCAGATGAATGTAAGCGTATACTGGAGTAATGCTTTATACAGAAATATTATAAATCAGCTTGATTCATCACAGTCCTGTTTCAGACAGACTCTTGTTTCAGTCTCAGACTCCAATTCACCGCAAGTCTATTTAAATCTGTGACTTACAGCAGGATTCAGCAGAAGAGCTCAGCTCTGATCCTCACGGCAAAAAAAGATTCTTCAAAGTTGAAATATTATTGGAGATTATTGGAGTACGTTTTACAACGTCTTTCAACATTTCACATTTATTCAATGTGTTACTTGCTGAAATTATTAGTGAAATTTACTAGTAATTTCTGAGTGAATATTGCTTTCATGTAAATCCTACACCGAATTTTTCTTTTGTGGATTATTTTCGTTTAAACTTTTGCTCGGGCGAAATTTCGTGGGCAAATTCTGATAGAAATCCACGTGATCTGGTGAGCAAAAATGTTCCTGACTTTCATTTGACCATTTATTCTAAGAGTTTGCTAGTATTTTTATTTTTTTTTTTACAACAAATTACAAAGAAACAACAAGTAACACACTGAATATAACGTGAAATTTTGAAGTATAAAAGACTGAAATAGTATTTTCTTGTAAAATTTACTCCAAAAATCTGTTTACAACTTTGAAAAGTCATTGTAATTAAAGCATGTTGGGCTGAGAGATTTATAATGCCTTCACATGCAATCAGAAATTTCCCACTTCTGAAGTCGTGATTATGATTGTTGTGCTTTGTTGTCAGAAAGAACAGGAATCATGGAGGACAGCAGGTTTATTCTTATTAAAATGTAGCAAACCATTAGTTGACAACCATATAAACACTATCTAGATAATCAGCTTGCTGACGATTCTGGAATTTCAGTGAAATACAGGCTATTTTCACTGTGTATAAAACATACAATATGCTTCAAATGATTATTCATATATGTAAATATGCACTACTTTAACGACAAGACCAGGCGATGTTGCTGTTGTGGAAAAAACTAATAAAGAATACCATCACAATCGTTCTCCTCTCCACCATGTTTAAAGTTTATGACACGACCAACTCTGAAACTCGGGTATCAAAATTATTCCAGAGTTTCCCAGTGGTAAATACGACTTGAGAAGGCGTTCATGTCCAATTTCCAACTAGGAAACTCGTATTTCCGACTACACCGGCAGCATTAGTCCGCCGTCACTGAGAGGAAGTGTTGATCCCGACTCTAACACACTATAAATACAGCGCTTGGACGGCCACATCCTCAACTCTAACTAAAGCAAACCACAGAGCCTGATAGACAGACGCCTGGTGCCCACGGTACTGATGGGCAACGCCACACAGGATCACACACAGTTCAGTTCTGTGGCTCTGGCACGCTGCAGGTGGAAACAGAAGAACAGAGGGACTCGAGACAGCTTTCTCAATCCTGCTGACCTTGGCGGCAGCTCCGCGCCCTCTTCCCGACTCGCCTGTGTGGGGTTCTTACTGTCATCGCCCCGATTCAGCCCAGAGTAAAATAAGCACATGGCAGAGAGAGGAGCACATGACCAGATGGCTTTAAGGATTTACACAAACAGTCCAGCCCTTTTCAAGCATCTTAACCTGTTAACTGTCAGTTTCTCTGTAGAGAGACCTTATTCACATATTCTAGTAATCATCATAAATTAGGTATCATTTCAAAGCGTAAACACTCAAAATTCATCCTGTGAAACCTGTTTTGAAATCAGACACTGCTGTACCATGGAAACCGTACTTTAAAACCTCTTAGCGGTCGGTGTCACATTTGGTTTCACATTTTACAGAATTGACTATTCTATAATCACAGGAACCTCAACTTCAAATTTGCAACACAACTTGGTTAAAAATCTGGCTTTGATTTTCTAGCAATTTTAGAGTCCAAATGATTTTGTAAATATGGAAGCTTGTTTCCACCACTAAATAAAACATTAAAAAGGTAATTGCAACTTTTTTACTCAGAATTGCAAGATTTAAACTTACAATTGCAAGATATAAAGTCAGAATTGCGAGTTTTAAAGTCAGAATTGCTTGATATAAACTCACAATTCTGACTTTTTTCTCAGAATTGTGAGTTTAAGTCAGAATTGTGAGATATAAACTCGCAATTCTGAGTGAAAAAGTTACTTTTTTTTATTATTTATTTCATGGTGGAAACAAGCTTCCATATGTAAAATATTTATTTTGTATAAAATAAAAAATGTTTAGTTCAGTACATTTGCTTTGCAGTAAACCTTTTCCACTTTCATTTTTTTTCCACTTTCATTTCTTTGCAATAATCTGTTGAGTGTCTCCAGCACAAATATCTAAACATTCTTAAGTCATTTTGCATCTCAAGTAAATGTATCTTGATTCAAGCTATTAAGTCTTGTTAAATTTATCAAGCTAGAACAAATATCTGCCAGTGGGGTCAGAAAATAATCTTGTTTTCCCTTTGAATTAAGTTTGTTTTTCTATTTTTTTTATGCATAAACACTTCATTTTGATACACTTAATATCTTCAGTCTTTTTGCTTCTCCAGTAAATGTATCTTGATTTAAGAATGTTTAGACATTTGTGCTGGAAAACAAGACAGAAATACTGAAGAAGAACATCTTTAGTTGCAGTGTATCATTCATGAATTACATCCATTTAGTTCAGATCTGTGATCAGAAAGAGGGCGACAGTTAACAGGTTAAGCTGTCCTCCAGTTGGCCTAGTTCACCCCAAATCGGTTTCGATGCCCATTCGCCGACTCTGACCACCCAAACGCACTTTAATGCAGTCGGCATTTATTTTCACTGCTTTAACAATCTTCCTGCTTCCTCGGCCAGGCGGCGTAAGGTCCCCGTTTCAGGGTTGAGTTGGAATGATGAGTCCAGGGGCCACAACGTCTCCTCTGTGCTTTGTGCGCGAGGGTTCACGGGAAGAGCCCTAAAACGTTCCACTGTATAAAGGTCGCAGGGCTCGAGTTACAGGTCAACGTCGAAGAGGCGAACACATGCTCGCACGAAACTCGCACACACACACGGTTAATGTCACTATTACCGTCTGACATCACTCCAAAAACACTCATAAAACAGACACACACACACGAGATGCGGCCAGAATCAGAGCAAATGTCCCTCATCCACAATAATCACTTATTCTCCCTTTTGGATCCTGCACATGTAGGTCATTTCAACAGCCCTATTCACGGTGCTCCATTTTAACATGTCCAATAAAGTGTAATTGAACCTCATTACTGACTAATTGTAGGGTTTTACAGCTTCAGTGCATTCAGAAGCCTCTGGCTCATCGCTAACCTGCAGTTAAGGCTGTAAAAGTTCCTGCAGTTTACATGAACTCTGAAATTGTTCATCTAAACTTGAACGCCAATCTTTAGTCTTGACATCCTTTACCAGTACCTGTATGGAATTACAATTAGAGATATTACTTACCTGTGTGAAATCATAGTTTGAGTTTAGAGGTTTTCCACCCAACAGGTAACGTTAAAAAAAAATCTATGGCTAATGTTATGGATGTTCATTTAATGAATAATGCGATAGTTCACACAAAACTGATCATTCTGTTATCAAGGCCCGTTCACACCAAGAACGTTAACTATCGGTATAGTCAACGCTCAGGATCGCCAGGTTTTCACAACAAATCCCGCCCAATTGCGTTTGGGGGGGGGGGGGGGGGGGGGGTTCCCACAGAAAAAATCGCGTTCCGGGTGGTAAAATCCCCGTTTTTGGCGGGGTTTCCAGGGGCTAAATATCATGTTATTTGGGGTCGCTTCAACCCGCGGACATGAAAAACAACCCGTGGCAACAGTGTAAAAGTAACCCAATTCCTCGGAAAAACCGCGGACTTGGCAACACTGCCAACGCTATCTCTAGACCAATTCGTACATATTTTACGAGGTGGCTAATTCGTACGAATTCATACGATTTTTCTAAACCCAGTGACGGGTAGGTTTGGGGCAGGGTTAGGGGTAGGTCATTCGTACGAATTCATACGAATCTGGCAACACATAAAATACGTACGATTTAGGAAAAAAATGTACTAATTTATACAAGTGAGGTCATACCAATTCGTACGAATTCGCCACCTCGTAAAAAACGTACAAATTGCCGTGAGTTCTGTTTATTATAATTTCAAGTGCTTTAAAGAGAGTGATTCCATGTTATCGGTATAGTTGTCTTCTCTATTGCCATGGAATTAGAACCATTAAAACTTTATTTTCCTTGGTGTGAATGCGCCTTTACCAGCTCTTATGTTGTAAACAGGCCCTACATGCCTTTTTCTCTGTGGAGTACAAAAAAAAAAAAAAAAAAAAATAGATTATGATATTTTGAAGAACGTCTTAGTTTTGCGATTTAAGAAATAAAGTCCAAAGGTTTGGAACTAAAATGAAATAAAACTATACCTTTATTAGGAGAAAACATTTTTTGGGCAACATTTCTTAACATCTTTAAAACTTTCTCTTTTTCTCTTTTAGGGAATGTCATGCTTACCTTTCAATAACGCACTATGTTAAGGAAAAAATGACAACCAAACGTTTTATTTTTTTAATAACAGAACTGCTGAATGGGTTCTTACCTGTGTGTGCTGAATCGTTTGAGTTGGGATGCTTCTTCTTACATGTGTTAAATGTTAGTTTGAGATGTTCACTTAAAATCTCTCCTCAGCGTTAACGGTCACTCGACAAATTAGTCACGCCATCACTCAAAGACCGCGCGCGGGAAACAGACTCGAACTCCCCAACGACCCGCCGCTCATCTGTCAAACCTTTAGCCCTTTTCTCGCATTATTTTCCACCATATATTATTCTTTCCTCGCGTCTTTTTCGAGTAGGCCGGGAGTGCGGTGGGTGTTTGAACTGGAAGCGTCTTGCCGTTGTTTTCTTTACTAAAACACCTGTACAAACAGCGGCCGCGCCAAGTGACAGCTCTCGTTCTGACAGCGGGAAGCGCGGACCCGCGCGCTCCTGTCCATGACGGTCGCGTGCGCTCAATATTTGAAATGCACTAAAATACTTCATTAAATAGTGACGCTTTGACCCTCAGTTATCGTCTCCATTGCACAAAATCCATAATATAATAGAAAAATAAATTGAGAGAAATAACACGAAGGACAATAAATAAGTAAAATAAAAATAAAATTAAGCAACAATCACAACGTAGCCTACATATAGACCTACGTATAAAATGTCATAACTACATATTACTGATTATTATGTGTGGAAAACAACTTAAAGGCCTGGTTACTGTAGTTAAACCATGGTAACCACAAATTAACCATAGTTTATGGTATTTATAGCAAAACTGTGGTTATACAAATGGTAATCAATCCGCCAAAAATGGTTAATTTGTCCACAACACAACTATAACGGCACAGAAGAACTATGTCGTTGGAATCACGATTTTTTTTCCAACTGATGAAGGATAAAAACATTGACAGCCAATCAGAATCCATCTGATTAAAGAGCGCGAGCATTTAAAGCTACAGACCACAAAACTACAGAGCTGATATCGTTCATGGACACTAATCGTTATCATCAGTATTAGGGGTAATGGATTACAAGTAACTTGAGTTAAGTAAACAACTTTCTCAAGTAACTAGTAAAGTAACGCATTACTTTTCCAATTTACAACAAAATATCTGTTACTTTTTCAAATAAGTAACAGACGTTAATCTCATTTAATGTATTTAATCTCACTTTATTAATGAATGTCTTTGCTGCTGACCTTCACTGATCTAGTAATTCAATCATACTAATAGGAGAAAATTACTTTATATTAGATTTAGAAATAAGAGTGTTTAACTTACTTCTCCTGTATCCTATTCTTCTTCAATCCAGAACTGCAGCACAGCTGAAAGGTTTGTTTGAGCGGCGCCCTCTACTGTACAGGAGTAAATATGCATTTCCTTCATCCTGAGGCTTATTCATTTCAGTTTTGGTGTGAAAGGGCCGTTACATTTGCCAAAAAGCCCAGCCCAGGTGAGAAAAAGTAAAGCAAAAGTAATGTAATGCATTAGTTTCCATAAAAAGTAACTAAGTAATGCAATTAGTTATTTTTTAGGGAGTAACACAATATTGTAATGCATTACTTTTAAAAGTAACTTTCCCCAACACTGGTTATCCTTGTAGTTATTGTTCTTTGTTTGAACAGGCATTTAGAGCTCTTGCTTCCCACAAAACAGCATTTTCCTGATATATATATATATGCATCAATAGTTACTATAATGTATTATAATAATTTGTTATTTATCATTACAGAGTGAAAAGCTGAAGAGTGCAGTTATATATTTCTTTCTCTCAGCGAAGGTCAAGTGAGGAACGATTCTGATCATGTGAAATAAATGGACACTGAAGTTTGGAGCTCATAACTCCACATGAGATGAAGTGACGAGCGCTGGACTCGTTCTGAACGGCTCGTGTGTAAGTGCTGTCAAGAGGAGACTATTTCAAGCGCAATTACTCACTGGCATCATGTTTCAGTAAATTACAGGCAGACATTTGAATGATATTAATATTGGACAATATTCCTGACCACATGTCTACATCCTCCTCCACATTAATACATCTTCTGACCGTGGGATTTGGAAAAGACATATTTTACTTTTCCAGAGGAATGAAGATGGAGAGAAAAAAAACAGACATCCATGTCAGCGTGTGTTGTGACATTTATTCCTAAACGGTACAACGCTCTACAACACCTGGACAGACTTGAGTTTACAAATACATTCAGTATTTAAATAGAAATATTCAGAGGTCGTATAATGAAACTTCTCTAAGTAGAGGGATCCGGACGTCCCGTGGAAATGAAAACACTCACTCGCGCACAAACCAACAAATCACTCAAATAGAGTTTACAGGCAGCCGGCAAATATTCAACACAAGACGTCTCTGTGTGACTCCTGCTTTACTGCAGATTATTGGTCCAATATGATGCTCGTAAACATCAAATATCAGTCATGAACACGCAGGGGGAGAGTTACGTCCATGACTTTGAGATATTCGCTCTGGATTTGCCAAATAATAATGAAAAAAGGGGGAAATACTGAGTCAAATGATTCACCTTGAAGAGTTATTTATATTGAAATGCGCTCAGAATGGCTTTCTATAAAGGTACTTTCTTTCATAACAAACACACACACAAACACACGTGTCTGCTCTAACCTTTGACCTTTAACCGGAGGAAGTCAGGCCTCCGTCGGCGCGAGCGAATTCCCCCGCAGCGGCGAGATCTCGGTTCGCTCCAGCAGCAGCATTTACACGCAACGATCCTCTATAAAACTGTCTCGACTTGCAAAAACACAGATTTAAAAGGTAAAACTTTCACACATTAAAGCTTTTTATGGAACACACAATATCTAATTGGCAAATGAAAGAGGGAGAAAAATATAAAGTGTAAATTTTGTGTCCGTTTCACTGGTTCACTCTGCGTTCAGAGTTCCATCACGAGTCTTTCAGGATCAGTGACGCTCACGAGAGGACAGACGTGAGCCACACACACACACACACACACACACACACACACAGACGATGTATGGCGGTCACTGTATGACACACATGGAGCTGCGCGGAGGGTTGACGGCTCGAGCCACCGACTCCTGACTGTAGTTCACTATGTCGGCTTTAACCACGTGCTGCAGGAACAGAGACAGAGATCTTCAGTCACACACTCAACATCATCACTGTATTAAACACACATGGATGAACACTAGCAGTCAGTTCAGACACACCTCGGTTATTATAACGTGTAAAAACAGTCTCAAAATGAAGTGAGTTTGTGCTTAAAACAAGAATAAATATCTGCCAATGGAGTCAGAAAAACAATCTTGTTTTCTCTTTGAATTAAATTTAACTCACTTCATTTTGATACATTTCTAATATCTGAAATCATTTTGCTTCTCCAGTAAATGTATCTTTATTTAAGAATGTTTAGATATTAATAAGAAATACTGAGTAAAAATACTGCATACAGGTCTAATGTTGAACAATTTAAGCAGAAATGATAAAGTCAGATACGGTTTTTAAGATCACAAGAAACAAATTCAGTACATTTAAACTTCAGACTGCTAGTGGATCATATATATATATATATACAGGGTGTGATTTGTGAAAAAAACAGAGGAGGGGATGTTTTGATAAGTTTTTTTTTTTTTTTTGAAAATTTGTTAAAAGCCACAGTAGAGCTATATACAATTTTTTTTGGCAGCTGTTACAGAAACTTTTACAAAAAATCTTCTGATTTAACCTTGAGATTTGAAGTATTAGACAGCTTAGATATCTGAACCACTATTTACAATGACACTAATAATTCTTAATTTCTGATAGGAATGCAAAATCAATCTGTAGTTATTAATAGAATAACGAGACACAACCCTCGACATTCAGTCGCGTTTGGTCCCATTTATTTTTGATGATATTGTAAAACAATAATCTGTGATTACTGAGCCTTTACATGTTCATATGACGTACATGTGACTGATACTGTACACACACTACAGAGCAACAAACACACTTTCAACTCTGAACTACTGGATTCAGAATCAATATACAACAATGATGAACACACACTCTCACAAACACACACTCTCACAATACACAATACACACACACACACACTCACACACTCACACACACACACACACACACACACACACACACTCACAAACACACACTCACAAACACACACACTCACAAACACACACACACACTCACACACACACACACACACTCACACACACACTCACACACACACTCACACACACACACACACTCACACACACACTCACACACACACTCACACACACACACACACACACACACACTCACACACACATACTGTTATTGGACAGAGCAGATCTTGCTCTGATTGGTCTCTTGTCTGATTGGTCCCTCATCCTGAGGATAATCCACCAACTCTGCTTTGACAATACGCTAAACACACACACACACACACACACACACACACACACACGGAAATAAAGAAATGGAGAGAAGAGAACAGAAAAATGAGGTTTCATGCATTAGATAAAGAAGAAAATAAAGATGATTTACAGATGAAATAATACAGAACTGAGCAGGACAAGAGTGATACTTCTGTAATATCTGAACACAAACAGACAAATGAACACAGTCAGTGTATCTGATGGGAACTGATGGAAGTGTTAGAAAAACTATAAACCGCTGATCATAGTCACCTGCGACTGCTCGATCTCGGCTTTATTCAGCTTTATTCCTACAATCTCAGCCGCCAGCCTCTGGAAACACAGAGACACCTGCAAACACACAGATACACACTGAATAAAACACGACACACACACACACACACACACCTGAACACGGCTGAAAGAACGTCTGCATCTGAAAAAAGAAAAATTCTGCAAGAAAATATAAACTAAAACATTTGGCTTCTGTTAAAATTATGCAATTTTATTTGTGAATCCAAATAAAGCATTTTGTGTGAGAGTGTGTGTGACGTATGTGTGTGTGTGTGTGTAAGAGTGTTTGTGTGTACACGTGTGTGTGTTACTCACAGAGTCTCCTGTCTTCGCAGACACAAACTGACTGATGAGTCCGTTTTCCTGACAGAATCGCTGATGTTTTTCCATCTTTACTGTCCGCATGTGCTCCAGATCAACTACACACACACACACACACACACACACGAGAGAGAGAGATGATCAAAATTGTATTATTTTCCTGTTCATTACTGTGAATCTGAGTTATAATATACATGATAAAATCTTCTGTTATAAATGTACATTTAAACAATGTAACATAATTAAAATACATATTATAATACATATTAAAACAGGGTTATCAAAATGTAATGTCAACAGTTTGACTAAAAGAATAAAAATCATCAATGTTCCACAGAAGACAGACAGTGATTTAGAGTCTGAAGGACAGTAAATGATGAGAGAACGATCCCTAACTCTGACTGTGATCGGTCTGCTCTCACACACCTGTAAACTCAAGATAACGTACAGAATATCAGCCGTCTCAGCCCTGAGGACACACACAGATGTGTCATGTGATCATGTCATGTGTGATCTGGAATCTCGGCAGTGCTGTCAGCAGGACTCTGATTTAGTGAGAACACAACAATGGCGCTCTGACACCCGTAACACACCCGTCTGTGATGTCACTGCGGGGTCACACAGAGGTCGCACACCAGGGTCACAGGACATTCTCCACAGCTCTTTTCACTTCTGTGTTACAGACACACCTGTGTGTGTGTGTGTGTGTGTGTGTGTCATATTTCTCCATCTCCAACTAAACAACCACATTGAAACATGATGTTCTTCCTCAGTGTTTCTGTCTTGTTTTCCAGCACAAATATCTAAACATTCTTAAATCAAGATACATTTACTGGAGAAGAGAAATGACTGAAGATATTAAGACTTTTTATTAAAAATATATCAAAATATATATATATTTCTGCTTAAAACAAGAACAAATATCTGCCTGAAACACACACACACACAGATGAGGGCAGATGTGTGTCTGCAGCTGTAACTAAACACTCATAATCCCACAGATAGTTCAGATCCTGTTCATGTCTGCGCTGCCATCAGTCAACTGGCCACACACACACACACACACACACACACACACACACACACACACACACACACACATTAAAGAATCTCTTCAAATAAAGCACATTAATATGCTCCTGTCATCATTTCCTGGTCTTCATGTCGTGGCGCGGTGTTGATTTCCACACACTGATCTGATGTTTTCAGCGTCTCGATTCACAGTTAAAGCTGCTCAACATCAACATCAACTCCATCTGATCTGATCTGAGTCGCTTTAATGCGCATTTGGGAACGAAACACGTGCAAAACATCTTCACAAATAATCAGAAGCGCTCATCAACAGAAGAGAGTTCTGTCAAAATAAAAGTTTGATGGTTTAACATTTGAAAATAAATAGTCATAAATGTTAGTTTACAGTAGTACTATAAAATAAAATGATCACGACTATTATTATTAAATACAGATTTTTTTACAATGAAATATTAAAATATGAATATTTTTTCTTTTGTTTCAGATTTTTATATAATAAAAAATATATATATAATTATTATAGTTTTATGGTCATATTGATATACATTTTGGGCCAAATTGCACAAGGTTTTTCAGAGCATTTTAAAGTCTGCATGAAATGAAAATTCACTTATTTTCTAAATGCATGTTATAGATCTTATTGTGAACATTGTATGTCTCATTTTAACAATTTTTTTGAGCTCGTAATGTTTAATTACAATAATCTTACAGTGAAGCGTCACATGCAGGATTCTCCAATCATTTAGTGCGCTTAAACTCCGCCCCTGCAAGCTCACGCTCATCTGCATACACTTCTGAGAAACACGCCCACATCTCAACATCCAATCAACAACTGATGCACAGGACCAAGCCCCGCCCTACATTTATTCTTTTTCAAACTCTGTTAAACTCAGAAGCAGAAGAAAAGATCAGTCGCTATTATCCGTTTCGTCACAACTCGCAAATCGCAGTCGTAATGTTAATTCGTGGAGCTTTAACATTATCAAACCGCTAACCGCCATACAAACACATTAACACACTAACATCTGTGCGGATCACATTCAACCCACAAGATCTTCTGGCATCTCAGTGACAGGCCTCATTCATTACCAGCACAAATCCTGTAGAGAAATATTTAGCTAAAAGCTATTGTTACCAAATATAGCGAGTTATTTTAGCTCTCGAGTTTAACCTACAGAACAGAGGAGTGTTATTCTGCTCTGAACCTGAACGTCACTGTGAGAGGCACACGCACACAAAAACAACAGTGAGACGCGGGACGGAGCGTGAAGCGCGGCTCCAGGGGTCCGTCTGCAGATCAGGGGCCATTTTTCTCCCCTAATCTAATCTAAAGCAGCGCGACACGCTGATCCTGCGCTCGTCTCTCAATCGGACGGATCTGGAGGTGGTCTGCTTCTCCTCACAGTGTCCGAGCGCAAACCGTGAGAGACGAGCGGGAGATAGCGCGGAGAGTGATGGCGACTCCTCGTCCCTTCCACCGGCCATGTTTACATAAAGCGCCGCCGTCCAGGAGCCCTGCGCTCACTCACTGTCACAAACACACCACCGCATCAATCAGTCAAACACACACTCCACGTCTCACACTGGACGCGCAGGAGCAGAAACAGCAGCGCTGCTCACGCTGACATGAAGTGACCGAAAAGTGCAATTTTCCCATGAAGTTTCGGCACTGAGTAAAACAAAGAAAACACACCAGCAGGAGCTGCAAAAACCACTGAAGTATTTAATCATATAAACGGCACTACACTGCATGTATTATTGTGTGTGTGAGGCGGAACGTGATCAGCGATGGTCAGCAAAAGCATGTGACCGACTGACGGTGTGAAGCGTAATGTGTGTGCGCCGCTTCCGCACGGATTCAACAGAGCGACTAACTTCATTAGAGAACATGATCAGTTAAACGCTTCACCGTCCAGCTGCTTCCTGCGGCTCTATTCCATTAGCGAGCGAGCGTGAGGTCAAAGGTCAGCGCTCGCTCGCTAAGTGGAGTAAACACAGGAGCGTCGGTTCACGTCAACACTCGCGCACCGCGATCCACACAAACCCATTACAGTCACAATCAGATGACGAACGCATACTCTCTTCTGTGTGTATTTATGATGGGAATGTGTGTGTATATTACATGCACATGTGTGTGTGTGTGTGTGTGCGTCATACAGTTTTATGGGTCCTCAGGCGTGTTGAAAGCCAACAAAAGCTCCAGTGCTGAAGAGGCCACACAAGACGCTCTCTCTCTCACACACACACACACACAAAACAATATCAGACACACACTTTCCTTCTTTACTGGTAAAGACACACACATGTACCTGACACACACACACACGCATGTGTGAAGCGTAATGGCCCGTGATGTACCACACAGGTTGCGAACGGCCGCTGGTCTCAGCAGCACCATGTGCACCAATATTTACCCAACGATTCAAGCGGCACATGGAGAACTTTCCACACACATGCCACTGAAAGAGATCACATGACCCTGATCCTGAGCTCTGATTGGTGCTCGGACTCCACGTCCAGGTGTGACTTGGGTCATCTGACTGCTGAATATGACAAACATACACACACTGATACATATTACACATTAAAAGACACACACACACACACACACACACACACACACACAGAAACTGTGCAGCTCGTATTTCACCACAAACTCATCTTCAACACAACTCATGGATGACCAAAAGTGATGTACAATACACATAAAATCAGACAAAATAGAAACAATACAGTAAATAAGTTATACCTGGTTAAAAGCTATTGAAAATAAATGTTTTTAAGCAAGTACTTAAAAATAGGTAAAGACGAAGCCTTTAAAAATCAAAAGAAATAAACAATTATTTTGCATAAAGAACCTGAAGCCTATTTTAGAAGCAATGTAACATTATTTTGACAACTGCACACATTTCCTTCCAAATTTTTATGTCTGTCAAAAAAAAGCATATAAAACATACTGTATATAAATAATTTTTTTTCAATAATTTTCAATTTGATTATAATGAAATCAAATTTGGTTTAAAATACATAGAAAAAAGTTCAAAATCAAAACACTGATCTTCAGCAGGACTAGAGAACTCCATAAGAACTATATGAGAACTCCACGAGAAGATCATGAGAACTGCACATATTGAGGTGAGCTTTAATGGAGGGAAACTGATCAATGAATAACGACTTCATGTTTAGTTAATGATGACAGAATCGAGCAGTGTGTGTGTGTGTGTGTGTGTGTGTGACTGCTGTAAAAATGAATCTATATTTGTGAGGTCTGCCCTCTACTCTTCATCTTCATGGGAATATGCAGGTCTGCCCACACACACACACACACACACACACACACACACACACACACACAAGCCTGACAACCAAAACAAAACAGAGAAGAAAGAAAAACAGCGCTCACTTTCTCTGCAGACGATTCCCAGCAGACTGAGAGAGAGACAGACACAATGTCCTCGACAGAAGAAGGTAAAAACTAAAAGTCTGACTCTGATCGACTGATTCACACTGAGAAATAAAGCAGCGAAACACAGCGAGCCCAAATCTGATCACTTCAGAGCCTTAAAACATGAAACGAATACTGAGAAAAGCTCCAGAAGCTGCTGAAACAAACAAACAAACAAACACGACTCTCATCATCATCATCATCATCATCATCATCACACACACAATACAAGATCATAAAGCACAAAACAACATGATCTGACGTACTGAACTGAAACAACACAAAAAGTAAATCTGAATGTTATTTGGCCCTAAACAGATTATCTGAGTAAAAACTGAAAATAAAAATGTCTGTTCTATTCTTTCCCCTACATTCTATATTAATTCTTCTATTTTATAGACACATTTCTTGCAAGTTTATTATATTTATATCTTTATAATATAATAAATGATCAAGAAATGTAATAAAGCATCAAAGAAAAATTAATATAGAATATAGCTGGGGAAAGAATAGAGATTTTTATTTAATAAAAAATATTTTATATTGAATATTCCATATACTAATAATCTATTTTTTTTTTGTTTTTATTATGTGAAGAGATGGTATTTTACTAGCAGCCTGAAACATCCACACACACACACACACACACACACACAAACGTGCGCACACACACACACACACACACACACACACACACACACAAATGTGCACACACACACACACACACACACACACACACACACACACACACAAATGTGCACACACACACACACACACAAACGTGCGCGCACACACACAAACGTGCGCGCACACACACAAACGTGCGCACACACACACACGCACACAGCTCCCACACACAAATGTGCGCGCACACACACAAACGTGCACACACACACACACACACACACAAATGTGCACACACACACAAACACACAAATGTGCACACACACACAAACGTGCGCACACACACACACAACACACACACACACACAAATGTGCACACACACACAAACACACAAATGTGCACACACACACACACACACAAACGTGCGCACACACACAAACGTGCGCACACACACAAACGTGCGCACACACACACACACGCACACAGCTCCCACACACAAATGTGCGCGCACACACACAAACGTGCACACACACACACACACAAACGTGCGGACACACACACACATACACAAACGTGCGCACACACACACACACGCACACAGCTCCCACACACAGGGGTCAGTAAAGATGGTCAGTCATACATCAGAGAGGTCAGAGGTCAGAATGATACATTCACTGTTTAAACAGTTTAATTCATCACACACTCATAACAAACACAGCGCTGTAATAATTACAGATTCACACTGACGTCCACTTCACTCCTCATCACTACTTTAATGTTGTGAAACTAACAGCAAATATTTTTAATCTCATCTGAACTGTAAAAAAATCTGAATTTGAGAAAAACCCCAAAAACATTAAAGCATCCAGTTTGAGTGTTTTCTGTATCATCCGCTTATTAAAGTTGATCTGTGCTTTTAGTAAATATAATACGGTCTGTGAAGTCAAAAGCACGGCTGTACGATTAATAAAAATAAAAACAAAATCACGATAGTCCGATTATCAATTCGCAAAAGCTGTGATTTATTTAAATAAATATATGCGGCCAAAATAAAAGCGTGATGGTTTAATGTTTTAAAAAATGAAGAAATTAAAACAGCCATAAATATTAGTAATGTCATTTTACAGTTAACATTATTGTTGTTGTTATTAGATTATTTTTAAATATGCTACTGTTTTTATTTTACAGTGAAATATTACAATAGCATTTTTTATTAATATTTTTATTTTGTAATAATAATAATATTTTATAGTCACTGAAAATCACAAAATTTGTGCAGCCCTACAAACAAACACAGCAAACCTAGAACAATTTTTTAAAATTGCATTTTAAATGACGATCGTAAAACCTTCATTAGATCGAGCAGCTCGTGCAGCCGAGTTCAGTACGACTGCATTGAGATCTTTCACTCTTCATATTTCAGAAATCAAAACTGTCTAAAGCACAAGGGGAAAAAAGGAGACGACTAACCCTAACCCTAACGCTTCAGAGATTCATGCAAGTCCAGTTTAAATACAAAGACGTTTTTATCGCTCATCACTTCTGGAGAGAAACAGCGCAGACAATGACAAGGATGAACATGCATGTACATGCAGTACACTCTGAAAGTGTTCATACTTTCGGCTAGAGCAACAAATGACTTTCTTTAATGTTCTGCCGCGTCTCTCTGTTAGTAACACGAGAGCTCAGTGTAGCCGTAGACGCCACAGAGAGTTACGCTGGCATTAGATCCGCTGTCACATCACAGCCCGTGTTTGTGTGGATGAGCGAGAGCCGAACCGAAGACCAGTGAAGCGAGCGCACGGCAGGTCAGCTGTCGGTCTCGTTGAACACGCTACGATTTCACAGGTTCAGAGTGTGAAGAACAATAAAGACTAGACAAAATCTGACAAAAACTGGTGGTATTCATCAGATCAAACATGAAGAGAAAAACTGCTTTAGCACAATCTAAAATATTGGTATTGTAATTTTACAGTTGTACTGTAATTTTTTAAAAATATATTATAAATAAATATATTATTATTATTATTATTACATTATTTTTCTTTTTATTTTAGTGAAATATTACAATAGTATAATATTTTTATTTAGTAATAAAAACAATCATAATAAAATTATTATTATTTTATAATCATATTGACAATCACAATTTTTGCACAATCTCTTAAGATTGTTCTTGAGATAAAACGTTAAGGAATGTTCTTAAAAATCATCATACATAATTTCTCAAAGTTAAAATAACCTCCAGCTTGTCCCATAGGTGAGATGTTTGAGAATTTATTGGGAAATTTTAGATATTAATCATTACAACAGAATAATAAATACATATGAAACTATCCTTTTATCATCAGATATCTGAGGAAACTCTCCTGTGACATCAGCACATCTCACACACTTCAGTCACTGAATGACACGTGCTGTTTACAGAAGATTAATAGATGGCAAATATATTGTTACGATTCACAAGTTTTGAATTTGTTGCATTAGAAAACGTCAGGAAAGTGTACGATCAAACATCATCAAAGACTTATTTACTTCTTAAGAAAACAATTAAGATGTTCTGAAAATATCTGAGAAATTGTCAAGAAGTGCACTTTAACATTCCTTCCGAACTTTCTAGAATTTATCTTAAGAACTTTTTTCACTGTTTTCTTAAGAAGATTTTTTTTGCCCCAGAATGGACAATGTAATTACATTACATTTTTCCTTTAAACATTATGTGTGTGTGTGTGTGTGTGTGTAGTATGTGAAATGTGTGAGAGTGTGTGTGTGTGTGAGAAGTATGTGAAGTGTGTGTGAGTGTGTGTGTGTGTGTGTACTCACTCTTGTTTCCGATCAGTGATATCGCAGGTTGTGTGTCTGACTCTTCGTTGGCTTTTCTCACCATGTTCAGCCAGTCTTCAAGATTCTCAAAACTCTGAGAATTAGTGATGTCATACACCAGCAGCACACCCTGCACACACACACACACACACACACACACACACACACATAAAGTAGGTATCATTTCTAAAGCTTAAACACTCAAAATTCATCCTGTGAAAACCTTTTTGGCAGCCATACTTTAAACTCTTTCAGCAGCTGCTCCCCCTAGTGGACGGTGTCATGTTTCACATGTCACAGAATTTATTGCACAATTTTATAATCAAATCTTTTTCTAAACTTGATGAAACACATATCGTTGGCGACTGTTTTGTGATAGAAATGACATTGTGACACAAATGTATTAATTTGTGACAGGAGACGTGTCATGTGGGCGTCACCCGGTGGCTGTTTGTGGTACAGCGCCTAAATGAAATCTCACAGGAACCTCAATTTTTGTGATATCAACTTCAAATATGGAACACAACTTGGTTAGAAATATGACTTTGATGTTATAGCAATTAGAGTCCAAATTATTTTTGCAAAATGTATACAATTTTAGTTCAGTACATTTGCTTAAATTAAACTTTTCACACTTTTTGAAGTGTTTTTTCCGAGTGTCTTCTTAAAAGAGATCAACTTTAGGTCTGTATTCTAGAGCATTCATGAGGTACAAATATTTCAGTTCAGATCTGTGCTGGCAAATGAAGAGATCGTGTCTGAATGTGTGTGTGCTTGAGCAGCAGGTGGCGCTAGAGTGTGTGTGTGTATTAACTGCAGCTTTCTGCCTGTATTCTGCACACTAATTGTATTGATAAGCATTATTTAGCATCACAAATATCCACCCGCTCAAACACATACAAACAGCCATATTTATGAAACATGAAGAGTGTGTGTGTGTGTGTGTGTGTCAGTCACCTGCGCTCCGTAGATGTACTTGTCCAGCATTTTTCCTCCGATGGTCTGTCCTCCGATGTCCCACACCTGCAGCGCGACATTCAGGTTCCCTTCAGAGAGTCAAAACACCTTCACATTAAACATCAGTTCAGCTCAAAGACACCCAGCACGTGTGTGTGTGTGTGTGAAAGAGTGTGTGTGTGTCTGAGTAAATGAAAAGAAACTGATTATAGAAACAGGATGTTTTTATGATGTTTTTGCAATGCTAAATTTAGAAAGAATAAATTTTCTGTAATATTATATAAAAAAAATAAAAATGAAAAAAAAATAGAAATTAAAATTAATATAATTAAATAAAATAATAAATAAATTGTATTATTTTTATAATAAATAACATAATAAATTAAATACATATAATAAATATAATTGTAATAATATTAATGTTATAAATATTTCTCCACAGCGTTACAGTCGATGCATTCAGACTATACAGTCGATGTATATATACAGACGAGTCTGTTCATCCCACACTTCTCTTCACGTGCTTCTAAAAAGATCTCTTTTCTTTATTTATTCTAGAATTCAATCTTTACGGTAAGTGACTCGCACGTTCTGCCAGCGTAGCCGAATGTGCTGACGCAGTGTGTTTCTCTCTCTCTCAGTTATGGTCCATAAGAGCGTGAAAACAGAAGCGTCCCAGCATGAGAACGGACCTGAAAATAACCCACCAGCGCGTTCAATACGTCAGAAACAGCACACTTACAATAAATAGACACCAACAGACAGACAGACTCTGTTTAGAGCGCCAAACGACGACTTCACTCCTGTAATTACAGCTAATTCAATTTCCATTCCAAAGTTTACGCACCTTACAAAAAAAATCAATTCTAACATTTAAACAATAGTATAATGTGACCTACATTTCACAAAAGCCTGGATGCATCAAAGTTTTGAATACAAACAGGTTTGGTTGGTCAACTTTTCTTTTTATGTTTCTTACTACTTCTATTTATAGAAGTAAATGCTGTAAAAAAAAAAAAAAAAAAAAAAAAAAAAAAAAAATAGTGTATATGGAGTATTGTCCTCTATAATAGCAGTAAAAAAGATGCGCTTGCCCAGATCTGATTTCAGTCTGCAATTAAACATCAAACTAACTCACATTCGACATTCTTACCTGGTGCTTTACAGTACACAATCTGTCTTTGAGAAGAGAGTTATGTGTGTTTGTTTAGGAGTTAAGAGCTTTCGTAGGTAATAAAGTTGAAAAGAGGCAGACGTACAACAAACACACACACACTGGAGTGATTCATTCAGAGGTTCAGTACAAACCCACACAAACACACGCCGTCCAGCAGCAGAGCTTCAGAAACACTTGAAAACATCAGTGCGAGACACAGAATCAGGACAGAGATCTATTCATACGCATCGAGTCAATTAACACCATTACACAACCTCTGTCAACAACGGTCAGGTATATAGACGGCTGACGTGAAATCTTGAATGATTGGTGGTTTTCATCTATTGGATGAACAAAAACTTCACCTTCAAATTCTGAGTTCATTTTTTTGTTAGAAATTTTCAGTCAAATGTTGGAATTGTCTTTCCGGAATGACTTTGTTCATCATGAACTGCAAAATACAGAAATGTATTGAAATAAACAATTGTCGTTAACTAATAAATCATGCCAAGTCACAAGTTTCAAGGTTTTTTATATAAATATTGGGGTAATTTTGAAGAATTACAATGAAAAAAATTCAACCCAATGAAACAATACTTCATTAGTCCAGCACAAGCAAAAAATAATTAAAAATTACATCAAATTTGAAATATATTTTTTAAAACCACACTTACTGCACAATTTCTGGTGATTTTAATTCCATTTGAATAACAAGTATGCTTCCTGTTTGAATGAAATTCAGAAATTCAACTGGAATTTAAAAGGCATTCTCAATGCAGTTCAACTAAAACTTGAGCTAAAATTGAAATGAAAACAAAAATATATAAAAAAATATAATAAAAAACTATAATAGTATCTCAATGATATTAAAAATAACACATTACGCCTCCACATCATGGAAAGAGAGATTTGCAACATTAACAAGTAGCTTACAGATTCACGTTTTTCCGTGCAGCATGTTGGAGGAACGTTTTTAATAATACTATTTTATAATTATTATACATGCAATTTTATGAGCTATATTAAAAGAGAAAGAACATGGAATATTTAAGTGACTGCAAAAATTCTGAAATCTAAATGAATAATAAAGTTCAAGTTTCTGTTATTTGTCAACTACTTACTTGCTTGTGTGTGTGTGTGTGTGTGTGTGTGTGTATGCGTGTGTGTGTGTGTGTGTGTGTGTCTAACCTGGCAGAGTGATTCTCTTGAGGAAGAAGTCCAGCCCTATCGTCTGTTTATACTGTTTCCCAAAAGCCTCTTGTGCAAAGCGGATGGCGAGAGATGTCTGAGAAACAGAGACACACACATAAACATCAGAACATTTTAAATTGAAAGTAATTATTCTCACCTATCCTGAGGCTCCGCCTCCCACTTCTCTTTGATTGACAGATGCTTCATGTCAAGTACTACAGCCAATCAGATCGTGTGTGTGTGTGTGGACAGAGATGCCCACATACACACCGGACATCAACACACACCTCTAACTTCACAACACACAGAATAAAGTGACTTTCAAACATCATGTTCCATACAAACTTGTGAGTACTGAATGAATTACGGCCTTTTTTAATTTAATGTTGTAAACCAGGTTTTCCGAAACATTTTTGTCAGCCAAACTACCTGAGAGTTTAAGTTATTTCAATAATTTAACAGCACATTCGCATATTTACGGTTCTCTGATGTTGGTTAATGGTCACATGACATGAAAGTAAACAGATAAAATAATCAATTTTTTTAAATTTCATTTTGACTGTAATTGTTTAAGTTATAGATATCACCCTACTTCACAGCTGATTAATCACAGTACACTGTGAATTGTTTTGTGAAATTAAGTTTTCTGAAATGTTTTGTCTAAATATGCATACACTGTCTAATTAAATCAAACAAATTTGCAAACATTTTCAGAATATAAATATGAGTATTGGATAAAGCCAGGTTCAAAATTCTTGCTCAATTTTGTTGACATAATAGAGTTAAATTTTTTTACAGAGAGGATTTTGGATTAGTCTTTTTATTACTTCATAAATTAAAAAATACTGTCAACGGCTAGAAAAAATACATTTTCACCATGTTTTCAGGAATAAAACGTTAATAAATATAATGCAAATGAAATATGATCAAACCCCTCAGTAAAAAACTTCAGCATATAGATATGAATAAAACTGTAAGTTTTGGTGTGTGTAAGTGCTGCTGAAGTGGGAAAAAAAACTTTTAAAGATATGTACTGAAATTGAAATCTACAGACGTAAATAGATGAAGTACAACAAAATAAACACTTAAATGTGAATTTTGGATGTTAAGGAAGCAAAATAGCCCAAAATCCCAAAATGGACCAGTGCATGAACGCATGCAAAAATTATTTTTTTCCTGTAACGTCTTATTCATTTTAATTTTACATGTTCAGGATTTATTATTAGCTGTTTTTACAAACATCCGGCAGTTCCTTCGCCAACCCCAGTTTGGAGAAACCTGTTGTAGACCAATAAAGCTAGACTCTACAGAGTAACCCGCTCAGAATCTTCGGTCACATGGTTTCTGTTGCAGTACTGGGTGTACAGACGTTCGGTTTGAACACTCCAGCGGGTCACAGGATCCCACAGAGCGACTGTGTGTCCGTGAGAGAGGACAGACTGATCTAACAGCACAAATGTTTCTGACCGGACACTCGTTTGTGTTGGCGTTACGGTAGCGCGCCGCTGTCTGTTTTCCCTCCCACTCTAAGTGACGTTTAAACAACCCCATCTGGAGCCAGAAGGGTTTGTACACGCACTGCTACCCAGAACCCTCTGCTGCGGCCGCGAGGGTCACCACCGCTGAGAGGGAGAAACGCTGCCACACAAACCAAACATAGAAATCCAGGATAAAGACATTTTTCCTGTGGTCTGAAACCCTAAAAGACATTTCTAGTAGGAAAATTGGCCCTTCCTAAGACTCTAGTTTAGCGGAGAGACACAGTGCTTTCCAAACCCACCTCACGTCAAATGCTCTCACAACACTGGACACACAACTTCAAAAACTGAACCAATATTGATTCTTAAATCTCAAAATTTATCTTTTAGTGCTGTTTTGAGTTGATTCATGAACAAAACTTCACTAAACATTGTTTGTAGCTCCTGCCATCCAATTATCACAATAAGCTTTGATACTTTTGATATGAAACAAAGTCTCAGCTCTCAAATTCTGTCACTTTTATTATGAAATTCAAACAATAAATGTTGTTTTGTGTCTCTTAAATGTGTGGTGAAGCGCACGTGAACCGATCTCTATGTACTACTAGTTACAGCAGCAAATAAACATGAATGAACATCAGAAGATGGTGAAAGGTAGAGAACAACTAACTGAAATGAATCATGTTTCATGTAATCGATCAATCAGTGTTTCAGCTTGAGTCACACAATGTCACATTTACCTCAGAAAAGCAATTCAATGACCATAAACTCAATAGTGAAATGGGACGATGGCACTCAAAACAAAACAGATGACGCTGCCGACTTTAAAGGGATAGTTATAAATATATATTTATATTTGGGTTCCTTAGAAAAAAGAAAGTCAGATAGGTTTGGCATGATATGAGGGAGAGTAAATGATGACAGAATGATCATTTTTGGGTGAACGACCCCTTTAAGTATCAATTTATCCTTGTTTCTGCTACAATGTAAAAAATGAATGGAGAAAAGTTACAAATTCAAGGCCAAATTATATTTTTCAAATTACATTACAATTCACAATACACGGATCTATCATTCTGGTAACTACATACATATATATATATATATATATATATATATATATATAGTTTTATAGGACACTTAATATGTTAAGTGAACAATGCTCTCTTTGTTTCTGAAGGAGCACTCATCTTACAAACCAAAGATATCTGAGATATCTCTTTAGAAGTTCTCAAAACTTGACACACAAACCTCAAGAACGATGACAATCAAAAAATGTAAGATGAGACATCATGACAACAAACACTCATAGCACTTTATAATAAGGGTTCATTTAACATTAACATTAGTGTACTAAATTGACATGAACTAACAATGTAAAATACTTTTAAACCCTTTCTAATCTTAATTTATTGAACTTTTTGTCAGTAAATAAAAAAACAATTTATTTCCACTGAAAAGTGCCTATAATAATGTTGTAATAAATGGATATAACTTGCTTAGGGATTGTTACACATAGACAATTTCATATGAAAGTTCAAAACATCCAAGTATAACTACCTAAAGGAAAAAAAAAATCCAAACTTGGTTCTATTTGAGTTCACAGTAAAATAAATAAATAAATAAAAAATTCTCCTGTTTTTCATAATTCTGGTAAATTCATCAATTCTCAGAAAAATAAAAGTAAAACTGGGACTTTGAGCTAGACTGAAACTTCAGGTTCTCCTGTTTAAAATGATATATGGCACTTTATCCGGACTGCTAATGAGTTAGAAAAACAAAGAAAAGAACAGGCAAGTCAGGTGACCAAAAATGTTCTAGGTCTTCAAGGGTTAATTTTAACATTTACTAATACATCGTTAAAATCAAAAGTTGCGTCTCTAAAAAAAGTTTTATGAATTCAATCGATTAAAATGGAAATATAAAAATGGAAAACAAATTTTGGGGAAAACAAAATGGAATTTAAGAAAAAAAATGTTTTCATAGGGCCCTAAAAATGTATTTTTAGTTCCATGATTTCAACATTTTAGTCATGCTTTTTGATTACTAACATTAAATTTAACCATTTAATTTGAGTCCAGAAAAATTAAAATAGAAAAAGAAAATAATTTGAAAAAATAAAAATAAAAACGGAATTCTGGAGAAAAAAAAAAAAATCAGTCCTGTTCCTCTCTTCTCTGTTCAATCTCAGTGTTTTGCTATTGGGGATTTTTAGACAAATTTTCACTCTAAAAAGTAATTCAGGGGATCTGTTACCACAACTTAAAAAAATGCATGGTTGCAAGTTTAAAATTCTAATTTATTGTTTTAATTAAACCTTTTAAGTTGCAAACATTATTTTGTAGAGTTCTGTTGACATAATAATGTTGATCATTACATCAACTTAATATCGTCTGTAATTTAAACTCAAATTTCTGCGTTAATTGGCTTAAATTAGGTTGTAGCAACTTAATGGAATTGTCTTGATAACTTCAGAAATTAGGCAGTGGATTTCTAGTTCCTAGCATGCTTTGCATAGGACTGGATAAGGAGAATAAATAATGAAATTAAGTGTTCATTTATTTGTTTTTTGGGAAAGACCTGTTAGCGTTTAATGCTGTTGTTTGACATTTAAATAAGAGTTTCTGTAATGTTGAAGATTTTGTTGAAGTTCTTTCAATAAATATACATATAAATAAGTTATGTTAGCATGTGCTATGAAACAGAAACAGATAAGATTAATTGGTTCCAGGACTACAACTCTGGTAGTTGAGTAATCAACTTAAAAATGTGTGTTTATGCTGCAAATTATTAAGTTCCTCTAACTCAATGTAGCTTGTTGGTTGAATGTAAATTCACTTAAAGTTGTCATAACTCAAAAAATTGATGCAAACTATATATTTTTTAGAATAAAGTAAAGAAAAAAATGCACACGCACACAAACATACGTTTGTTAGTAAATGGATTGAGCTGCTCTGCTTACACTGAAATATAATGACCAGCTTAAAAGCTTAAAGTCTATCTCTCCTTCTCGGTCTGTCATGTGTTTCTCCACAGCGAATGATCAAGTCAACATCATTACGATCATCATAAAAACAGAGCGCACACTTCCACACGAAAACATGAATGAAGTTCTCAGGAAAATCCTGCCATGTGCATCTAGTACAGATTAACCAGCTAGATTAAAACAATCAAACTGCTGATAAAAATAGCATTACGTTCATGTAATCTGATCATGCTCACCTGTGATTGACAGCTGTTAGTTATGAATTTATGTCCTCTCAGTTTAACATATAGAGAGTTTCATTGACTCCTTCAATCAGCAGTCGAAAATGCAATCAATCATTCACTACAAAACACTGGATAATGTTTGATCTGCATCAAGTCTGCGAAGCAACTTCAGTGAAAGCATGTTTGACCCTGCAGAAGATGTTCAATATCTTTAAAATAAACATACAGCAGTCACAGTGTCCACCAAAACACGTTAATATAGTATCTAAATATAAATAGTTCAACTGATCATCTCTTCCTCTTTACTACTAGTTACAGCACCAAATAAACATGAATGAACATCAGAAGGTGCTGAAAGATACAGAACAACTTATTAAAATGAATCACGTGTCATGTAATCGATCAATCAGTGTTTCAAACGCGGAAAGACGACAATAAAACAGCTTGAGAACAATATGTCATGTGATGTTATTTACCTCAGAAAAGCCATTCAGTGACAATAGCATAGTTAGCAAGAAAAATTAGCTCTAGAGAGGAGCATTTTGCTATATGCACTATATTACATATTTATTCTATTTTTACTGTTATATAATTAAAAAAAATATAAGGTTGTTATAAAAACCCGCCTTATACTAATTGTATAGGCTACAAGTCAGTTGTTAATACATTAATTTTTATATTATAGTAGTACCATAACATTAATATTATTCAAAATAATATTATAGTAGGCTATAGTAATATACGTTAACATTATAGTAATGCATTAGCTATATATACGACACAATCATAGTAGCTATATGTATGATTTAATGTTGACAGGCGTCTGTGATGTTGTAGTTGTTGTGATGTTGACTGTATGTGTGTTTCTTCTGCTCATATTTCATGATTTCTCGTGTATTTTGTACCTTTCCAGACGCTCCGTCTCCCAGCACCACGATCTTCAGCTGCCGCTCCTGAATCTCCTCCTCCGAGTCCGACATCACTCAGCGATTCAACACAAACACACGATCACAGCTCAGAAACTCTCAGTCGAACCAGAACCAGAGATTTAAGAGCAGCGGGTTAATCTGATCACGGTCCAGCCGCCGCCATCTTCCCTCAGCGCAGACCAACACCTCATCCTCTCACACTTCACTGTCAGAGCAGCTGTGAACGCGCTTTATGGCCGTGTGGCGGTGTGTGTTCTGATCATCGAACAGTTAAACTCACCAGTTATCAGTTTTAAACAGTTACCGAGCGGGATTTACTGTGTTTTACTGTGTTTATGTGGACAGCGCTCACCCGCCGCTACCGGAATAGACTCGTCCGTCATGACGCTTCCCTGTTGCCATGGAGAGAGAGAGAGAGAGAGAGAGAGAGAGAGCACAATTTACTTTATTGGCATGACAAAAGTAGCCTATAATAATGCCTATATTGTTATAAAATTATAACAGATATTTTATTGTATATGTAGGCTATACATAACTTTGTTGCATTATAAAGTCATTTGTATATCTATATATTTTTTCTCAACATTGATAATCATAAAAGTTTCTTGAGCATCAAATCATCATATTAGAATGATTTCTGAAAGATCATGTGACGCTAAGAATGATGCTGAAAATTCAGCTTTGCAGGAATAAAGTACACTTTACTATATAATCACATAGAAAACAGATGATTTACAAAATAATTTGACAATATTGCTGTTTTTACTGTATGTAATCTTGTTTCAAAAGCACAGAAAAAAATCATTTGACCCCAAATTTTTGAACAGAAGTGTGTATATGATGATTTTAGATCAATGATTATGATAAAGAAATCATGCACCACTAAACTGGCAAATTGCTTATTAATTAAATAACTTAATGAAAGAGAATCCTTTCTGAATACAGATGAAGTGACCATGATTTTAAGAGAAACAAACAAACATCTGAAGCACTGAATCCATCCTTGATCAGAGAAAAGATTATTGATATATAGATTATTAAAATGTTCTTCACTTTCCTGTAGCTGAAACATTAGATCACAGCGCTCGCAACGCAAGGTCACGGGTTCATTTCCCAGGGAATGCATGAATATGAATGTGTATTTGACACTGTTACACACGACTCATGGATTCTGCCTTATACATATTTTTGCAAAACCTTTCTTTAGGATTTAAAAAAAAAATCTCTCTTTTCTAAAACATGCTTTAAAATCCTTAAAAAACTGTAATTGTCATGCCAATAAAGCTGATTTGAATTTACAAAAGTGAGAGAAAGTTGAGTTTGGACATTCAAACATGATCAGAGACGTTTAAACAGAATTTGTCAGATGCAGAAGAATGTGATCTGATCTCTCAATTCAATCCATATAATGATAAACGTTCTAAATGATTGAATAATACTTCCATGTTTAAGTCAAGTCAAGTCACCTTTATTTATATAGCGCTTTTTACAATGCAGATTGTGTCAAAGCAGCTTTACATTGATAACTGGTATATAATAATACAGGATATTTAAAAATAAATTCTACTGAAGGATGTTCATGAGCCGCTTAATTCATCAAATTTAATCAAAATAAAAAATAAATTAAAACTAAATTAATTAATTAAAACTAAATCTATAAAATGTTCCCATTTTGGGAACCCTCTTCTATGGTATTATCATCTGACACTCGTAACACTCTTAAAAATAAAAGTTCCAAAATAATTTTTTTACAGCAATTTAATAAAATAACCATTTTTGGTTCCTCAAAGAACCTTCAGAGATCAGTTCTTAAAAGAACCATGTGGTTCCATGGATGTTCAAGGTTCTTCACGGAGCCATCGATGCCAAAAAAGAAGCTTTAAGAAACTTCAGTTCATTATAATTCTGTTTCAATTCTTGCTTCTTAGTTTTCGTTCTGAATGAAAAGCTCCAACATTCTCACATTCAATGCTTCAGATATGATGCAGTCTGTTCTATAAACAAAGGCAATGTTACCAAAAACATTCACATAAAATATTTTAGAGTTTTTCAGTATCATTATAAATAGAACATTTTTGACATAAAGTGTTCTTTAAAATTGAGTCAAGAACCCTAGAGTTTATATAGAACCCTGAACCTTTTGTTCTAAGAGTGTAGAACCTTTCAGGGATCAGTTCTAAAAAATAACCAAGTGTGAAGAACATTTTAATAATCTAAAAATCCCTTTTCCACTATAAAGAAGCTTGAATGGAAAGATTCAGTGGATGTTAAATGTTCTTCATGGAACCATCGATACCAATAAAAAACTTTATTTTTAAGAGTGTAATTCTAAAAAATTCTAAAACATTTCTGTTAGGGTGTGTTTATAGTATTTAAATAAAGCAACAGAATTACTTATACAAAACAATAGATGTCTATGGTAAAAAGAAAGAAAGAAAGAGAAAGAAAGAAAGAAAGACTAACACCTTGTGCATCTATATGATCTTGGCCTCAGTTAAACACTATGCTGGGTGTGTCTGGTGTCATATGGTGAAGGAAACACACACACACACACACAATGGGCACATGGGGTAATGTCCTCATAAGTCACCCTCTCCTTGTAATACCTGTGTCATACCCATGTCATTATACAAATTTGTGTCCTGATATGTCACAAACACACACACACACACACACACAAACACACACACACGATCAAACTGAATGTATTAGCCTACTGTAATCGTTGATATAAACTATAACAATCACCACCACAGTTTTGTTGAAGTGAAAAATAAACTTTCAAATTCCGCACATTTGTTGAGTCTAAAATGCTTCTATAGTTTGAGGATCTTTTGACTGAAGATTTCTCCACCCCAGAGATCAGATATCATGGTGTGAGTTTCTATTTCATCTATTATTTGAGAGTGAATTTGCCTAAAACTGTGACCTGATATCAGCAGACTCTCAATAACACACTCAAACTGTACTTACATCAAACACTGAGTCTCGAAGCGCGTGTCAGACTCTCCTCAGATTAAACTCGAGTTTCTCCAGCTTTATATCGTTCGAGAACGAGCTTCATGCGCGATCAGAATAAGAAAAATAAACGGCAGAATGTTCAACTTTCAGAAACCAACCAACAGCAAAAATAGACCTGCTAAAAGAGGATTTTCTTAAAGTCATGGGGAGGTTTGACCTAATGGAGCTCCCGGGATCTCCAGACTGAAATAAATCATCATCAGACACTGAAGAGACTGTGAGATCTCGACTGTTTCCACAAGAACTTTCCGCGCAGCTTCATAATGGAGTCTCGACTTGTTGAATGGAGCTTCGCTTGATTTCACAGTTCATCCGAGACAATGGACACAAAATAAATGCTTTGCGTTTTGATTACTGCAAAACTCTGAAGACCGTCACGTTACAGGCCTCGAACAACAATGTGATTTTGTTTAATTGAAATTCTTTAAAAAATTGGCTACTATAGGCTATATTTTATATAATAATAATAAGAGCCCAAGTTGGGTTGAAAATGGACAAACCCAGCAACTGGGCTGTTTTAACCCAGTGGTTGGGTTAAATGTTTGACCGACCTGCTGGGTAGTTTTATTTATCTCAACTATTGTTTAAAAAAATACTGTATTTCATGCTTAAAATGAACCCAAAATATGTTGGAAATTAACATTTATTAACATGTTTAATAAATTAACATTTAGGCTATTAATAAGTTTAATGAATAATGATTAAACAATAAACATTTATTAAATTGCATAATAAATGTTCACCTTTTGATAATTATTGTTGCCTCTAGTAATTATGTGTCTGATTTTTAATTTCCAACATATTTAGGGTTCATTTTAAGCCAGACATATATATTTTTAAACAATAGCTGAGTTAAATAAAACTACCCAGCAGGTTGAGCAAACATTTAACCCAATCACTGGGTTTGTCCATTTTCAACTAAATATTTTTTTAGAGTGTATGTTCACAATAAATATGGGACCAGCAGATTAAGCATCGACCAAATAAGCACAAAAACGCTTACAGTGATATCCATCGCGTTTATATATCGTATTATATATTTTCGCCCAAGTCATTAAGAGAACTGGGGAATGGCATTAGCATAATTATTATTTTAGCATATTATTTTGAATTATTATCAGGCAAGATTTACATTACATTTAGTTTAGACAATAAAATAAATAAACAGTATTCATACTCATCTGATCTGAAATTATATTTTAAAACAAGAAAAACTGAATAGTATCTTTCCGTTTTGTTTTCGGGACACTCTTAAATATCCCATTTATTGCAGAAACATCCCTAAAAGTCAAGCGGGAGTGTAATTGGACATGATAATTAGACATGATAATTAGACGTGATGCTGTGACATGTTAACTGCTCAAGGCGTGAGGTTAAACACGCGCGAGCACCTGTTAAGCATTTCCACGCGCGAAACATCTGCTTCACATCACACACATCCACTGCAATCGAGTCCTTCACGGCCGCATTACTGGTGTTCTGATGCTCGAGCAGGTAGAGATTCACCAAGAAAGAAGGCGCGGGAAAAAAATCCCGCGGAGCAAAAGCACGTGTGCAGACTTAAAGAGGAGAAAATATAATTTAATTATGAGATAAATGAACGTCTCGCAGGTGGACGATTCTGACCCGCGAGACTGAAGTGTCTGAAATGCCAATTTTCTTTCATTAAACGTGAAATTTGATCTAGAACAACAACTGGCTCATGTCTCTGCGCGGGAAAATGATTGCCCTGATTACGCCGCCATTATGTATGACAGGCGCGCTCTATTAGCGTGTATAAAGAAATTGTCCTTGACGTCCAAAATGTGACCAAAAATACACAGGCATTCATGGGATAGTAAAAAACTACTTATGTAGCGGGAAATTGCGAGGCCATCATGTTAAAGTTGCAAATCCTGTCAAAATATAGACTAGCGAAGCAGCCTGTGCCAACATGACAAATGTCACGTGAAACACTGAACATACATGTCACACAACAGAGCGATTCATTACATGACGACACAATCACACCCAATAAAACGTCAAAAGTTTTAATTCCAATTTACATTATGACGTCACAGAAAAACTTTCCACAAATATCGTATTTTCTAATTCTTTGTCATCTGTGTACTAAAACATGCAAACAAATAAATCGATATAAAACACCAAGAAATGTATTAATCTCCACAGAAAACACGTCTAGACAAGAATCTTTACTGAACCGAATAATCGCTGAATTTCGTGTGTGCATGTGATCATTTCAATGCCAATAGCGTTTTGAGTGGCAAAATGAAGCTCCATCTGCGAATGATTTCCAGATCAACCCGTTTGTGTTTGAGACTAAAGCTTAGGGCCCTGCTCTGTCTTTTTTTCTTGGTCATTACACACATTTTCCCGGAAAGTTGAACCGTCGGACTCGCTGCATTTATGCCGAAGAATGTAAAGAGGCTCGTGCTCTTCTTTGGACTCATCACTCTCAGCACATGCACGCGCTCTCTGAGAAATAACTTCAAAATATGGACCATCAATTCAAAGTCTTTAAATGCGCTGGCCCATGTTAACCCAAAACAGATACACGCATAAGGAAAATATTCATGTTAAGAAATGGAATTGTACTTTTCTGAAGTCTCTCGATAGGCCTCATAATAACCTTTTGTTGGCATCAATGGATTCAAACCCAACAGCCAGGCATTAATGTGGCGATTTTTGTCAAATATTCATCTAATTTCCCAGCATAAATCGTAAGTGTGTCATTTAAATCCAAGAACTTTCCACCTAAAAACCGCCAACAAAGCAATTGGGAAGAATCTGACCAATGTTTTTAAAGCTAAATAATGCGCTCATACAGGCCTTATGTGACTCATATAGCAGATTAATCATTTCTTGAAGCAAATTGCGTGCATTTTAAAAATTGTAGCCTGTCTAATAAACTATTTTGTATCATATGATTACTGATGTTTAACGCAAGCGTTAATTCGTTCATTTGATGGTTTTCGGTGTTGGAGCTCAAAGACTGAAGGACTATAAGACTGACCTCAAATCTGATGTTTCGCAATCATCTACATAAACACTAGTATCTTTGCACATCAAATGTGTACAAACACAGAAACTACATGTGCATTTCATGGGACTCATACCTGAATCCTCGATCCATCAGAACAGATGTTGAGGGACAAGCAGCGGTTTGATGAGTTTCCCTCCATCCTGTTCATATGATTCACATGGAGTTTGACTGAGAAGACAGAGACAGTCCTGAAACACTTGATCATCTCCACCTGCTCCTCACAGCACCAAACTCTGAGAATCAATCAATTGGTCTTTTTGTTTTAAGTTATTTTGTCTTCATTTTTAACTTGAACGCAATTAAACACCATATAGAGCCCATCATCATAGGCCTGTACTTCAAAGAATTTTATCTAGGGTGAATTCAGGGTGATTGGGACACTTTTTGCCATTGAGATAAATTGGAAAAAGGGTCCCAATCAACCTGAATTCACCCTATCTACTTATTATAAAAACGGATGTTTATGTTACTTTCAATATCTAGGCTACACGTTATTAGTCCAAGTTGTGGAGACACTTTTGCAACGCATTGATTTTTTTCCCCCCTTTAATGTTTTTGTTTTTATCTGTTGTTTGTTTTACATTGAGTCTGCAATTAAGTATGATGATTTCCTCTACTTCATATTTCTGCACATGCACATGAAGGGTTATTCTACTAATCAATTTCGGAAATGCTAATTCGTTATATGTCAGAATAACCGCAATAGATCAAGCGAAATGCAAGCTATGCTATATACCATTTTTATTGAAATATAATTCATACATTTATATACAAAATGAGTAATTGAATTATCTCTGTAATTATAGTCAAAGACAATGAGTTGTAATGAGTTCAGCGAGGCCTTGTTCTGATCGCGCGCATAAATCAAAGTGTTTGAAACGCGAGACAAAACAACATTAAATCAGAAACCCACTACATTTACTATTATTGAGCATATCGGTTGTTGTTTGGTTTTTATTATTTGCACTGCTTTATTTATAATCTCAATGCTTTATTGTTGTTATGCATTTCAGTAATTCCAATATAAATACACTCTTTCTTAACACTGATTTCCCTTCAATAGACTATAAATAGAGGCCTAAACGAGGTTGTAGAGATAAACTTTTTATGATGATCTTTAACACACAATTTAGCGGCAGATTTCATAAAATAACACAAACACTTGAAAAACCCTCGAGCGCTTTTCCCCTAAAATTTCATCTAAATGTGGATTAATCCGTTTCGCGTGGAATTATGACTTGTCTTTGCCGTTTTGTGTCTAATAATAACACATTTTAATGACTCCATTGGGCTCATGATGTCACGGCTCATTAATTTCATGCTCTTACTTTGAGAACACAGAGAAATGACATCCCATAAAATGTGAGAAACACGAATGAAATTATGCTTCATACGTTTTAATGCTTTCATTAAACAAAAACACGTTACACTAATATGAAAACAGGTACATGTCGAGTAAATTCCACGGCTCACTCAAGGAGTCCAACAAACATTCGACAGATCAATATTTTCCTCTGATTTTAATATTTTGAATCGTGAGGGGCGGGAAAGTGCCAGTCTTACCGTTACCTTATAACCGCGCGCGCGGTAACGACATCATCAAGTGCTGTTTTCCGACCAGAAGAAAGAACATTTTGCTAAAAAACATTTTCCATACATTCTGAAATAATAAAATCCTAATAGTGTTTTTATAGGAGCAAAATTGATATCAGTCCTTGGAAGAAGAAGGCAGACATTTGAAGGCAGTTCTGTGAATAAATCTCCCGTTTGTTTTTTGGCTCCTCAGTAAACGACTGTCTTTTGTAGAATAAATACGTGAGCGCGCGCGCGTGCGTGCGTCCGGGTGTCACTGGTTTCCAGTGCAGGAGGAGGACAGGCTCCAGGCGGGCAGGCAGTATGTGTACGGGTAATAATATGACGAGAGCAGCGGCGGTCGCAGCAGTTCTCCGGGGCTGTACTGCCTGCGGTCGTCCCGGACCAGCACTTTCACGGCCACTTTCTTCGCTGCCGGCGCCGAGGCCAGCAGATCGGCCGCCATCTGACGCCGCTTGGTTTTGTAGCGTCGGTTCTGGAACCAGATCTTGACCTGCGTTTCGGTGAGTTTGAGAGAGGCCGCGAGGTCCGCGCGCTCCGGTCCGGAGAGATAGCGCTGGTGATTGAAGCGCCGCTCGAGCTCGAACACCTGCGCGTGAGAGAACGCGGCGCGGGAACGCTTCTTCCTCTGCTTGGGCTGATCGCCGCTCTTCTCCTCGGCCGTGTTACAGTCTGGAGAAGAATCACAAACGCGAAGAATCACAAACTCACGCTTTTTGTAAAAAAAGTAAGATTCCAAAGGGCGATGGAACAGAAGAACCATTTTTGGAACACTTCAGTGAACAGTTCTAAAAAGAACCATTTTTTCTTAGTGTGACGAACATTTTTTAAAATCTAAAGAACCCCTTTCCACTTTAAAGAACCTTTAGTGGATCCCAATTAAGAACTTTTTACAGAAATGAATCAAGCAACTGTTTCTTGAGCTCAAAGAAAACTTTTCACGGTTCTTTACTCACCGGACACGCAGTCGCTCAGGCCTTTGCAGTGTTCCGCCGCCGTGGACTCCTCCTGATCCGTTTCGTCCGCTAAATCTGCGTCTTTTTCGGGCTTCGCATCGCTTTGCGCTTTGGTGTCGTTGTCCTCGCTCAGCCCGGAGTCCGAGTCGTAGTTCTTATGCTCTCTCTCATCGCTCCTGTCCGCTCCGTCCATTTCATCGAAGATTTTCCAGCACGCGCTTTTCGAGAAACACACATCCAGCTCGTTCAGATGCCGAGACTCCTCTTTTCTATTCAGAATGGCTTGAATGGAGAACGGCATCAGAGAGTTGCTGCGCACAGCCATTTTAAGCAGGAGAAGTCACTGTCGATCACACAGTAACGGGGTTACGCGCTCCAGATCCGGATCAAATGGAGATTGAGCCCCGTGGCGGCAGTTCGGTCGCATCGCGCCCCGCGTGAAGGGAGTTTTTGTGGATGCGCATCCACGTCGCCAGAGCGCGAGTGTGAGTGAACACACAGAGCCACTATCCACTTCACCTGCGGCTGACTCTGACCCTCAACACACTCCCATTGGCCAGGCGGCCAGCTGTAGCGCGTTCTGATTGGCTGTGTGGGACTTGCACATATTTACAGCAGCAGGTCAGAACACCCAGAACGTCTTAAACTTTAACCCTTAAACACCCGAGGAGAGAATGAAAAGATATCAATGACCCTTTAAAAACACACTGACAACTACATACGAGCTGATGAAAAAAGTAGGCCTGACAGAACGCGCAGAATCATCATCATTCAGAGGAACGTTTTTACGGAGCAAAAAATAACGGCAGCTCTATAATAATCGTGTTCAGTAACATCACATAAACATGCTGCTGGTTTATATGTGTGATTTTATTCTCAGGTCAAGTGGATTTAAACCTGTGAGTAACTTCTTTCTGTTCGCATTTCATTAATTAATTTAATTATCATGACTAAAGGCGCGTGTCTGGAGCTCTTCTTTCATTTAAGGTAGGGTTGTTAATTATTATTTTAAAATCTTTAACGTATTCTTTGATTCGTAAAAACAGTCAGAATCAAACTGCATATTATGTTCAACCGATTTCGTCTGTATATATTCCACAACAATAAATAATTAAACTAATTAAAAATTAGTAGAATAAAATAACTCGTCAAATTAATTTCGACTCTTATCCGCGTCATATTTGAACGTGTTTTTGTCCATCAGAATGAACAAGGCCTAAAACGGTACAAGGAAAATATGAATTTTATGAATATGCGTCACGCTTACATTTTTTAATTTAACAGCGACAGCACTAATAATAATAATAATAATAATAATAATAATAAACCGGACAACAATAATTAACAAACGATCCTTTCTTCTTTTTCGATTTTTCTCTTTAGTTTTGACGCTGTTTCCCGCACTTTCCTCAAATATTGCGTTGTGTCGATTTAAATAAATTTTCTTATTGTGATATCTTGTCTCTGACCATATATATATATATATATATATATATATATATATATATATATATATATATATAAAATGATCGATATTGTGAACGTTCACGACAAAAATAAAATCTAACTAAACTACTGTTAACCCGTTATTTCAGTAAATTAACGAATAGCTGAAATTAATATATTCAATAAGCGTGTGTATTGAGTGTTGATGGGAAATGATCACATGTAATAACTTTAATTCATTGTTAATTGATGCCGAATAATAAATCATGTTGTTGGACTTTGAGCGGTTTTTATCGTGTTGTGAAGTTCGAGTATGGTTAACTCGATTTCCATAAAAAAAGTAGGAAAATTATAAATGTTTAATAATCTTTCCTCCTTCCGGCGATCATATTTTAAATCGTTTTCCTTTTGTTTTGTCTAATCGAGAATTATGAGGCTAAACATATTTTTCAGTCATGTTTTTCTTTTTTACCAAAGCGTCATAACAGAGAATTAGTTTCTGCTGCTTTATTTCACTATTAAATCAACACAAATTACGGCTGATTTTTAATATGATACGATCAAACTATACTATAATACGACGAAACGCGTTTACAGTTAATAGTTTAACTTCACCAGTGACTCTACAGATTAATTCAGCAGCTGATGATGAGAATAAACAACATCATTTACACGATCACAAACTTAAATTATAGAAATTATATTTTCCCTCGCATAAAAGTTTGTAGTTCGGTAAACATGATGTTTACAAATGATTTAAAATTCTTGGTAAATATCAGTAAGGTAAGACAACTGAACTCCAGCGCGCGCGTCTCTCTCTCCATCTAGCGGCCACGCGCCTCACTCACGCGCGTTCCTATCTGTCTGATAAAAGTGACATGAATATCTATCAGTGCGTTCACGCGTGACTCTGCAGATGCTCGCGATCGAGGGATCACCGTGGGCGTGCACTTGGCAAACTCGTGAAGCATAAATTGCGCGTGCATGCAGATGCCTAATGAAAAAATGAACGCGCCAAGCGTAATAAACTTCAAAACTGCAACTCGTTCCCGCTGCATATATGTGTGTGTGTTGAGTCTGAATAAGTGTGTGATGTTTAACAGCATCTGACAGACCTTCAGAGAGAGTTTGTGATGAAACTCCCACACATGCACGAATCTACAGGACGAACATGAAGAAAAGAATGGCGTGACACGGATGACAGCAGCTCCCGCGCGCACGTTCATGCCAGTAAATACTTTCTTTCTGTTTTCCTAAAAACTCATGTGCAGCGATTTAAAGCCCATCGAGTCCAGATGCGCGTGACCCGAGCAGACAGAGAGAGAGAGAGAGAGAGAGAGAAACACGGGAATCATGATGAGACAGAAGTAAAATACTGTAAAACACTGAAGCTCGTTCAGAGCCAAACCCGCATCGGGCACGAGCAGGTAAAAACTCACCTGCTTTGAGTCTTAAAACAACAACAATGGCTAAACTCTGTCTCTGAACTGCTTCGACACATCAGTGTTTATTAACCCTGTATTATTAACCCAACGCTTCTCAATCCCTCAAACACGATCATCCTGAATGCGACTATTTTCATGTACCCAAATAATAATGTGAAAAATGGATATTATAAATGTGTAAAATGGTTAGTTTTTCTATTACATGACATCATTACGCGGTTTTTCTACTTAACTGTAGCATTCTACTGTAATTTTAATTAATTTATTTAATTTACTTAATAAGTTTAGTTTCAAATATTATTTAAATCAATTTTATTTATTAAATAATTTTTATTATAAATAATTCAAATATGTTTAATTAGTTTGTTTTAATATATTCAACATTATTTATTATGAATGTATTTAAGCAAAAATGTATTCAATGTTGTTTTATTCAAATTTATTTAATCTTATTTTTACACCGCTTTTCGTATTTGTATTTATCAAAATAAATAAAACCTTAATTTAATAAAATAAAATTTCAATTGTTTAAATTCAATGTCTTTATTTAAATCAATGTTTATTTATTTTAAATATTTTTATTTATGTACTTATTTTATTTAAATCAAACGTGTTATTTGTTTAATCAGTTTCTAATATATAATTAATTATTATTAATTTAAACTACATATATTTAATTTATTTTTTATTTTATTCACATTTTAGTGTAATTCATTAATTAATTTATTTTTACATTTTTACACCGCTTTTCGTATTTTTTTTATATTTATTTAAATAAAGTTTTTTATTTAATTTTATAAAATTACTTGTTTATGTAAATCAAATCATTTTAAATGTTTTTATTTATGTAGCCTATTTATTTTTTATTTAAATCAAATTTTAATTAATTTACTTCAAAAGTGTTCGTTTATTTAATTTAAATCAGTTTGTTTTAATCCAACATACTAATCGATTTTTTAATTATTATTTTATGTCAGTCAAATTTATTCAGTTTAATCTCTCTCTCTTTAATTATTATTTTTACTGCTTTCCTCTAATATTTCCCCGGACCTGATTGAAAGCCTCGGGGTTTCACTATGGCAGAAAACAGGAAGGAGTAGAGAAGGAACTCTTTGAATGTGGCGCCACCTTGTGGACAATCACAGGAAACGGACAAAGGAAAGAGAGAAACTGCTTATGCGAAAAAAAGGCTCATGTTTCGATTTTAAATGCTAACATTTTACATGTATTATTCGACCACTGGAGGATGTTGTGATGCAAATGTTTTTAATGTTGTTTCATTTCTGTGTTGTTTTAGTAGTACTAGTACTTTCCTGCCGGCAGGATAATATTGTAAAGAGATTTTTAATATCTAACAGCTGATTATGACTGCAGATTAACAATTGAGATGCAAAATTAATTATACAGTATTAAGTGTTGTGTTCCGAAAAATGTATCAAAATGAGTGAGTTTGTGTTTAAAACAAGAACAAATATCTGTTAATGAGGTCAAAAACAAAATCTTGTTCTCTTTGAATTAAGTTTATTTTTCTGACTCCATTGGCAGATATTTATTCTCGTTTTAAACACAAACTCACTTCATTTTGAGCAATTTTTCAATAATATCTTCAGTCATTTCTCTTCTCCAGTAAATGTATCTTGGTTTAAGAATGTTTAGATATTTGTGCTGGAAAACAAGACAGAAACACTGAGGAAGAGCATCATATTTTGCAGTGTATTTGCTTTAGGAATCAATCTTCATTTCCCAAAGGGAGTTTCAGTCAGATTTAGATCACTTCTGTTCCACTGGTTTGTGTCTGAGGCTTTGAGAGCCGGAGGAAAGACAGAACTAGTTTGAGTTTAAAATGAGCTGCATGAAGGAAATAACTGAAGGGAACATCTAAAGTGATCGAATTCAACCTCCTACTGGAAGAAATGAGCTCGACTCTCTAAAACACACACAGCTGTTTCCTGCTGCGCCAGATTAACATGTCCAATAATAAATGAGCGACGGAATAAACTGTTCTTAGTTTAACCACAGAAATAAAAGCCTCTCGTCTGCTCTTTCTCTCACACACACTTTTAAACTTAAATCTGTCTGTTTCATCAAGTCTCAGTCTGTTAAAGTTCCTCTGGTGAAAAAAAAGCCTCCATGTCAAAAACCTTAAACTTTTTAAACAAAACATTCTTTTTTTTTTTTTTGATCTACAGATGATATACGTCTATACTATAAGACTAAAGTTAATTAAATGGTAAAAAAACAACACAGATCAGATCTCAGATCAATACTGGAATTTATAATAAAAAGGTAAAAATATAAAATGGAACAATAATGACATTCACAGAATGAGCATCTTTATGGTGACAGAAATATGACACACACACACACACATACACGGTGTAAAACCTGCATTTTCTCATAAACAACAACGTTTATGAATTGAATTCACTTACTCGCGCACACACACACACTCACACGCGCACACGCACACACTCACACGCACACACACACACACACACACACAGTAGCCATCAGTCTTTGAACACAAGCTCATCATTCAGACTCTCAAACACTTTCTGACCTTAAAACTACTAACAAGCATGAACTTGACAAGATCAAACGCAGAACGGTGATGCTGGATTCATCGTTTGGTTCTTTTTGTAGGCGCATCGTCAGGTTTCTGCCCTCCACGTGTGCGAGAGACCGGAGGACTCGTGTCACGCTTCCGTCCTCTCACCGATCTGAGACAGAAAGAGAGAGAGAATGAGAATGAGTGTCTCACACACACACACACACACACTACTGCACTGTACAAACACTGCCTGTCTGTTTATACCAACACTGGAAAACTAATTGGTGTAGAAACAATTTTGCACTAGATGAGTAAAGTTTGTAAACAAACTCTGATGTTGGTTCGAGAAAGCCTCATCTGAAAGTTTGAAATAATTGTAAAAGCTTGATATGTGAAACAGTTTAACTTGTAGATGTGAAGTTTGAATCAGTTTTGATAGTTGTCGCTCAAGACAGAGAGACAGACCGTGTGTTCGGGGAGTTTTCCTCTTTCCCGCTGAGTTTACTCAGAGCTCGAGTGGACGGTTTGCTGGGTTTATTCCTGAAACACAAATGACAGTAATGAGGAATGATTCACTGATGTGAACATCGGCGTGTCTGAGGATCCGTCCGTACTTCTCTGCCTCCAGACGGGACGCGGCGCGGGTCGTCGCTCGGGTTTTGGTCTCTTCTTCGTCGTCCTCCTTTTCTCCGTCTCTTTTCTCTGATGCTCCTGTATCTGTGAATGAGAGGAACAGACTGAAAATACTCCAGAACAAGGGAGGCCTGTAGAGACGTTTACAGAAAAACTGTGAAAAATTAATACATAAATCATAAAAAATTAGATTAAAATAAGAAACATTAGATTAAAACAAACAAAAACACATTAAAATAAATGAGTAAAAAATTACAAAACAAAAAGTAAATCAATAGTACTATAACAGTATTACGAGTAATAAAAAACAATGTAATCAGTAATCAAATTAAAATAAACAGATTAAAACAAGCAAAAAATAATTAGAAAATAAATAAAACAAGTAAAAATTATAAAGTAAATACAAATTAGAAAATGAGTAAATTAATACATACATTACTATAAAATATAACAAGAAAAACAATCATGTAATCAAAAAATTAGATTAAAATGAATAAACATTAGTTGAATACATAATATAATTAAAATGAATAAACATTAGTTGAAAACATAATATAATTAAAATGAATAAGTAAATGAGTAAATATAAATCAAATCAATCAAAATATTTGATTAAAATAAAGAAAATAGAAAATAAACAGATTAAAACAAAGAAATTAATAGATTAAAATAAGTAAATAAATGAGTAAAAAATGGATTAAAGTAAATAAATTAATAAATACTGTACTATAACATTAGAATAAAAATTAGATTAAAATAAATAAATAATTGATTGAAATAAATTACATTAAAATAAATAAGTAAATAAATGAGTAAAATATTAAATTACATTTTTGATTAAAATAAAGTGAGTAAATAAATATATTACTATAACAGTACTATAATGAGTAAAAAAAAAAAAAAAAGTAATTTAACTTAATAGAAATGAAATATTTTCAACATATTTAAAATATAAATTTTTCACAGTATTAAACTGGGTCTTTATATTTTAAACTACATAGATGCCTTTTTTAAATTTTAGAATGGGGGTCACTCGCATGAGGATGATCATATTTGGGGTCCGTGGCATTTAAGGCACAAACACACGTGACAAAGGCTCTATATGATGTAATATCGCGGCTCTCGTACCCGAGTCATCAGTGGCGGAGGACGCTTTGGAGGGTCGTCCACGGCGGGCAGGTTTCCGCTGAACACAAACACACACACGCACATGTCAGTCATTGATTCATATGTCTGATGGTTTAGTGTCAGGAGTGTTTGTTTGCTCACAGTCACATCTTCCTCATCTTTCCTCTCCTCGTCTTCATCGCTGGCTTTGATCACGTCCTGATCTTCAGACGGACCCGCTGAGAGAAAAATCAAACACGGAAGGAGTAAAATGACCATTCAGGCTTCATTCCGTATAACATTCTGCTGTTTTACATACAATGACGGACACTGGATTAAAAACAACTGACCTTCATCTCTTCTGTGCTTGGCTGATTGTTCTGGTTCTTCCTTCACCTCTGCTGGTGAGCAGAGAAGCTCATCTGATCTCTTCCGTTTCAGTGCAGGTTTCACTGCAGAAAGAGAGAAGCTGATTATCTACAGACACACAGAGGTGTGTGTGTGTGTGTGTGTGTGATTCAGACGCTCACCTATGGGAGTGTCTCTGATCTGAGCAGCGGAGCGTCGACTCCTGCGGCCCTGCTAATAAACAACACAAACACTTCAGTCCCATCAAAAACCAAACTATGAACCGTTAAAACGTTGATCACATGACCTGGAATAAACATCTCATTGTAGTCTAAGATTTGGTATAATAAGTGACATGACATTTTTCTCTTATTTGGAGAAAAAGTTGGACTTGGCTAGCAGTCAATTTAACTTCTGAAAGCAACTTTCAGGTCATGATGTAAAACTCTTTTAATTAACGACTCTTTCTTTTGCTGGACAGTGTTGATATTGTTAACAAAAAACAAACAAAAATCATTTTTGTTCAGGCAACACATTACAGGTGAATTGGGTAAACTAATGTATATCACACACTTCCCTAGTTGATTAATCACAGTACATTAAAACAATTGTTTTGTATTATTAGTTTTCTTAAATGTTTAAATATGCATATGAGACATTTTCAGCACATAAATCTGAACATTGGATAAAGCCAGATGCAAAATTCTTGTTTGATTTTGTTGACATATTAGAGTTAAAGGTTTTTACAGAAGGGATTTTCTATTTCTCTTTTTATCGCTCCATAAATCAGAAAATACTGTCAACAGACAGAAAAAATACATTTTCACCATGTTTTAGGAATAAAATGTTCTATAAATCAGTGTGAATGATATATGAACAAACCCCACAGTAAAAACCTTCAGAATACAGATGTGAATAAAACTCTAAGTTTTGGTGTGTGTAAGTGCTGCTGAAGTGGAGGAAAAAACTCATTTGGAGAAAACGGCCTTTGCAGTAATTGAAATCTACAGACGCAAATAGATAAAGTGCAATAAAATGTGTATTTTGAACATTTTCTTTCCAACAGTCTGAAAGAAGACATGTTATGGAGGCAAAATAGACCAGAATCTCAAAAATAAATAGTGAATGAAAAACAATGTAGTCTTGGCTTAATTGAAATAAAGCTGAAATAAAATAAAATATAAACAATTAAGAAATAAAATAAAATTGGAACTTAAATTAGAAATGCTGCCTGAAACTGAAATAAATAGTTTGAAGTACTAAAATAAATATAAATTAAAGCTAAATATAAATATCTACCAAAAACTAATTAAAATGGCAAAAGTACCTAAAATTACTGAAACAAACTAGAGTAAAATGAAAACTGAAAATATTCAAACAAAAGCCAATTAAAAATATTGATAAACATTTTAATAGTATATAAATAACACTGGCTCTGAGAGTTACATCTTCTAGTGTCTCTTTTCCATCATATCATCCAATATTTAAAATATTTCAGAAAGTCAGTTGCTCTGTAAATGTTTGGTGTGATGATGATGACAGCGATTCTTTGTTATATTTACATAAATACTACATGAACTGAAAATATGATCCTTTATACGATCATTTTTCAAATGTATTATTGTGTGGAAATCTTGGTGGTCGACAAACTCGACTAAAAATTAGGAAAACGACAAAATACAAAAAGTTATCATTAAAACAGTTATTGTTATTAATTTTTTCCAAAATTAGAATTAAGTGTTTTTTTCTCTTTAAATCAAAACTGAAGAGTCTAAACACACAAACAAATGCACCTCTTTTGGCTCCTCCTCTACAGCTGGCTCCGCCTCCTTCGGTTGTGAAGCAGAGCCTTATGGGAAAGAGCAGAAAAACAGTCACATGATCAGGTGTGTGTGTGGAAAAGAGCTAACTGCGGGTGCAACTGCGACTCTTACGCGATTCTCTCTGTGGAGCATCAGATGCTTTGGAGGATCTTCCTCTGCGTGGAGTCCTGCTCACCCCAGATCTCTCCTCCTCTTCATCATCATCATCATCATCACACTGTCAAACACATCACACACTTTAGTAGAAGAACAGACGGACAGAGAGAGAGAGAGAGCGGGAAGAAAACTCACCTCTTTATTAGATGTTTGCTCTTTTTCATTATCGTTTCTGGTTTGATTTGCTGCAGGCAGAGAAACAAAGTTTAATTTCAGATTCTACAGTCTTATTCATTCAAGAAACACGCTTTTAAGATGAAAAAATATGTTATTTTACATGAACACACACACCTGCTCTCTGAGCAGATGATCGTCCTCTCCGTGTGCCACTCTCTTTCTGCTCCACCTGATCAAACAAAGTCATTAATGACATGTGCATGATTTCTGTATAATATCTGCTGATGAAACTATTCTGATTCATTACCGTCTCAAAGGCGTCTGAAGACTTCTGTTCCTGCTCGTCTGAGACAGATGCACCGCCTGCATGAGACGCACGGGTTACATTGAAACATCATCAGAAACACACACACTCCTAATCATCACTGTAACTAACCTGTGTCTGTAGAGTCTGTCTGCGCAGGCTCAGCTGCATCTGTGGTGACTGTCTGCGCAGGTTCAACTGTGTCTACTGTATGAGTGTGCATGGACCCATCTGCATCAGTCTCTTCTGTGTCTGCAGAGTGGGTCTGCGCAGGCTCCACTGCATCTGCAACAAGGGTCTGCGCAGGCTCAGCTGCATCTGTGGTGACTGTCTGCACAGGTTCAACTGTGTCTACTGCATGAGTCTGCGTGGGCTCATCGGCATCAGTCCCTTTTGTGTCTGCAGAGCAGGTCTGCACAGGCTTCACTGTATCTGCAACAAGGGTCTGCGCAGGCTCGGCTGTATCTGTGGTAACTGTCTGCGCAGACTCAACTGTGTCTACTGTGTGAGTCTGCGTGGGCTCATCTGTATCAGTCTCTTTTGTGTCTGCAGCGAGGGTCTGCGCAGGCTCCACTGTATCTGCGGCGACGGTCTGTGCGGCCTCAGCTGTGTCTGCTGTAGGCATCTGTGCAGGCTCTGCTGCGTCTATAGAGACTGTTGAGGCAAGTTCTGCCGTGTATTCCATTAAGGCCTGCACAGGCTCATCTGTATCTGTCTCCTTTGTGTCTGCAGTAAGGGGCTGCGCAGGCTCAGCTGCATCTGCAGGGACTGTCGCCGTTGATTCAGCTGTGTCTTCAGTGAGGGCAGATGACTCAGCCGTGTTTGCACTGAGGGTTTGTACTGTCTCAGGAGTGTCTGTAATGATGGTCTGCAGGGGCTCGGCAGCATCTACAGCGAAAGTCTGCACTGACAATGCTGCACCTGCAGTGAGGGTCTGCTCTGGCACAGCTGGGTCTGCAGTGAGGGTCTGCGCTGACTCAGCTGCTTCCGGAGTGAGTGTCAATGTGGATTCAGCTGCGGCTGCAGTGAGGGTCTGCGATGGCTCGGCTGCGTCTGCAGTGAGGGTCTGCGTTGGCTCGGCTGCGTCTGCAGTGAGGGTCTGCGATGGCTCGGCTGCGTCTGCAGTGAGGGTCTGCGTTGGCTCGGCTGCGTCTGCAGTGAGGGTCTGCGTTGGCTCGGCTGCGTCTGCAGTGAGGGTCTGCGTTGGCTCGGCTGCGTCTGCAGTGAGGGTCTGCGTTGGCTCAGCTGCGTCTGCAGTGACTGTCAATGTTGATTCAGCAGCTTCTGCAGTGAGGGTTTGCGTTGGCTCAGCTGCGTCTGCAGTGAGGGTCTGCGTGGACTCATTAACGTCTGCAGTGAGGGTCTGCGTTGGCTCAGCTGCGTCTGCAGTGAGGGTCTGCGTGGACTCATTAACGTCTGCAGTGAGGGTCTGCGTTGGATCAGCTACGCAGTCTACTGCAGTGAATTTAGCTGCATCTGCTGTAAGCATTTGTGAGTCTATCTCTTTGTCTCTTTCATCACCAGCCTGAAAAAAAAAGCACCAACACATTGTAGGAGATACACGGACACACCAGCAATCAGAAAAACCTACAGGACGAATCTAATGCATTAGGCAAGTTTGACATGCCAAACAATTTGTCTCTAAAGTAGAAGAGAGCAGGCGGCTGCAGAACAGCATGATCACGTTCTTAATTGACAATATAGTGGATGCATTTGAAATACTGCTGCTTCTGCATGAAGAATGATTTCATGAACAAATAACCCAATATATGTATAATTAAAGCAAAACCTCATGATTGTTCTAAGCCAATAAGCGTTAAAGCAGCACGCACTGCAGCTGTGCAGTTAACCTGCTTATTTCATTTGAGCCCAATAATCTGAGACTGTAGAGGATATGATGTAATGAGCTTACCTCTGATGTCACTTCCTGCAACCCGAGAGGCTCCATCTCCATGGGTTCCACTGTGGCGACAGATGCAGCTAGTAAATGAAATCAGTTATTATGAGGTTTTATTATTCACATGCATGATGATGTGTGTGTTTATGTGTGTTAGAGTGTGCGATATTGACAAAAAAAAATTAAAGTTAGATATTTTCTGGGATTGTGTCAATAATGATAATTACACAATTACGGCAATTCTTTCGAACCTAATAAGATATATTTATCATCTTTTATGTCAAATTCTAACATTTAATCGACAAATTCAATTAGAACAATTAAACACTATAGGCTGTTACCAATCAAATCAATTGGCTTTGTTTGGAACCATTTTCTTTGGTGAAATAGAGATAATATTGAGTCTAAAGGTGTGTTCACACTTGTAGTTCGGTTCATTTGAATCAAAGAAGAACAGAAGAATGAGGTATGCTTGAGCATTCTGTCCTTTTTAAGATAACTTATTGTGACATCACATCCTGTTTTTGGTTCATTTAGACGTCTCTGGTCCATGTTGCGATCATATTTCAGTCAAACCGCACCAGAGTTTGTCGGAAACCGGATTGAGACTCCCTGAAAATGTGGGTCTCGGTCCACTTGTTTGGTTCAGATGGCAGCGTTCACATTTATTCAAAAGAACCGCACTAAAAGAGCCATCGCGGTTGAGATTGTTTTAATCAAACCAAACCTGCCAAGTGTGAACACACACTAAATTGTAACACATTTGCGATTGCGCTGATATTCGGGAAAAAAGCATAGTGTGATACTGCTTAACTATATCGCATATTAATATAAGACAAAAATGTGTTTTAGACCCTGTATCAATTCTGAAGTCATTCTAAATACATTCCAATAGGCGGCATCAGAACGTGTGCAGTGAAAGTGTGAAGTGCAGGATTTCATGCTAGTTTAACGTTAGGTTGTTACAACAATCTATTATCGTAGACGATACACTACCTGCATCCTGGGACGAGGAGCCGCTGGCGGACTCACTGTTCGTCTCAGTCACATCGTAATACAACGAACTTCCTGTGCCTGTAGGGAGCGTCTCCATGGCAACCTGAGAATCGGATATGAGATCCGAGGAGCGAGCGATATCCGGATCCATGGAGAGCAGCGTAAGCGCCGCTTCCTTCATCTTCATGTCGGCCTCTGTTTCCCGCTGGGCTGCCAGCTCCGAGGCGGAGGTGCAGACGTCCATCAGGCTCAAGAGGGCGTCGGCTTCTGCTGATAGTGGGCGGGGCTCTTTGACCACCGCATCCTCGTCCTCTGATTCGGGAGTGACGTCGCTCAGGGCGCCGTAAGGGTCGTCCGGTAGAGGTGTGGTACTGGAGACGGCTGCGGGTTCCAGTGTGGCAGAACTCTCCTTCTCTTCAGACTTCCTCTCGGAATCTTTCGGCACCTTTTTCTCAGTTGTTTTCTTCGTAACCTTTGCTTTCTCTTCCGACGTTTTCCTTTCCTCTTTCTTCTGTTCTGTGCTTCCTACTTTGGTCTTGGTTTCACTTTTTTTGTCCGATTTGCCTGCAGCAGGATTCTGGGATTTAGACTTGTGTTTCTCAGATAGGGACTTGACCTTTGGCCCTGCCTCCACCTTTCGGACGTCGCTTTCATTTTCCGAGATGGGTTTTTGTGGTTGAGTCTTGTCTGCGGATGAATCCTTCCTGTCTGACTTCACCTTGAGCTTCTCTCCTGGTTTAGCCTCTGGATGACTCTTTGACCTCTTCAGAATCTCTTTAGGGTGCTTCTCTTTCTTCCGGCTGACCTCTGAACCTGTCTCGACCTCTGACCTCTCCTCTGAAGAGCCGGTGGAGTCCAGACGCCGGAGGCTTTTGCCGCCCACCTTTGGTTTCTCCTTCTCACCCACGGCCGTCTTTCCTTTCTTTAGGTTCCCTTCATCCGCAGCTTCTGTCTTGATTTCTCGGGATGACACAGAACTTTTCCTGTCCGGCTTGACCTTTGCCCCCTTCTTCTCATCAGCTGCTCCTCCTCTCGCAGCCCCTCCGTCTTTCTCAGTGTCTCCAGCGGCGTCTCCAGTCTTCCTGAGTTTGTGCTTGAGTCGTTCATCAGGGCCGCCGCTGCGCTCTTTTTCCTTCTCCTTATCCTTGCGCTCCTTTTCTTTGGAATGCGAATCTTTCCGAACTGCTTTCCCGACCGTCCTCTGACGTTCCTCCGTTCCCAGCTCCAGGTCCAGGATGAAGGAGTGAACACGGTTTTTGTCAGGGAGTTTCTCCTCACCGTCTGCCTTCTTCTTACGCTGCTCTTCCAGATCAGACAGCCGTCGTCCTGACTTCAGACTCACAGCCTTCACCTGCAGAGACAGACAGAGCTGTTCACTCCTGACAGACAGACGGACAGAGCTGGAGAATGAGAGAAACTTACATCTTTGTTGGCTGAATCACCCTCAGTGTCACTTTTCTTCCTGTCATCCTCTTTTCTAAAAGAAAGAGTCAAGAATTATGTTTACATGCACCCTTATAATGCGATTATATTGTGATTAAACTTCACCTCATGTAAACACAATACTTCAATCAAATTGATGCATTTAAGCTCATAATTGTAGTAAAATATGTGGTGCATGCTGGTTTAAATTGCAATAAACTGGTTTGTAAACACTTTAGTCACATCTATTCCACTCTGACCAAAGTGCGCATATGCTTGTGACGAACATGGATGACGTTCGTAAACATAGCTGTAAAAAAAGCATCACATTTCTACCATTCGACTTCGACTTTTTACCTCATAATTTTGACTTATGTCATAATTATTACGTTTTTAAGTGTGCTGTGTATTTTAATTGCTTAATTTTAAAGAGACTGTCTCAAGACAGAGATCTGTTGCATTCATTTTGCTTTGTCTTTTTTAACGCCATCAACTGAAATGAAATAAAAATACTAAAACTTGTTTTATTTTAGTTACTTTCAATTCTCTGCAGCTTTCGACACATATGCACACCTCTAGTAATCATAATGTGTATTATATGCAGCTAGTGTTCAGTTTTATGTGTAATGCTTTATATTTTAATCAACCTAATAAATTAAATAAACATCTCATCTTTGGGGAATTAAGATGAATTGGAGGTTATCCTAACTTTAAGAGGTTTTTCACAATGATGTATAAGAAAATTCCTTTCAAGAATTTGAATTCTTCTTAAGTTTTGTTATAAGAAACATTCTTAAGAAATGTTTTTGGTAATTCAGAATATTCTTAAAGTAACAGTTAAGTAAATTATTCATTATTCATGATAAATCCCCACAGACCTGGAGTCTCTCTTTCTCTGTCTGCTCAGAGCCACTTTCTTCTCCAGGAACTTCTTCTCTTTTCGAGCCTCTTTGGCTCGAGGTCTCTGATCCGCCTGTTTCTTCCGATCTGCAAGAAGAAAGTCTGGTCAGAGATCAGATCATTAACGCAAACCAACACACATGTAAGAGCAGATACCCTGTTCCTCATTCTGAGCTGCTCTCAGCCGGCGTTTCTCCTCCATTCGCTCACGGTTCTGCTGCCGCTTCAGAAGACGCTCCTCTTTTTCTTTGGCCTGCAAAGAAATTTATGAGTTTCTGATTTCGGCAACAAAGACCAGATGAAAACTACATTATGAAGATTATTAAAACAGCTACATTTTAATTGAACATATTGTTGATAAGAATATAAAAACAATTATCAAGACATTAACAATGCACTAATAAAGTTTATTTTCTGGTGTCATTTTAATTTTGTTAAAGTTTTAGTAGTTTTGTTGTATGTTTTTGACATTTTTTTGGGTTTTTTTTTATAGTTCTCATTAATTTATATTTCAGTTTTAATTTTAGTTATTTTAGTCCATCAAGTTAAACTAAATGACAATAAGAAATCTTGATTTGTGAACTAGTTAAAATAAGATATTTTTCAGTTAACGTTCTTTTATTTCTATTTTAGTGAACTGTAATAATCTTGCTCAGAATGTTCTTACCACTGATCGCCGGCGCTGCTCCACCGTCACCTCGTCATCGGAGTCGCTGTAGTAGCGCGAGTACAGGAAGGGTTTGTGTATGTATCCCTGTCTCACACCACGAGGCTTCTTCTCCCTGCTGCCCTCAGAGTCGTCACCCGTCTTCCGTCCTCCCTCATCTACACACACACACACACACACATACACGTGAGCGCTGTAGTGACAGACAGATGCAGTGGCAGATCATGTGATGTGCTTCTCACCCTCAGAGCTGATCTCTCCCTCCTCTGTGGACTCAGACGGCGGCTCGTCCTCATCGCTGTCGCCCTCGAACGAGGACAGATCGCTGGTGTGGACGGAGCTCACGGTGATGTCACTGAGACCCTCCAGATCTGAGTCCTCCAACGAGTACTCTAACAAAACACAAACACACACTACAGGTCAACATTTTGAAATCATTACAATTTCTGCTCATCAAGGCTGCATTTATTTGATCAAAAATACAGTAAAAATAATTAAATATTATTCCAGCTGTTTTCTATGTGAATATATAGTAAAGTGTAATTTATTCCTGTGATCAAAGCTGAATTTTCAGCATCATTACTCCAGTCTTCAGTGTCACATGATCCTTCAGAAATCATTCTAATATGATGATCTGCTGCTCAAGAAACATTTCTGATTATTATCAGTTAAAATTTTGTGGAAACCGTGATGCGCTACCATTCACAAGTTTGGGGTAATATAAAGACACTGACACTTTTATTCATGAAGTGACAGTAAAGACATTTATAACGTCACAAAAGATTCTATTTAAAATAATGCTGTTCTTTTGAACTTGAAGAATCCTGAAAAACTATAATGTACCATGGTTTTCACAAAGATATATGAAATTGTTTGCAAACTGTAGGAAATATGAATAAACACATTAAAACAAGAACCTGAGGAAATTATACTATAAATCAATATACAATTGTACCAGTGACCTGAAAATGGCAGATTTCTTGTTTTTAAGCATAAATTCACTTAATTTTGATGCATTTTGCAAATAAAATCTTCAGTCATTTTGCTTCTCCAGTAAATGTATCTTGATTTAAGAATGTTTAGATATTTGTACTGGAAAACAAGACAGAAACACTGAGGAAGAGCATCAGTTTGTGAGACAGGAGTGTTGTCGTACCCTCTCTCAGACGCTCTCTGGTCTTCTGTTTGACACTGGAGGGTTTCTGCGAGTCCGTTTCCCGGTTCTCCTCTCTCGTCTTCCCTGAGGATTTACTGCTGTTCTCTTTCCCCGCGTCTCCCTCCTCCTTCACCTCCTCCATCTCCGCGTCCTTCTCCTCTTCTTCCGCTTCTCCTCTGTCTTTCCCAGGCTCCTCCTGTGGTTCATCCTTCATCTCTGCGCCGCGCTCCTCCTCTTCCTCAGGGAGGCTGATGTCCATCGTCTCGTCCTCTGTGGGATCATGGATCGGGTCCGTAACGCTGGTCTGGATCTGAACATCAGCGCTGGAACTCGCAGCTGGAGAACACAACAACACAGATCAGAGAAACTGAGGAAAACCATCTCAAACATTTGTGATATACTAACATGTGAGACGCTCACCGGCATCATTTCCATCATCTGCGGTCAGCGTTTCCGGTTCCTGGTTCTCCACAGGAGGGGGCGGAGCTACAGGAGGAAGTTCTTCCTCCTCCATGTGGCTGTTTGGAGACAGAAACTTCCGGACGATGCGCTCCACCTGCGGCCGAAAGGTGTGATGGACCTTCGGATCAACGACCTGAGCCACGATCCTGTCCACTCCCTGCTCCAGCATACCGGACCTGATCCACACAGACAGATGGAGGACATGAGAGAGAGACAGAGAGATAAACAGAGAGAGAGAGAGAGAGAGAGAGAGAGAAAACGTACTGCTGGACCAGCTGTCTGATGCTGTTTCTCAGCTGGTTCTTGTTCAGCTGTGGACTCCATGTGTGATTGGCCAGATGGTTGGACACGAAGTTGTCCACTCGCTGCCGTAAGTGTAAATACGCCGGCTGAGAGAAGAACAACAACACAAATTAAACTATAAAATTTTTTTGATCATAAAACTAAGACATTATTTGCAGATATTGATATTTCTAAGCATTTTAGGTCAGCATCTGCTATACTGTTATAAAGATCTTATTGATTTACATTTACAAGCTTCAGAATTTCATCACTTTTTGTCAATATAAATATCAGAATATGCAGCAAATTACGTATTTTTGCTGTTTGAGTCTCTGAATAACACTGAGCTGTTTTTCCTCAATATTCTCATTTAAATAGTGTTATAAATACATTTTTTCGGTCACTGTTACTGGTTATTAATTCATTTTTCACAGCAAGCAATGAGAGCATCCAGACATAACAATAATTACAACTCATTAACATTAACCCGCGAAACTGCTAAACTGACAGTTTATAAAAGTGCGCGGATTAAACACTGAGGGGTTGATCACGGGACTCTCGTCATCGATTATCGATAAATACATGATTAGTTCTGTGAGAGTATTGGACGGTAACATCAGGTACTAGGCGCTTCAGATAATAACATGCTGTTCCTGTGGTAAAATCATGGTAAAATCGTGCTACTGAAGTAAATGTGTGTGTTTTGCCTTTGTATCCACGTCCGCCAGACAATCCCTCCTGAACTGATCGAACAGTCCCTCCGTCTTCAGGTGATTGACGATCATCGACACCAGCTGCGGGTCACCGGGATGAAGCGCCGCCATCGCGGTACCGAAACCGGCCGAACTCGGTCCAGCAGAACCTCCAAAATCAGCCGAACCGCTGCTGCGCGTTACAGAATGAAAGACGACCCGGAAGTTTATACCACGCACAGGAAACGGGAGAAGAAGAAAAAGAAAAACACGGATCTTAGGCGCCATCTAAAGGACAGGCACTGCAACTGCAATTTTCTTTTTATTTAAATAAAAAAAAAAAATTATTAATTAAATTAAAATAAATTGATTAAAATATTTTTATTTAAATAAAAATAATTAAAACATGTTATTAAAATAAATAAAAACGATTAAATAAATAAATAAAATAATGAAATAAATAATAAATACTTTTGATTAAAATAATAAATGATTAAAATAGATTGTTTTAAATATATAACATAAAAATTGATAAAACTAAATAACTAAAACAAGATTTAAAAAAATAATAATAAATTATTAATACATTCGTTAAAATTAAATGTAATTTAAATAAATAATAACGAATAAAGTTTTTTGATTAAAATAATTTGATTTAAAAATATTTAAAACAATAAAAACATATATATATATAAACATTTTATTAAAATGAATAAAAATGATTAAAACAATACACGTTATTTAAATAAATAACAAACTAATACATTTGATTAAAATGAAAAATGATTAAAATAAAATTGGTTTTAATTGTATAAAATAAAAATGTATAAAACTAAACAACTAAAACGCGATTTAAATCAAAACAATTAATTAATAAATTGATTAAAATGACATTTGATTTACATAAATAATGGATAAAGGTATTTGATTAAAATAATTTAATTATTTATTTATTTAAATAAAAACAAAACATTTGATTAAATGAATAAAAATTAAAATAAATAAAATAAATATTTTATAATAAAAAATAATAAAATAGCTAATACATTTGATAAAAATAAAAATGATTAAAGTAAATACATTTGATTTGAATATATAAAATAAATAACTCTGATAAAACTAAATAACTGAACTAGATTTAAATAAAAAATAAGAAAAGCAGTGTAAAATTGTAAAAACATAAATAATAATTAGTAACTTAAAAAATAAAATACATCTCACTTTGGCAGTATTGTTGTGGTAATATTGTTGTTCCTTTTCCTTTCAGGGGTGGTCACTGAGTATATTTGGAATGGTAGGCTATTTTTATGAATATTATATTAATATATAGTCAGTCCACAATCAAAACACCTGTCTGACAAAATGAAAACAGCAATTTAAATCAAAGAGACCACAGTGTGTCCGCCATGAGGTTTTCATGTAATGTAGTGTAATTCAAGTAATTGCATTTAATGTGTGTATGAATGAAAACGATGTGGCAGCGGTGGGATTCGAACCCACGCCCCCGAAGAGACTGAAGCCTTAATCCAGCGCCTTAGACCGCTCGGCCACGCTGTGTAACCTTGATTCATAAAAATAATAATAATAATAATAATAATTGCGATAATTAATCTCACAATTCTGACTTTTCCCCCCTCAGAGTTTACATATCGCGCTTGACTTTTTTTTCTCAGAAGTACTCCTGATTTAATTAGTGTCACTTGATCATGAAAACAGACATCTTCAGCTGATCTATTTCTTCGTCAATCTCTTTCTTTATCAATGCACAATTGTGTATATTAATAAACAACTGCTGAAAAAGAATTAATTTAATAAAAGTCATGGGTCAAGTTGTTTAATCATCCGTTTCTGAGATCTTGAGAGATTTAAAGTATTCTTTTATCTTCAGCTGATGTAATCTAAGTGTCACAAATCAGGCCTCTGTGGCTTCCTCCGATCGCCACCGGAGGGCACTCTCCCCTGAGAACTAACCATTTCGGACTTAATTTCCCATATTCCCCGTGCCTGGGACTGATCACCTGCACAGGTGCTTCTCCTTAGCCTGCCTATATAAACTGCTTCCGGTCTCACTCTCTTCGCGAAGTCTTGTTTTACCTCGGCCTACATTTCGGAGCGTTTTCATTGTGGATTGTTTATACCCGTGTTTGATTCTCTGCTGCCTGCCTTGATCCCTGCCTTAGTGATGGGTAGAGCGAGGCTTCGCGAAACACTGAAGCAGTGCTTCGAAACAATCTGATACCTGTCTCCACGGTGACCCCTAGTGGTCAGAACAATGTAAATGCAACAAAACTCAGGCCAAACATGCGTTAAAACACCTTTTACAAATGTATTGCAAAAGTTTTATTGAAAGTAAAATCTATCAAATGCAATTAACTAATCATCTAATAAGATCACATATTATACAGACACTCTATATTTAATCTTTTATCAATTTTCAAGGCTTGTTTCTCTGTTCCATGGCTCAAGCTATACAGGCAAATAAGAGATTAATAACTACCATTATTCATTTTAATTATTCTAATGTCTAATTAAAACATCTACAATTATATAAAACCATAGGGTAAAGCCCATAGACACTTGTTCAATAGTTCTCAGTGAATCTGCATGATTCATGGGTTCACTTTATCATCGCCCTCTACCGGTGAACCATTGAAATCTAGAACTGTTTTGAAACGTTTCGAAACAGTGATGATGTAATGAAGCCTCGTTTACTAAAATCACGTGACTTTGGCAGTTTGATACATGCTCCAAATCACTGATTTGAAACAAAAGATTCATAAAGCTTCGGAGCTTCATGAAGCAGCGTTTTGAAATCGGCCATCACTACTTTGCCTGTTCCCTGGACTTTCTTTGTTTGCTGCCTGCCTTGATCCCTGCCTGTTACTTGATTCCGATTGTCTGCTGCCGGCCCTGTTTCTGCCATTGTCTTCTCTTTTCACTGTGCTGTATTTTACTGTTGCAATAAAGACTGCAAATGGATCCTCACTCCGCAGACCCGTCATTACACTAAGGCTGTGGCTGGAACTTCAACTTCAACTTTATTCATTTATATAGCACATTTTACTGCAATTTCAAATGCCCAAAGTGCTTCACAATATCACAAAGACATAAAGCAATATATATCCAACCAATTAATACAAAGAAATTTAAAACAGATAAAAGAAAAAATAAAATACATAAAGGCAAGACAAATGAAAGATCAAATGAAATAAAATATATAAAAGCATCAAGAAACCCTCTCTAAACATGGTCTATTCTCAACGAACGCCAAGTTAAAAAGGTGAGTTTTTAACTGAGACTTAAAACCTACTAAAGTTGAAGCCTGCCGAATCTGCAAAGGGAGGCTGTTCCACAGTTTTGGGGCGATGACCATAAAAGCTCTATCGCCCCTAGATTTTTTTGAGGAGCGGGGAACTGCCAATAGAAGTTTATCTCCTGATCTCAGAGACCTGACTGGAGTATGGTCCTTTAAGAAGTTGGTGATATAACTTGGGGCGATGTTGTGAAAAGCTTTAAAAACCATCAATAAAATTTTAAAATCAATTCTATACTGGACTGGAAGCCGTGAAGAGTAGATAATACTGGAGTTATATGTTCTCTAATTTTTGTACCTGTTAAAAATCTGGCTGCCGCATTCTGCACTAATTGCAGACGAGATAGATTGTGTTTACTTATCCCAACATACAGGGAGTTGCAATAGTCCAGTCTTGAGGTGATAAATGCATGCACTATGACCTGTAGGTCTTTAGTATTAAGGAAGGGTTTCAGCCTGGAGATCAGTCTAAGTTGATAAAAACTACTCTTTACTACTGACTTAATCTGGTTGTCAAAGCTGAGGGAAGAGTCAATGATAACACCCAGATTCCTAACAGCATTTTTTATAGGTATATCCAGAGGGGCAATAGCACTAGGCGTAGCTTCCTTAAGATGCGATGGTCCAAAGATAATTATCTCAGATTTTTTCTCATTTAACTGAAGAAAATTGTGCGATAACCAGATTTTGACTTCATCCAGGCAGAGTACTAAAGGCTGTAGCGAATTCAAATTTCCAACTTTAAATGGCAAATATAATTGAGTGTCGTCAGCATACATGTGATAAGAGATATCATGACGACGGCAAATTGAGCCAAGAGGGCTCATGTACAGAGAAAATAAGATGGGCCCCAAAATAGAACCCTGAGGAAGACCATATTTTAAAGATACCGGCGAAGAAGAGCTATGTGCAAAATTCACAAAGAATGTTCTTTCATGCAAATATGACTTAAACCATTTTAAAGCAGTCCCCTTAATACCTACTTCATCCTCCAAGTGTTTCAGAAGAACTGAATGATCTACCGTGTCAAAGGCGGCACTGAGATCCAGCATAATTAAAACAACCCCCAACCCAGCGTCGACTGACATCAGAAGATCATTTACTACTTTAACTAACGCAGTCTCTGTACTGTGGCCAGCTCTAAAGCCAGATTGGAAGTTATCTAAAATGTCATTTTCAATTAAAAAAGGAGTAATTTGAGAATAAACAACTTTTTCCAATACTTTTGTGAGACATGGTAATTTGGAAATTGGTCGATAATTATTCAGCTCCATTGGATTACAGCCAGATTTTTTGAGTAAAGGTGAGACCACTGCTTGCTTAAGACAGGGAGGCACCACTCCATTTCTCAGAGAGCTGTTTACAATAGATAGAATACTAGGGCCCAAGATAACAAAAAGATCTTTTAAAAAGCGAGGAGGTATAGGGTCTAGGGGAGTAAATGATAATTTCATGTGTCTAATAATATCCTCCAGAGCTGGAAGAGAGACTGAGTCAAAATGATCAAAAGTACAGGAGTTTGGGGTGAAAACTGCTAGAACACAACATGAAGGCATGATATCCTCTCTGATTAATTCAATCTTCCTTTGGAAAAAAGTCAAAAAATCCTCACAAGTGTAAAGAGAGGAATCAGTAGAGGTAGCTATAGATGGATGAAGTACTGAATTTATTGTACTAAACAAAGTTTTGGGGCAGTGAGGAGATCTATTTATTAACTCTGAAACATATTTAGTTCTAGCAGCTTTAACAGCATACTGATATTTCTTAAGGGATACCTGTAATATTTCAAAAGAAATCTGTAGTTTATCATTCTTCCATCTACGTTCAGCTTGTCTACAAACCTGTCTAAGAGCCCTTATATCATCATTAAACCAAGGCTGAGGCAAAGATTTAGGCTTTTTCTTCTTAATTGGGGCGATATCGTTTATAATGTCCAAGCAGACTGAATTAAAAGCAACAGTCAATTCATCCGTGTCCATCAGAGGTCCAGCAGATTCTAGTAACGATGAAATAGGGCTATTTGCATACGCCTCGGCAAAATGATTTGCCGTTGACTCAGTCATCGAACGAAAATAAACATCTGTAAATGATTTCTTTGATGGGGCAACGGCTAGATCAAATCTAAAAAAGACTGGTCTATGGTCCGATATGAAATTATCCTCTGTAGCCACATCCTTAATAGGTAACCCCATGGATAAAACCAGATCGAGAATATGCCCATGACTGTGTGTGGCATCGAGAACAAATTGAGTTAAATTAAAAGAGTCAATGAGATCAGAGAACTGCTGACCGAGAGGGTTTGACGAGCAGCACAGATGAATATTAAAATCCCCAACAATTAAGAGGTTGTCCGTAATAAGTACAATGTGTGAGAGAAAATCAGCGAAGTCCTGAATGAAGTCCTTATTATATTTAGGAGGACGATAAATAAGAGCGCAGTAGAGAGTCTGTGCCAGGTTTAGTTTAAACAGCTGTACCTCAAAGGAAGAATATTCCCCTGCTGATACAACAGAACATTTAAAATGGTCTTTAAACAGCGTAGCCACCCCCCCCCCACCTCGACCAGACAGTCTCGGGGACTTAAAAACATTATAGTTCGCAGGTAACAGCTCTGTAAGAAAACAGCTGTCCGACGGTTCAAGCCATGTCTCAGTTAAAAACAGGAAATCCAAGTCTTTAGAGACCATGAAGTCGCGAAGTATAAAAGTTTTGTTTCTCACTGACCTCACATTTAGCAAAGCAGCGTTGACTCCAATAAGATCCAACTGGCGAAATAGAGGTATTGATGAGTACTGTAGATCCATTACATAGCGGTGAGCCGACGGTTCATTCCGCTTATGAGGCTTGACCCACACACGCCGAGTAATGGCCAAAGGCCGTGCAGGATAAACCGGCCGAAGCCACGACCAAACGAACCGAGCGTCATTCGCCCGGTTTGCCCGTTTATATTTTGTAGTTCTCGCCAACCAGCCCCCTCGTTTTCTGGAAGTCAGCTGTAGTTATTGTGTTTATTTTCTGAGAGTGCTGACATGATGTTGAACCAACATAACATTGTAACATTGATTCAATGCCATTACCATTGATTTTTTATTGAAGTATTCCAACAGTTTTTCAACATTAGTTGGGGGTGCAGAAGTGATGTTGATTCCATGCAGTTAACATTGATGCATTAACATTGATTTAGCATTGTTTCAATGGTTGCTTGATATCTGGGTAGCCCTGATCTGACATGTCCTCAATGGAAAATTGTTCTTCGGAATGCTGAAATATATATATATATATATATATATATATATATATATATATATATATATATTATATATATATATATATTTAAAAAAATACTTCAAAAGAATAGTTACCCAAAAAATTCCTGATTATTTACTCAACCCCAGACCATCCAAGATATAGTCTCAGCCTCAGATGTCACGCCCACGGACCACTGGCTGAACGTCTGATGCATATGGCACACTTAACTGGAAACACTTCACGATTTTCGAAGTCATCATCTGGTTGGTTGAATTCTACAGGATGTCCGGGAGACGTGTGTGTCACATTTTTTAATGGTCCGCCTGGAAACAAATGCCGTGACGCCAAACCCCCTCGTGCAAGAAGAAAGCTGTCATGTTTACAACTGTGACGAGCGCTTACTAAACTAAACAAAAAGTATATGAAGTTTGCGGCTCTATTGTTGCAATGTTCTTGAATTAATAATTTATAAGGTGCACACCGGTCTGCTATCATAGAGACATCGACTTTACATTTTCACGCCCCTAAACATGACGTGGAACAAAATGAACTGTGATTGGTTGCGTTACATGTCAGTCAAATGTCCTCTTGGGCGGTCCATGGCCAAGAGGACATTTACTTCCATCTTAAAAATATATCTAAACTATGACATATGCTCTCAATGACAAATGCAGAACAGTTAGTTCATGCGTTCATGACCTCAAGGCTAGATTACTGTAACGCTCTACTGGGTGGTTGTTCCGCTCACCTGATAAATAAACTACAGCTCGTCCAAAATGCAGCAGCTAGAGTTCTTACTAGAACTAGGAAGTATGACCATATTAGCCCGGTTCTGTCGACACTGCATTGGCTTCCTGTTAAACATCGTATAGATTTTAAAATCTTGCTAATTACTTACAAAGCACTAAATGGTTTATCTCCCCAGTACTTGAGCGAGCTCTTAAAGCATTATAGTCCTTCACGTCTATTGCGATCTCAGAACTCAGGCCAGCTGATAATACCTAGAATATCAAAATCAACCGCAGGCGGTAGATCCTTCTCCTATCTGGCACCTAAACTCTGGAACAATCTTCCTAGCATTGTTTGGGAAGCAGACACACTCTGTCAGTTTAAATCTAGACTAAAAACGCATCTGTTTAAACTTGCATACACATAAACCATTATCTACTTCTATAATTCAAATCATGTTAAATGTTAGGCTGCATAAATTAGGTCAGCCGGAACCGGGAACACTTCCCATAACATCTGATGTACTCGTTACATCAGAAGAAGAATGGCATCTACGCTAATATTAGTCTCTCTCTGTTTAGGTTTGCCGCAGTCTGCCAGATCTAGGCCGTATCCAGATGATATGAAGGACCTGCATCTAGACATGACAATCACGCAGTCCTGAAGTGTCAACTAAACTATCCCCTGTGAAGGCCCATTTCCCTTTCCTTTCCCTATGTATAGATAAAACGTTATCAAATTATTCCAGTTCACATAGATCAAACATGCAAACCTATAGACTAAACATGTAAATGAACGGCAAGAAAGCATTAAAGGTATTCGGTTTTCAGTAGGAAAGGTGTCATTTAAGCGGCCCCTAAAGTAATAATTAACAATTTTTACAACGGAAGTGATTCAATCAAAAACCAACTTTAGCTCGATAAGAATTTTCCTATTGTCACTGTGAAGCTGCTTTGAATCAATGTGTATTGTGAAAAGCGCTATATAAATGAAGATGACTTGAGTTGACTTGACTTAACCAGAGGGCACTCCTTTCATCTGCTTTATACAGTGGCTGAAAGAGCTCAACGCGCTGCAACTGAAGAAAACACATGCAAATAGAAAAAACACCAGCAAATTAAGAAAACATCTTCATCAGTTTGACAACACGTGTGCTTCAAAAGTTCACAACTCAACCAAATACAGAAACTCGCTGCAAAAGTTCACAATGCACATATGATAAGGATATTAATATAAACAAAAGCTCACCTTTCAGGTCATCGACAACACCACTGAGCAAAGCTGCATTTGGATCATCAACCCAAGTCTCACAGCAGTTCGTAACACCGTTATTCTGTCACAGGGCTGGCTGTACTGAAGCGCACGGTGAAGGAGTAGGAACAAAAACACAGTCTCTAATTAGTCCAAAATGAACACTCAGGAGATCGCTGGAGAACTTACAAACACAACTACATTAACATCAACTTTTACACTGACAATAAGGGACAAAGAACTAAGGAAAACTCAGGGCTTAGATACATGGGGAGTAATTAGCGTGAAACACAAGAGGTGTATTAACAGGTGGCTAATTAACCAAGCCAAGGAGACTAACTAGGGAACTAAGGCCTGGGACACACTTGACTTGACTTAATCAGGCCAGACACCCCAGATCGTTAGGGGGTGCAAATTGGTATCAAAATCGGGCATAAAATCTTCAAGTGTGTGACCAGCCTAAGAAAAACAGGAACAGAGCAAACAGAGTGAAAACGAAACTAAAATATAACATACACGTTACAACATGGAGTTCGTTGTGTATTTCTGTGGAGAATCAAGTTCATTCAGTGATTGACAGGGTCAGTCAATAATATCCTAAATCACACTATGAGCAAGTTAAGTCAGCTTAGTACAGTCTACATGAGCAGCAAGTTAAATTAACTCAAATATACAAGACCCCATTACTCAATTAAACTGAGGGAACAAGTTTACTCAATAAAGTCACTCACTCAGTTTAAATCTAGATTAAAGACGCATCTCTTTAGCCAAGCATTCACATAATGCGTCTCATATCAGATCAACTGCACATGACTATCTTTGCTTAATGTTATGAACAGCAGCTACGCTGATTATTCTCCATTTGCTTTTCTGTTTTATCTCGGGACACCCGTCCCAAGGTCACTAGAGAGTACATCAGCTTCAGTTTGTATCCAGCCTCTTAAGAAGACTTCAGATGACCAACACCTGTGAAGAGACGACGCCAACTCCTGCGAGGACTTCAGATGACACAAACTCTGGATCAACGTGAACATTCCCAAATTTCTATCCTAATTATTGTTATAATGTAATTATTACTTCCACAAGCTCATTGTTTCTACCTTAAATTAATTCGCTAACAGTGATTGTAAATTAAATTATTACATTGTTAGCTAACTGTGTGATTATATATGTACATTTCTGAAATTACATACATTGGACAGTCAACTCTGATAACAGATCACTCTAGATTATAATGTTGACATGCATTCTCTGTAAAGTTGCTTTGAAATTATATATATTGTGAAAAGAGCTATACAAATAAATAAATAAACGTGAATTGAATATATGATTGGCTTAAAATGAACCCAAAATAAGTTGGAAATTAAAAATCAGACACATAATTACTAGAGGAAACAATAATAATCAAAAGATAAACATTTATTAATTGTTACGTGTGTAGCTGGTAAGGAGCGCACGACGAAGGAAATCCTTAAGGAGAACTTTTAATTCAGTAAATCACACAAACAGGAGAATAACTTGGAGAAATAAACAGCCAAAAACACCATCAAACAACATCAACGCAAGACAAAGAACAGAATGAAACTGAGGGATTAAATACAAATGAAACATCATTAAGGGAGCTAATGAGGCTAATTAAACAAACACAACTGGTAATTAATAATCATAATCAAGGTGACCATGACAACTAAGGAGTGGCAGGAAACTGAACAAAGGGACAAAGGAACCAATGAAAATCAAACAGAGTCCAAAACAAACAGACATGTGACATTAATAAGCAATTTAATAAATGTTTATTGTTTAATTATTAAAAATGTTCATTTATTAAACATTAATAAATGTTAATTTCCAACATGTTTTGGGTTCATTTTAAGCAAGAAATACAGTAATTTTAAACAACAGTTGGGTTCTAAATAAAACTACCCAGCAGTTTGGACTGGGTTTGTCCATTTTCAACCCATTTTAGGTTGTTTTTAACCCAGCATTTTTTAGAATGTTATTTTAGCTCTTTCAAAGCTCACCCATGTAACTGCCAGCTACTTTATCAGCTCCTACAATGACCATTAAACCAGTTTTGTTTAAACACACATTATGATAATATAGTACAAGAAGAGTATTGAACATCTATAAAACTCATCTAGATAAATTAAAGACTAGTCGCTAAACAGTCTACCAGTACCAATATAACAGCAATTGCAGTGATATAAGCGGTGGTGCAATTGCAGGTAGAATTCAAATTCATCACTTTGCATGTTGATAGTGAAAACATTTATGACAGAGAGGCAGAGAGATAAACATCTTTATTTCTACAGTGGAATAAACTGTGTGTGAAAGAGGATTTGAACGTACGTCTCCATCAATTGGCTGTCCTGCACCTACAATACATTTCCAAAATATATTCCTGAATCTTAAGACCCTAAAGACATCTTTTTGGTGCAAAATAGAACCCTTTTTATAAGGTTCCATAAAGAACCATGCTTTGAAAGTGCTATATTATAAATAACCTTTTTAATAATAGTTTATTTCTATCAATATTTGTATATTAGTATCTTCAGTAACACTTTATAACACATTAGTTAAGCGTTAGTAAATAGTTAATTCAGCATTGACCCTACATTAATAGATATTAGTAAGCATTTTATAAATATATCTGTTAATGCTTTATTCTTCACTTATAAGCATATCTATAATGTCATTATTAATTTTATTTTTATACCAGTTACCAGTTATATTTATATATTATATTATTTATATATATAATAATAGCTACTCAGTGTGTTAATAAATGCTTTATTAACACATATTTCTACTGTATTTCATGATTAATTCAGGTAGTTATGAAACAATTAGCTGTCAGTTAACTACTTTTGAGCTCATCTAAAGTGAGATATTTATAGCTGTATTTATAAACTGCTTACTAATGTCTATCACAATATCTTACAATATAAAGTCTTACAATATCTTCATATTATTAATGTTAGTATTATTATTTTATTATTATTTTTTATATATTATTATTTTTTTACTCCTCTATTTGCCTGGTCTTATAATGTCTTGTTGCCTCTATTTTGGGTCTTACATAAAAAAAACAGCATGTTGAGTCAAGTAGGTACTTATTTTTTACTGACATGGCATATTGTAGCAAAGCTGACAGTGCTCTAACAACAGTTATTAGCTGAATATATTAATAAATAACAATTGACAGTGAACATGATATAGATGTAATGAAGACCAAGTTCCAGTGAAATATCTTCACAATCCTCTGATGTCTTTACGTCCATCATTATGTGTGTATTTATTCTGAGTGGTGGTTTCTTTCTGCAGATGATGAGGTTGTGGGATGTGACAGCATCTGAAATAATTATTTTATGTATAACAGTGGCGTAGCATCTGGGCTTGAAAGGTATGCACGTGCAAATGGGCCCGGGCGGATTGGGGGCCCGCTATTACGGGCTTAACCCCAAAGGGCGTCCGCGCACCGTCCGCATCACGAAATTTTCGTCATTAGGAGGGTTTGTGGAGGTCCGCACTCCCCGTCCACGTGCAGTGAAATTTTTGTGATGGTACGTATGCGAGAGTGAATTGAGTGCTTGAAAACAAAAGTCCACTAGTGTGCAGTGCACACGCTGAGCGCGAGACAGAACCGTGTACATATGTTCAGAAAAATGAAGTATAATAGAAATAATGTTGTCAATAACTTGCTATAGCCTATCTATGTTAAATGTACTGAAAATCATTAAGAATCTTAATAAAAAGACCATAAAATGGTCCATGCCATGTCTTAGCGATGATCTATTGTATTTGACCGGTATTCGCTTTTCTGTCATTTTTAAACTGGGTTTCTGAAACTCATGCATGCACTAATGTAAGTAGTACAGAATTTTAAATGGGTCATATTGGTTTTCTGAAAAAACGACTATGTCTGCACATTTTAAGATATTGCACAAGATGTGAATAAATGTAACTCGTACTCGCTGGGGTGGATACTCATTATTCAACGAAATAAAATGCACATAAAACGTGATGGAAAAATATTTAGAGAAGAAATTTATAGTGAATTTATTAGGAATAAAACACGTGCATTAAAAAAAGTCTGACAGAATAATTAATTCATAACTGGAATAATCTGCGGACTCGTATCTGAAATGATGCTATGATCATTCTGAAATTCCAGAGCCAGAGTCGAATTGGTTGAATTCAAACGTAGACTGTGCTGAAAAGCCGTTTTTTTGACATTTTTGAAACAGATCAAAATGATGGAGGAGCACATATAGTTGTCACGAACTTGGCCTCTGTGGCTTCCTCCGATCGCCACCAGAGGGCTCTCTCACCTGAGTACTAACCTGTCCTGGACTACATTTCCCATAACCCCGTACCTGGGCTGATTACCCACGCACCTGATCCCAATAACCCAGACTATTTAAGCTGGCGCGCACACTCATCCTGTGCGATGTCTTGTTTTGCCCTGGCTGACATTACCGAGCGTTTTTCCCTGTTTATTGTGATTCTGTGTATGACCTTGGACTGCCTTATACCTCCGTGCTTTGCCTGCTGCCTGCCTTGTGATTTATCTGACTGTTTCCTGGATTACTCTGCCTTGTCTGCCGCCTGCCCTGACCTTTTGCCTGTCCCTGTTTCTGATTACGTTTGGTCTTTGATATTGCTCTTGCTGGTATTTGACCCCTGCCTGTACGACTACGATTGTTTAATAAAGCTGCACATGGATCCCACCAAGCCTGCCGCCTCGTTACAATAGTACTGTAGTGCTGTTGTTGTCATTCCTAGAAATAAATAAATATATATATATATATATATATATATATATATATGTATATATGTATATATGTATATATATATATATATATATATGTATATATGTATATATATATATATATATATATGTATGTATATATATATATATATATGTATATATATATATATATGTATATATATATATATATATATGTATATATATATATATATATATGTATATATATATATATATATATGTATATATATATATATATATATGTATATGTATATATATATATATATATATATATATATATATGTATATATATATATGTATATATATATATATGTATATATATATATATATATGTATATATATATATATATGTATGTATATATATATATATATGTATATATATATATATGTATATATATATATATATATGTATATATATATATATATATGTATATATATATATATATATGTATATATATATATATATATGTATATATATATATATATATGTATATATATATATATATGTATATATATATATATATATGTATATATATATATATATATGTATATATATATATATATATATATATATATATATATATAATATTTTTTTTTTTTTTTTTTTTTTTTTACCATTTTTGTCTGCATGTTAGTGATAATCTTATTCATATAAAAAATGTTGCATATGGGCCCGGGGCTGACTTGCTACGCCACTAATATATAATTATTTTTTAATTTCATTAACTAAGATTTCATATTTCAGTATAATTCCTGTAGAAATGGAAATGCACAGAGTTCGCCATCATTCTGATTTGAATGTGCTTTTATCAGTAGAAATAAAATAAAATGATTGACAGTTTGGTCCACATAGACTTCTGTTTCGCTGAATGTGTGAAGAGTTTTGAAAATGTAGATTCGTTATTGACCGATGCTTGTTAGCAATTGAGAAAACCCTGTAAACTCTGATCACGTATGATAATGTGCACCGCTGTATTTGCATCAGGGCTGTGATATATACGAGTGCATGTGCTGGACGGGTGTCAGGGAGCTCTGAAGAACATCTCTGAAGTCTCATCAGCTCTACATTTACAGGTGATCATTCACAGGTAAGACATGGTACAATATTTCAATACTTCAATACTTCAAAGGTGTCTTGTTTCTCATTTTATAGTTCTTTCAAATTTGTGATATAAATGATTCAATCATTAATGTGAAGCAAAATAGTTCCATGAAGTTGTGGGGTAACGCATTACAAGTAACATGACTTATGTAGTCAGATTACTTTTTTCAACCTACTAGTAATGTAATGTAATGCCCTAGAATCTCCATTTCACAAGATCTAATATAAGTCTATGGCACCTTTTAATTTACAACAAAATATCTGAGGTACTTTTTCAAGTAAGTAATGCAAGCTACTTTGCTTTTTCATGTATTGACTGACAGCTCTCCTGTCTCCTGTATTTAATCTCACTTTATTAAACAATGACTTCGCTGCTGACCTTCGATGATCCAATTCAACCATACTAATAAACAAAACTGGAAGAGTAAATAAGAGTACTGCGTTCCAGCTGAAAGGATTGTTTGTGCAGCGCCCTCTACTACACTGATTATGAGATATATATTTCTGTTCTTTTGTGCATGTTTTGCAATATGCTCTAAGAAGTAAAATGTTAAAATAACTAATAAAGTAACTGTTATGGAATGCTTACATTTCTGATTGGTCATATCATGAGCATTACTCATAGCAACATCCACTTCTCTACAAATAAGTAAAAAAAATCCCCATATTTTAATTGATTTCAGTTATAAGTACTGTTGTAATAAGTAAGAAAATGACTATATTATCACAACATATGTTGTGTATTTGGACAACTGGTCTCTTGTATATCAACAACTTACAATAATTAATATATAATGTGTGTGATAATTTCCCAAAATATACCAAGGACACTAATTCAATGAGTAGTAATTGGTTAATTTCCAATCATCAACCAATCGATCTAAAGATAGAGTACAGTAGATGTCAAACCATCACAAACTCCAGTATCAAATGTATTCGGTTCACATACAGAGTCCACTGCAATTCTCATCATGTTAATTTACATCAGCCTCATCTTCTCATGTCTGTTTGGTGATGTTTCACAGATATTGTGACGGAAGGTGATGATGGGTTTCAGCGTGGTCATCATCTTTGCTCTGCTACAGATCTGTCTGCTGTATGCTGGGGTGAATTCAGATGATCTTTCTAACATTGAAAGCACTGGTATGTTCACCTTCGGTTTATGTGTTTCAAAATTCTGCTCACTGCAGAAGATTTAACTCCTGAACTAAACTATAGTCCATTTGTGAGCTATACTTATTTATAATTATTGTTAATAATCAGTAAGTAATCAGTCTTGGGTTTGTGTGTTTCTTTTGGATTTGTCTTGCAGACCCTTCTAATCACCATCAGCGTCATGCTCGTCAAACTATCTTTTTCAGCAAGCTTTTTACTAGGAAAGATAAGGACCGGAGCATTCTTGACCCGAACACTTACTTGGAGTTGGTTGAATCAAAAACTCCACCTGAAGATGCAGTTAAAGTTTCCATTGACTCCAATGATTACATTATTCTAACTGGGAAATGTAATAATGTTGAGTTAGAAAAATTTCAAAGCCAAACTGCTAATAATAAGATATATCGATTTCTAGTGAATAAAGACAACTTTGAAAATTTAGAGTGGAAAACACGGGCAGATATAGAGAGTGGCCAGACTCCATTTTCCCCAGTATGGATTTGTAAACATTTCTACATTGCTCAAGAAAATGGTAAGGCTTCTTTGACCAAAAACATGGATAACAAAAATAGAAATATCTCCATCTAAACAATGACATAAAATGGGAGACATTACATATGGAGGATTCTAAAGATCCAATACAGAAAACGCCAGAGAAAATAGAAGTGCTAAAACAGTTCATAGTTGTCAACAAGAACTGTAAGTCAGCCAAACATGTGTTGAAGTTGGATCAAGGCAGTGATGAATCAAGTTCTTCTCAGAAGGGGCCGTACGCATACGTTCGGAGCGGCATTAGGTGGAACACTTAATTTGAAATATGACCACAGTCGCTCGAACCACTATGATGACATCCAGTGTTGATAAGCTCCAGCACTCATGGAGTATGGAGATAGAGGTTCCACCCAACCATTCTTGCACCATTAAAATTACAAGCAAAACCTTTACGGCTACAGGCCAGTACTCTGGGTTGGCTCACCCGACAATATGGGTTCAGTGACGTACGCACAACCTCTGTTAACGGCACCTATGAAATTCAGGAAGCAGCAGAACTCAAATCTGAGAATGACTGCAAAGCCGAGAAAGAAAAGGTGAATACATGTTGAAATACATGAAAAATGCGCAACTTCTAAAAAAACTAATGACATGTTGCTATGTGTGTGATCATGACAGAATGTAAAAAAAGTAAAAAAAAAAAAAATGCTTGCTTTCAAAATGATTTCGAGAATAACCATTAAATTAAATTTTAACATGCTAACAGTGTTTTTATTTTACTTTTATATTGAGTCTTTTTTATTCCTATTTTGTATTTCCTTTTTATTTTTACAAGCAGATAACAACAACTTTGTTTAGAAGAACACATAAAACTAAAAGTGGCATCTGAGAATTTTTCAAAAAAAAAAAAAAAAAAATCATCAGTTGAGCTTTATTTTGCATATTGATGTTAGAAACCATATAAGATCAGATGTTTCATCAAGCTATGTTTATTTTCACATTTAGATGCCTATGTTTGGCAGAAGGCCATGCATTACTAAAATCTTCAAATTATATTTTGTGCCATTTTGAGAAATATGTGTCAGGATCGCTAGCTGTAGTGCCCTGATTGTCCACCAGGGGTCACTCCATCACACACTGCTGTCAATCCTCCAGCCAGAATGGACCAAGTTAATTCTTATTATTCAGTGGAATGAAAGAAGTTTATTAGCTAATGGACAGGAATTCAAAGGTTTTATTAATAAATTAGAAATAAAACCAGATATAATTTGCATACAGGAAACTTAGATCCTCCACCAATAGCACGTGCAACATTTATTAAGCAAAATATACAATACAAGGTAATGGAAAGGACTGGAATTTATCACAATGGATGTATGGACAGATGACGGTAATATTAAAATTGCAAATTATTATAATCCATGCCAGAAATTAACCTTGGGAAATTTGGAGGAATTTTAATACACTTCGAAGGTAAGGTCATTTGTTGTGGAGATTTTAATGGTCATAATACATTGTGGGATAATTATAAAAATATAAATGAGAGATTATAGAAGAATTCATGGATAAGAAAAATCTAGTATGTGTTAACAATGGAGATGGTACTAGAATAAATGTTATAAATTTAAATGAGACAGCGGTCCACTGTTAAAAAATTACTGTAAATTTTACAGTAAAATACTGGCAGCAGGGGGTGCCAGTTACTGTAATTTTTACAGTAGTGTTACTGTAATTTAATCTACAGAATTTTACTATATTCTCTGATTTTTTTTTTTAATTGCTGTATTTTTCACAGTAAACTTGAATGTGTGTATTTGCTATATTTAAAGAAGTATGTACAATGCAGCAATATATTTTTCCCTATTGCTGACTATTAATGACTGGCAGCTGAATTTTAAATTTAAACTATTAACTGCATGAGATTTAAACAGTTCAACTGCATAAATAATACCGTTATAACCACAACTTGACCAACACGGTCATATTAAAACATTTCTTAAAAACCACAAAGACGCTTTCAGATCACTTTCATCTCTTCATGAACAGACTGACATGGCCAAACAAGGCCAACAAACTTTCGATTAAACAAGAACAATTCTGCTCCAGATGATGTTCCATCCCAGGATTCAAAGAGTGGCTAGAAAAATTAAAAAAGAACAAAGAGGACAATACATTAGATATATTACAAAACATAATAATACTTCAGAGACAGAAAGAGGGATGACAGATACAATCAGTGACAGAGAACAATAAAATGAAAACGCGATGTTGGTGTGTGTGTGTGTGTGAGTGTGTGTGTACTTCTTATATTTCAGAAATTCCACTGAAAATCATTAGTTTGCACAGAAGAGTGGCAACATGTGAGTTGACTGTCACATGTTTCTTCTGTACCATCTGACCCGTTTTTTTTTTTTTTTAGATGGCACTTTACCCTTTGCCTTTGACCCTCTCTCTGGATTAAGGCCCACAAAGTGCCTAAAGGGTCTTGAAACAGACAATATGTAATTAAGATCGGTTTGAGTACCTCCCAGAAAGTTTTAGATGTCCACTAATTAAAACACCAGATTTAACTCATTAGCTTGCATGTGTTTAAATAGGGAGACATCTATATTGAAAAATGTTGTGTTAAAGGACTGAACAGAAATAACACATATAACATATCAGCATATATAAAAGGAAAGTTCTGATATAACTTATCTGCATATGTATAATGCTGGTACTGAAGTTGTTGAATGAACTCACACGCTTCCCTCGTCCTGGTACTCAAGATTAAACAAGTAATATGCTGCAAACAGAGTGGAAAAAGACCAGACAGCGAACTGGGCTGAATGCCCTCGCACACAACCTTTTCAGTTTCACACAAAAATATATACTTTATACATATACAGAATGTCAAAATAACCTCTCTTAAAGCTGTCTAGCAGTTTCTGGAATCTGGTTGGGCGGGAGTAAATCAGACAGGTTCACTCCAGGAGCTCCCTCCATATGTACTTAAAGGTTAGTTCACCCCAAAATGAAAATTCTGTCATTAATTACTCACGCTAATTGGATGGGCAAAAATCAGTTCCTTTTTCAACTACAACATGGGGTGGGAACAGACTGCTGGCATTTAAGTACTCAAGATGCCTTTCAGCAAGAGTAGAGCAAATGTTTCTGAAATTGTGCAACTTTCTTGAACACTGTTTGAAGTAAGTGTGTTTGCTTTCGAATCTGAGTGTCCAGAGACGAATGAGTACAAGAACATATGGTCAGTGGTAGATCGATTATGAGGCAAAATGTCTCCTAAAGTGAAATAGACAGCAAGCACTTTGTTTTTTTCTTCCTGAATCTAATGGATTGACTCCTTCAGAAGAATCCTGATAGAGAATCAAGCCCAAAGACGTGGGATCTGACTTAAACAAAACATTCTTTTGCAATTACTTTTCCATCCCGGATGTCTTGCAAATGGATGTAGCTCCCGCATGGACTCGCTCTTGAGAAGACCAGCAACTGATGTATTGGGCAAAACATTCATTTTCTGCTTCATTGTTGATGCAAAAGTGTCTTTAAGGAACACTTAATATTCACGGAATTAACGTTTAATAATAGTAGGATCAAAGCACATAATTATGTGTCCTCTTTTTATCCTTTTAATTACATTTTAAATCAGTTTTAATCAATGCCTTATTCTTTGTTTTTCTCATTTTCTTATGCACTTGTGATTACTTTAAGATTCTTTTTAAAATCCTTTTTATGTAACACATTGTGTATGAAATGTGCTATATTAATAAACTTGCCTTGACTTTTGTGTGACTTATTCTAAAGTGAGAAATATTTAGCCCTAATAAAATATTTATTAAGGATCCATTACTTTTAAAGTTGGCCATAATTTAACCTTCTTTTGTAAGAATCAAAACAGATACAAGATGCAGAAAACAACTATTTTTTATTAAGATGACTTGACAGAAAGAAACAAAACCATTGGAATTTGTGTAAATATGATATATATATATATATATATATATATAAAAATCTCATGATGAAGGCTAATATATTAAGTAGAAATACATAAAAACTCTTCCCCATGTTGCGCCGGTTCTATTCACATCATATATGTTTCCCATGGGATCAGTTTTTAAGAAACTTGGAGTGTCATTTCACCTTTATGCTGATGACATTGTTTTATCTTTCTTTGCGACAAAAACAAAGTGTCATTTTTGTCTAAATGAATTACAAATATGGTAAAACAAGTGCAAAAAATCTAGGTGTTCTTTTTAAATGTGCAACCTGAAGTGCAACCCATTGCACTGACTACTGATCAAATATAGAATTGTTTTAAATAGTCTAATATTTGTTTTTAAATCATTGAATAACCAGGCACCTTCAGTCCTCACAGAAATGATCTGCACTCACAAATCAAACAGGTTCTTGAGAAATAGCTTCCTGTAGCTACTCTTCACAGATCGAGGTGATTGAGCTTTCACTGTTTCTGCTCCTAGTCTCTGGAATAACTTACCAGTTTCAGTTAGAACTGCCTCCTCCCTACATAGCTTTATGCTTAAGAAACATTTATTTTCACTAGCTTTCAACCAGTTATAACTTATTGTCTGTATTCTCTTATTATTTTAAGTAAATGTGTATTGTACAGCACTTTGGGTCAACCATGAGTTGCTTTATAAATTGATAAAAGAAAAGAAAAGATGATGATTGCGTTATTTTACATGTGCATCAGCAATGCTTCAAAACGCTTGTTTCTGCTTCTTTCAGTTTATTAATTTGCAATCATTGCATCTGCTGGATCACCAACCATTACTGGATTTTGGAAAATAATTTCATACACCAAAAACAGCATTATGAGTGATTAAATGTATTAGTATTGTTGACCATTGCATCTGCAGAAGACCAGCCACATGTGCACAGAACTCAGTCTGCAGACAAGCTGATGTTTGCATGTATTTTATTGTGGATGTTGTTAGTGTCGAGTGGCTGTAATGAGCGCACAATAATGGATAAGTCTTTATTTAACAACCTTACATGCAGGAGATTGCTGGAGAAGTCACAGAAACAAAGTCACATTACCATAAATGAAAGTAAGAAAGTATGATCGGGTGAATTAAATCAGTAACTAATTAGGGCACTAAGAACAGGCAAAACAGCACAGAACAGTTTCGGTTTCTGTATTAGATCTAGCTCTAAAAAAAAGTCCCTACACAGTTTTTCTGACCTTTCTCCACCCAGAACGGACATCCTCCTACTCTCAGAAATATTCAGAGGACACAAACAACACACTGCTGTGATTCTTAGAGTCAAATCAAGTGTTCTCTGGCTGCTGGCATAACTTTACTGAAACAGCAGACATGTAAGTATACATTTTCATAGATTTATTCATTATTAATAACATTCAGTCAGCTTTTAAAATGAAAGTAAAGCAAAGTTTGTGATTTTTTGTTTCGTGATCTCAGTGAAAGTACTTAAGTCTTCCCTAAAAGGCCTATATCTGGTCTGCTGTCTGTTTGTTTCAAGAATTTCAAGAATCTTAAGGACTTCAGCTGTATTTTCCTAAATTTCACACATCACAGTATATATATTTTGTATATCTACCCTTTTTTCTAGTGTTTGAATACTTGTTTATTCTCCTGCACTGTAATAAATAAGTAGAATCCACTTGGTTGTACAAATTCATTTCAGCTTAAATCACTAGAGTAGTCAGAAAAAAGACTGCATCAGAAAAAACTGGGTGTGTCACATTTCTTGTCAGATTAATGTGCAAAAACCTCCGACTCTGTGTATCAATTTGAGGTTTTTACAAAAATTTGTTCATTAAGCCCACGTCTAGCGATCCCAATGCTTCAAATAGCAATTAAACATCTAAAAGTATCTTTATTTGTACAAGTACCTTTCCTTGGCTTTGTCCAGGAAAAATGCAGTTTTTATCTGCTCTCTTCTCGATGACTAGCGCTGCGCTTCCCCTCAGCACAATTTTGGTATTGTTTCAAAGCGCAGCAGCATTTCAACATTTTAAACTGATCTTACTTGCGCTGACTGACAGATCTGAAGCGTGTGATCTCAATATACACATATACACAGAATTACAGTATTTTAAATATATGTCTTGGCGAGTATTCATGTTATGTCCTAAATGAACGTTCGGTTAACTGTTGGGCAGCAAACGTCTCCCAAGATCCTGGGGTCACAGTCAGGCTGTTGGTGGATAGAGAATGAGGCGACGTCACGGCGCTTTCACTCGCGTTGCATTTCGGGAAGCCGTCGCCATTTTAGAAGGATCAAAGACTATCCACCTTATTCCTGACGAGCCTACTGCGTTTGAATTATGGGTGGCACTTCCGGTTTGAGGAACTTCCATTCAAAAAGACTGAAATGAATAATTTCAAATCATAAGTTTGCCCTACAAATAAAGCTTATCCGTCAGCTTGACTGAATGAACTGTCAATTTTCCTTCATGTTTATATTTTCAGACATCATGAGAATAACGTAACGCTTGGTATTTTAACATGACGTTATAACAAGAATATATATAGCAAGAGCTCTTTTCAGTCGCTGTATTCTTTTCCTTATGATTCTTTTCTTTTCCCCCCGTGTTATTCCACTGTAATAGTATGAAAAAGGACAACATATATTGTACATCTGTGGTCTGTTCTCCCGATTTAATTTACGATATATCCCATTAATAATTCACGGGAATGCACGAAGAATCTCTCACTTTTCTCCTCAAAGCCTCATGTCTCTTTCCACTTTTGTTTTCACGAGTAAATACAATTTATTATCTGTCAAAATGACAGAAATCACTTTGAAATAGTATCACACAATGCTAAAGGTAATGAACATTTTTAATTAAGATAACGTATGTTTCATAATACAGATATATATTACTACAGTTATATTTAACCCGACCGTTATTGCTGTGGAAAGAATCACACTTTAGGGGTTATTCATGGCCTGTTGAAAGTACCTTGTTGATGCTTTTACACTTTTAAATGTCCTTTTAATGTTCGATGGTTGAAGGGTGAGTAGAAAAATGTCATCTCATTGTACGCAGTTAAAAAAAAAAAAACAGTGTTATTGTGTTCATAGAGCGAGCCTTTCACTGATTGTTTTACATCTTAACGGAAGTTACTTTTACTTTTCTCAAGTAACTAATAAAGTAAATTACTTTTCAAATTTACAACAAAATATCTGAGTTACTTTTTCAAATAAGTTTGTTTTCCCATTTATTGACTGACAGCTCTCCTGTCACCATGTTGAGAGAAATCGAAAGTGCGTGCAGAGGCGTCGTGTGTGTGTGTGTGTGTGTGTGTGTGTGTGAACATTGTAGTTCTATACTAAATGTGAGCTTGCATTCACTCATCTCACTTGCACAAAAACAGATTCATTATTTCTCAAAATTAATAAAAACACTGAAATGCAAACTCGTAAATGTATGCAAACCTGCAATAATTATATAAAACAAATGTACTTTATGTATTTAATCTCACTTTATTAACTAATTCAATTCACATTTATTTGTATAGCGCTTTTCACAATACATATTGTTTCAAAGCAGTTTTAAAGAAAATGCATGTCAACATTACAATTTAGAGTGATCTGTTATCAGAGATGGCTGTCCAATTTTTGTAATTTCAGCAATGTACATATACAAATCACGCAATTAGCTAACAATAATAATAATTTAAGCAATGTATTAATTTAGCTCATTGAAGTGATGAACACATGTTAACAATGATTAGGATATGTAGCAAAGTTTGGAATGGTGCATATTGATCCAGAGTTTGTGTCATCTGAAGTCCTCGCAGGAGTTGGCGCCGTCTCTTCAAAGGTGTTGGTCATCTGAAGTCTTCATAAGAGGCTGGATCCAAACCAAAGCTGATGTACTCTAGTGACCTCGGGATGGGCATCCCGAGATAAAACAGAAAAGCAAATGGAGAATAATTTGTGTAATAATTAGTGAATAATCAGCAGCATTGTCTTTGCTGCTGATCTTCGATGATCCAATTCAACCATTAAAAAAACATTAACCATTAAAATGATTAAATAAACCGTGAGTAATACTTGACAATTCCACATAACTTAATTTTTTTCAATTCATATGTAAAACATTTATCCCGTAACATTTTTATGCACTTGTAGGCTAATTGCTGTATAAATGCATTCATGTCTCTTCTGTATTGATGGCTCTGATGAAGCTCTGATTGGATTTTACTGGTAACTGCCTTACAGCCTTATCATCTAACTAAATTTATCTACTGGAATTAACGTGGCGTTCATACATTTAATAAGGCTGACCCTGGACATCAGTTTACGGGGGTAGGCTAAAGGCTACCACCACTTAATAGAAAATAAGTTTGTTTCTGTTGCTGTCAGTATTGTTTTTGGAAGTTACATTAAAATGCACTTAGCTCAAAAATATGAGGGCACACGACAGGTGCTGTTTGAAAGAGCATGATGCATCTGTGTATGTTTAATGCATGCCGTGTGTGTTTCACCAGCTCTGTTTCCATGGTCACATGGTCACAACTTAGCCTAAGACGTGTGATTAATAATAAGACCACACCAAGAGAACCCATTATAATCTACATTTCTTTATGAACAAAACAACTCCATTAAGGCTTTTAAGTCCAAAGTCTTACACATTTAGAAAAATATTGATAACATACCTTATGTTTACGTCACTTTTCTGAGCATTTCTATTGATTTCCCACTAAATTATGCGATAACGGTAATCCGAGGACGTTTGAGCGATCTCTCCATCTCTACTGTTATCCTTTCAGCCAGAGCAACAGGAGGAGCTCATGAGAGGAAAACAGGAGTTATGAGTTATACGAGGTAACCAGAGTGTGACTGATATACGGATACATTAGTCTAGCATCAACAAAGGCACAGGGAAGAGACAGATAAAACATTAAACCAAATAAATATACACGATTATAATCATATAAAAATTGTCTACGTTCTTTAAGCAGTCTCTGGTATTTTCCATAAACGTGTGTATTTATTATCGCAATGGTGAACATAAGTAGCCTTTAGCATCGCATATGACAGTGGAAATGCACGACATGTATCATATTAAGGCTTTGGTGCTAGCATCAGTGACAGGTGAAGTACAGACAGCGGGATGTTCATGTATTACAGGGCCAGGATGCTCTTGTTTTGATGCATGTTTCTATCTTTTATTTCCCCTATTCTAGTTTATTTGTATGTTCTTGTAAAGCACTTTGAGATGCAACTGTTAAAGGCGCTATAAAATAAAGTTTATTATTATTATTATAAAGGCATGTTTCAGGGCTTCTCTTGGGAGACTAGCGTAAATTGACCCATAGCAAAGTGCCATCTGCTGTTTTGGAAGAGGAAGTTGCTCAACTGCATTTGAGAGAAAATCAAGCCGAGAGAGGCAAGTGTCTTACAATCGTAACAGACAGGTGTGTGTTTGTATGCACTAGATTTGATATTTGTTCAAAGGTTACATGCCGTTTGTAGGATGGTTTGTATTTATTTGTGAAATATAATGTAGGCTCATTTATTTATATTTGTAAAACACAATACATATATTTGTTACTCCTCTGCATTTTCAAACTCACATTTGTATTTGCACATCACTTTCTGTTTGTTTGTGAGTCGAATTTTCCTTTGCAAAGCAGATTGTGTTTGTTTGCAAAATGCTGGATTTGTTTGTTTAATTATGAAACAATATTAACTCCATACATTACTAGTGGGTTACCACGATCTTCACTTTAGAATTAAATTTTACATTATGCATTATTCACATTAATTATGTACAAAGTAGTTCTTAGTAGTTCTCTGGGAGGTATGAAAAAAACTTGTAGTTATTGATTAGCTAATAGTGAACTACCACCTTCAACTGAGCCATTACTTACTAATTAATTTATCAGAGTTTCTTGTTAGTTAATAGCAGTTACTAGAATGTTACTCATTTGTTCCTGTGCAGTTATTCATTAATGACACACCAGTGTTCTAAAGGGTTACCACCTGAAATGACATCAGGCGTGCATTACTGTAATCTTTAGATGATATATTGTGGCATTTGAAGAAATCTGTCATTTTCTCTTCTCACAGTTCCTGCTCTAATCATGGAGGCAGCAGATGTTTTATGCGATTCTCTCTTGCTCTGGCTGGAAAACCGAAAGGAATGTGCAGAAAAGCTGTTGGAACTGGCACAAGAGCTAGAAAAAGTTAATCAGGGCAGCAAAATTGCTCAGGTGGTTGGAGCTGCTACATTTGTGGCCTCAATATCTGGAGCAGCAGTTGCCACTGTCCTCACAGAAGGTCTGGCCACCCCTCTATTGGTTGCCGCAGCAACAGGAAGCACTGTAGTGGCCACTAAAGTCAGTGCTATTCCCACATTGGTAGAGGCAGTTCTCTCCTGGAGGACCTTTAAAAAAGTTAATAAATTAATTAAAGAAGATGAGGAGGTTGGGACGCGCATTCAGAAGCAACTGCAGGATCTGAAGGACCGGTGTGGAGGAACACAGCTCGGGGCTCATGCTGATGAGTTGGAGTGTGAGGTGACCACTCAACTTATGTGGGCTCTGGCCAGAAGGAATAAAACTCATGTACCCCTGGACTTTCTCAGAGTTTTCAACAGGGCCACGTTCTATCGTCACATGACACCAGGTGGAGTGGATTCAGCCGAGGCCTCGCGCTTTATTTGCCAAGCTCTGGGCCTCGTTCGTTCTGCTGTGATCACAAGTAGCCTGAAGGTATCTGCTAAAGAAATGATGAAGAACATTGGACAAATTGGCATTAAAGCTGCTGTTAAAGCAGGATCAAGGGTATCAGCTTTCATTTCTCAAGCTTTCCATTTTGCAAAGTTGAAATTCTCTTAAAGTGACTCTTCAAGAGAAGAATATGAAATATTCACTGCATTGCTTTTATATGATAGACAGTGATTTTGTGATTGTGACTTTCTAGGTACGGGGTGCGACTGGTTTAGGCCTGTCTCTGAATGACCTGATTGTGAAGTGTAAAGAAATAGTAAAGAGAAAACGGGTACCGGAGGCCAGCAAGTTCTTACGGGATTCAGCCAGAGAAATACAGGAAAGCCAAAAAAAGCTAAAGGAACAGCTGGATGCAATGCAGTAAGATATTTTATTTTCTACTAATTTATCTGTCTTGGCCAAAGCCATTCTATCTTATATTTGTCTGAGATTGTACAGTACTGCAATACTGAAAACGCAAACAATAATGAAGGTCTGAAGGTAACTGACTGACTCACAGTACAACTTTTCTCATTACAGTGAAATCATCCAAAAATTGTTCCGAATGAAGAACCTCATCAAGGACTTGGGGGGATATTCTCTCAGCCTGACTGAAGATGAACAAAACATAATAGATTATATCATGGGAACATGTACAGACAACACAGTTCTCTCCTGGCTTCAGGGAGTAACTCATCAGATTGAATTTGTGAATCTTCTACGATTTTTTTTGGAGAATTTGGGTCCCATTATTGAGGATTTGACAAGGCCTGGCGGAGGTCTCATAGACATTGTGTTTGTGGCTCATGGCAGAATTGTCGACCAATTTATGCCAGCAGGTGGTCTGGTGCCCACACCTACCATCAGAGACACCATTCTTTACTCTCCGTGGAACTGCGCTATTGATTCTCACGCTGCATTTGGAATTGCTCAGGGGTTCATTCAAGTGACAAACAGAGAGTTTGTCAATATGAATGACAATATGCTTTACTGTGAGCCGAACCCTTTGCCACGTCACTGGAATAGCATGCGAGGATCTCGCCACAACATCCCAGTGATCCTTCTATCCCCTGTAACCCCTGAGGAAGAAGCATGGGCCTTTTTTCACCAGTTTTGGATGAATAGAAGCATGGAAATAGAAGACCGTATTATTATCCCATATCTTGTCCCACAAAATATGGTAAACGCATTTAGAGAGATCCCCCTGTACATGTACATATTTGTGACGTCATTTATACTCATGTTCTATGGTAAAACAGCTACTGTGCACCTGGCTGCTTGTTTGGGCCGTGGTGAAAGTACACCAATGCCAGACGAGTGGCGAAGACAGTATGCCTACACAAGTGATAGAACCGTTATGACTGTGAATATGGTTACCGAGATGAACTCTGTGTTATTCAGAGCCTTAAGATCACTGTTTGACAGTCAGGAACCATAGATAAAATCACCTGAACAGCATCTGGGTCATTCCTGATATGTAGTACCATGAGCAGCCCAGAGTAGGGCAGTTTAATGTGCAAGACCAGCCCATTTATTCATTTAAAGAAGTGACAGTTTAGGTCTTTCTATCAAATCATATTTACTGCTTACATGTTTCAACCACAACATAAAGATAAATAACAAATTATGTAACACTGTGGGGAAAAAAATGGTTTGCATTTAAAGAAACATGAAGTATTTCAGAAAAAAAACTTTTATATCCAATTCAATTCAATCCACATTTATTTGTATAGCGCTTTTCACAATACACATCATTTCAAAGCAGCTTTACAGAAAATGCATGTGTCTACATTACAATTTAGAGTGGTCTGTTATCAGAGGTGACTGCGTCAAAGTTATGTATTTCAGAAATATACATATACATCAAATTTTGAAAAATGCTGCTTTAAAAATAACTGCAGACAGATCTGCCAAGTCATTTATCAAAAAAAGCTATGTTATATAGCATATTAGTTGTCCTTATAGATGTGCAATTAATTCTACTAAAGTGTTTGATGCGTAAGTCATTAGCAACTCAATGTAAAAACGGCACATAATGTAATAAGTATTACATTATTATTGTAATAAAATGTTCATAATGTAATAATTTTGGTTACACTTTATTTTAAGGTGTCTTTGTTACACTGTAATTATATGTTTAAGTACTGAGCAAGATTACTTACTATAGGGTTAGGATAATAATAGTTAGTAAAATAATAATAGTCGCATGAATATTTAAATATTGCATTTCGCAGGTAGTTTAAGACTGGATTTATATTTTTAAAATGGGAATACTATTTTTTATGTTTTAAAAGCTATTATAATTATGAAAATATGACGTTTTTGGTAAGTTCATAATGTAATAATTGTAAAAATTGTTATTACATTATGAGCTCAAGATTTCATTACGTTTTGAGAAAATTATTACATTAAGAACACTGTATTACAATAATAATTTATTATATTATGTGCAGTTTTTACATTATGAGTTGCTATAGTCATAAAAAGCTTGTTTTTTGTTTCACTTGCTTTCTGCGTAAAACGTATGGGTTTCACCTGTGTACGGCATAATTAATAATCTATTAGTAACCTGCATTATATAATTCTAATATAATTCTTTTTGTATTAATCTTTTTTAAAAGCTTCCAAAGTAACTCTTTTATATTAATAAAATAATTATAAATCATTTGCAAAGTATTAGTTAATTCAGTTTATACATAGTATCGTTAACACATTACATACAAATAATGAGTTCTTCATTCATTGTTACTGTTAGCAAATTGACAACAACTTGATATCTGCTGTATTTTAAACCATGAATTAAAGGAGCTGTTAATCTTTATTAAAACATTAAGAAGTTATTAAATCACAGTAAATAAATGCTTATGTATGAAGTGAATTTATGCAAATTTAAGGCTTTATTAGTGTCTTTTAGGAACACTTACCATTCATGGAATTAATGTATTGTAAGGGTGGTTCGCCTACAGGGGTTCAGGCTGTTGGGTCGCCGAATGACTAAAGAAATGTTATCAAAAAGATGGCAGAAAACGTCTCGGGTTACGTATGTAACCCTGGTTCCCTGAATAGGAAACGAGACGCTGCGTCGAGACGCATTGGCATTGCTCCTGCGCGATTGCGTCATGAAGAACTTGTGAAATCGGACCAATGGCGTGATGGACGTCAGAGGCGGGTGACGTCACAGACCAGGAAACTATAAAGCATACCCAGAACAAAGAACGCTAGCTTCTGATTGGATGAAGCAAGATGCTCACAGGCATGCAGGGAGTATGGCAAGGTGACGCAACTAGGCCATAATGCCAAGTGCCTGTCTGTTATCTTAGGACGAGAGCACAGCAGACCCCAGAGTGGAGCCTAAATCAAGATTATAGAACCTGATGAATGTATGCTGAAAAGACCACCCAGCCGCATCACATATCATGGAGGGGGACCCCCGATATTAAAGCCTTTGAGGCAGCCATACCCCTGGTAGAATGTGCCCGGACAGCCAAAGGAGAAGGCTGTCCGGTAGATTCATAAGCAAGTGAGATAGCCTCGACCACCCACTTGCTCATTCTCTGCTTAGACACAGGGCCTCCCTTCCTAGGAGACCCGTAACAGACGAACAGCCCTACTGCCCTAACTGGGCAAAGCAGATTAAGTCTTTCCTGATCTGGACTGGAAAATGGAGGAGGACAAAAGGCCTGCAGTACAATCGGCCCTGGGATGTTGGTGGGAGCCTTGGGTACATAACCAGGTCTAGGATGAAGAAAAGCCTTGACCATACCAGGCGCAAATTCCAAACATGAGGGAGCAACCGAAAGTGCTTGAAGATCTCCAGTTCTTTTGAGAGATGAAATAACCAACAGGAAGATAGTTTTTAGAGTAAGGAATTTCTCCAAAACCTCCTCTAACGGCTCAAAGGGAGCGGAAGCTAGCCCTTCCAACACGACAGCCAAGTCCCAGGCCAGAGTTCTTGTACGTAGCTAAGGCCTCAGCCTCAGAGTACCACGAAGAAAGCGTATGACCAGGGGATCTCTTCCCACAGAAGAGTCCCCCAGAGGAGCATGATAGGCGGAAATAGCCGCTACATAGACCTTCAAAGCTGACAGACCAATGGACAGGGTCCAACTGACGTTGTCTACACCAGGTAGAGAACAACTTCCATTTATACGCATACAGCTTTCTTGTGGAGGGAGCTCTGGAGAGGAGTATGGTCTCCACAACCTCAGTTGAGAGACTGGATTCTATGAGCCTAGCCCCCTCAGAGGCCAGGCCCAAAGTTTCCACAACGCCGGGCGGGGGTGAAGTATCATGCCGCCTGCTTGAGACAGGAGAAACGACACAAGGTCCGCAAACCAAACTCGGGTCGGCCAGAACGGGGCTATCAATATGAGATGGACCCTGTCCCGGCGAACCCTCTCCAGAACTCCTGGGAGCACAGCAATCGGGGGAAATGCGTACAGACATAGCCTTGGCCACGTCTGTACCATGGCATCCAAACCCAGAGGGGCTGGATGTGTCAGAGAAAACCACAATGGGCAGTGAGTTGTTTCTTTCGACGCAAACAGGTCGACTTCCGCTCGACCAAAGTTTTTCCATATGAGCTCCACCACCTTGGGGTGGAGTCTCCATTCCCCGGGCCTCGGCCCCTGCCTCGACAGGATGTCTGCCCCCAAATTTTGATGCCCCGGAATGTAAGCTGCTCTCAGGGAGAGGAGCTTCCCCTGGGCCCACAGGAGGATCCGATGGCAAGACCTCAGATCCCCCTGATGGTTGATATAGGAGACCACTGACATGTTGTCCATGCGGACCAACACATGATGGCCCCTCAGGTCTGGGAGGAAGTATTTGAGAGCTTGAAATACCGCCATCATTTCCAGCCGATTTATGTGCCAGGAAAGTAGATGGTCCTCCACAGACCCTGAGCTGAGCGACCACTCATGATTGCCCCCCAACCTGTGAGGGAAGCATCTGTCGTTAGCATTACGCAACAACAAGGAGCCCCCAACACAGGTCCTTGGGACAGGAACCAAGGCTTCTTCCACATGACTAAGGCACGAAGGCATCGCCGCGTGACCTTGATCATGCGAAAAGGATTTCCCCTCGGAGAAAACCCCTTGGTCCTGAGCCACCACTGTAAGGGTTGCATGTGCAGCAGGCCAAAAGGTATCACGTTGGACGCAGCTGCCATCAGACCCAACAGTCTCTGAAACTGTTTCACTGGCCTAGTTTCACCCCATTCACGGCTGAGAGAATGGAATTCACACAAGCAGGAGATAGATGTGCCTGCATCGTAGTGGAATCCCAGACTACCCCTAGATAGTTGGTAGTTTGAGCTGGAAGAAACACACTTTTCTTGGCATTGAGTCTCAGCCCTAACCTTCTCATGTGAGACAGAACGACATCTCGATGTTGAACTCCCATGCCCTCGGACTGAGCTAAAATCAACCAATCGTTGATATAATTCAACACGTGGATGCCCTGGAGTCTCAGAGGAGCCAGAGCTGCATTCGCGCATTTTGTGAAAGTGCAGGGTGAAAGTGCTAGGCCGAAAGGAAGAACCCGGTATTGATAAGCTTCGCCCCTGAAAGCAAATCTGAGGAACTTCCTGTGCTGAGGATGGATGGATACATGAAACTAAGCATCTTTCAGATCTATTGTCACAAACCAGTCTTCGGACCTGATCTGTGGGATGATCTGTTTGAGTGTAAGCATCTTGAAATTGATCTTCTGAACAGAGCAATTTAACATGCGTAAATCTAGAATAGGACGCAACCCTCCATCCTTCTTTGGAGCAATGAAGTACTGGCTCTAAAACCCTGCTTGCTGGGAGGAGAAAACCTTTCTATAGCTTCTTTTTGCAAGAGCGTCAGAACCTCCTGTTCCAATACCAGAGACTGGCAGCAGTCTCGGCCGAGGGCTCAGGCGTGGCAGCCGTCTCAGCGGAGACGTGACAGGGCTCTGGAAGATCAGCGGAGACGTAACATGACTCTGGAAGATCAGCGGAGACGTGACGTGACTCTGGAAGATCAGCGGAGACGTGACGTGACTCTGGAAGATCAGCGGAGACGTGACGTGATTCTGGAAGATCCGTGGAAACGTGACGTGACTCTGGAAGATCCGCGGAGACGTGACAGGGCTCACGAAGATCAACTGTGACCTGATTTGGTGTTGTTGTAGCCGCCATTTTGCAAGCCCGTTCTGGTGCGACAGCCATTATACGAGTGGACGAGGTGTTGCATTCCTCCGCGACACCCACAGTGAATGCAGAGCCAACAGACAATAATGCAAAATCCAAGAAGTGACTTAGGGATGAATGAGGTCCCTCACGAATCAGTCGCAATTAAAGTGGCTGATTAATGCCTTCACAGAAAAAGTCTATCACACACAGTGCGGCAGATCTGAATAATATGCAATGTCTAAATATTCTTTAATATAATCCTCCAACGATCGTGTGCCTTGCTTGAGCACTAATAATAATTGTGCAATGTTCATACCTGACCAGTGTTCTCCAGAAAAGCTGCTGGATCCTTGCATGGCTGAGTATTCTGTAACGTAGAGAGCGTGACAACGGAGTTAGAGATCCACGTGCAGGCTTTATTTACAGAAAGAGCGTAGTCGTACAGGCAGAGGGTCAAACACCAACAAACAGATACAAGAGGGCAAGGCAAAAGAGTAATCCAAACACAGGCAATGGTCAAGGCAAGCAGCAAACGATCATCAACAAAGAATCAGTCCAGGGTCAAAAACACAGCCTAGGCTAGGCTAGGCAGAACAAGGAACAGACGGAAATACACGGAAACAAGGCAGAAACAATACTCAGCAAAGTGTGTGTGTGTGAGTGCAGCTTATAAGGGTCACTGATGGGAAACAGGTGTGAGTGCATGATTGGTTCCTAGGTGGGGAATTGTGGGAAATGGAGTCCATATGAAGAAAATACAACACGGACCCAGGGCACATGTAACATAATCCATAATGTTGTGTTAATAGTGTTTAAGATTTGAAAATATTATTCAAAAGTATTTCTTCTCATTTTACAAGTATACATACACTTATACCATTTCTAAAATATTTACTTAAAGTCCCCCTGAGATAAATAAATAAAAAAATAATAATAAAGTTAATATTTCAATAATTCAACAACACACTTTCATGTTCACTGTTCTCTGATGTTGGTTAATGGTGACGTGCATGTAAACAAATGAAATATGTCATATTTTTTAGTGTTTTATTTGGATTGTTTTTACATTTGTATGCTTTTCATCAACTCTAACAAAGCAAACTGAAGTGAATGTCTGCTGTCTGAGATGATTAAAACAGGGTCTTGGCACTCATTGAGGACAGCTTCCATGTATGTCAAAATCACACACTGCCAGAGCTAAGTGACTTCAGCACTCACATCCAGTCTGAAACATTAACATGATACATGATGCTTCTGAAGCAAAATTATGCTTCTGAAAAATAATAGAATAACATTCTTGAGGACTGCTGGCCTATATAAGAAAGAGTGGGCCATCAGAACATTGCTTTAAAGGTTTATGCACTGTATTATATAATAAAGGACACATTGCAATGTTTATGATGACTGCAAGATTAATAAAACATTCTCCTCAGGTATGTAGTTTATGTAATTAACAGAAACACTGGCTATACGAAATAAACAAGAAATTAAGGATGACTCACAACAGGCTAGCTTATAAATATTTTAATAGGGCACAAGTAATAAACTGTACTATCCCAGATTAGAATAGGTTATTCGCTCATTGTCCTTACCTAAATCCGAATGTCTGTAATCAATCAGGCAAAACAGCACAGGCGATTTATCAAATTACACAATATATTCATAGTTTTGAAAATGTCAACTGTTGCAGTTAATGCTTAACATTGAATCTTTATTAGCTATCATTTCGAAATAATCCTTTAAACGAGTTTGATTTGAGCATTGATATTTTCAGTTCCATTCGTCTGTGCGTTGTCTCAAGGCCACGCCCACAACCGTGGAAATATCATGAATATTCACGTATACTCCACCCACTGGAACAGTTTTTCACAGGAAGTGAATATTTCACAACAACGGCGCCAACTCCTGCGAGGACTTCAGATGACGCAATATCTGGATCAACATTAACATTCCCAAATTTCTATATATCCTAATTATTGTTAATATGTAATACATTATTTCCAGGAGCTCATTGCTTCTACCTTCAATTAAACTGCTAAGAGTGATTGTAAATTAAATTGCCTAAATTATTACATTATGAACTGCATTCTCTAAATTGTAACGTTGGCATGCATTCTCTGTAAAGCTGCTTTGAAACGATATGTATCGTGAAAAGCGCTATACAAATAAATGTGAATTGAATTGAATTAGCTAAAAATAAAAAATAAAAATTTGATCTGAAAATACATTTGATTTGAATATATAAAATAAATAACTCTGATAAAACTAAAGAACTAAAACTAGATTTAAATAAAAAATAAGAAAAGCAGTGTAAAAGTGTAAAAACATAAATAGGTTTTCATGTAATGTAGTGTAATTCAATTAATTGCATTTAATGTGTGTATGAATGAAAACGATGTGGCAGCGGTGGGATTCGAACCCACGCCCCCGAAGAGACTGGAGCCTTAATCCAGCGCCTTAGACCGCTCGGCCACGCTACCGCTGAGTCAACCGGCGATCCTGACCCCTTTCGGCTACTTGTGTAATTACACGACCATCGAAGAATTATAGAAGCTTGATTCATAAAACCTTTATTTATTATTATTATAATAATATAATATAGAGGTAGAGGTATAATAATATAATTATAGAGGTAATTGAGACTTTTTAATTTCACAATTCTGACCTTTTTTCCCCCTTCAAAATTGCGAGTTTACATATCGCGTTTCTGACTTTTGTTCTCAGAGGTACTCCTGATTTAATTAGTATCACTTCATCATGAAAACAGACATCTTCAGCTGATCTATTTCTTCATCAATCTCTTTGTAATGTTGTAGTAATGTAGTGTTGTTGAAGAAATATTGATTCCATGCAAATTAACATTGACGCATTAAAATTGATTTAGCATTGTTTGAATGGTTGCTTGATATCTGGGTAGTCCTGATCTGACATATCCTCACTGGAAAATTGTTCTTCGGAATTCAGATATATATATATATATATATATATATATATATATATATATATATATATATATATATATATATATATATTTTTTTTTTTTTTTTTTTTTAATACTTCAAAAGAATAGTTACCCAAAAAAATTCCTGATTATACTTTCAGTGCTTTCAGAGCATTACATGTTTTCAGTGCATTTTTTGTTTTTAGTTTGTTCCAAAAGATTTACATATAATTTAAAGTCATTTATAAAATGTGAAAAATTTGGTTTACATTGAGCCCACTTCTTCTTATGTATATGGTATTTTCCTAATAAAATAAACAAATGTATAATATGTAGTTCTTTACATTTCAAATTTTCATTCTCTGTATAAAAAAGAACATCAAATGCACAAATTTCTATCATACAATCAAGTTTTCTATTAATATAGAATTCTAAATCTTTCCAAAATAATCTTGTATAAATACAGTGAAAAAACAGATGCAAAATAGTTTCTTTTTCTTGTCCACAAAATTCACAGGTATAGGAAATATCGAGCTTAAATCTTTCCAAAACATGCTTAGCAGGATTCAGTTAAGTATTTTATAAGAGACTTCCCTAATTTTGTTATTGATACAGAACTTATTTGAAAGTTTCCATGCTTTAACCCAGGAAATATTACCAAATAAAGAAGACCAGAAAAATCTTGCAGCAGGAAAGGATACAGAATAGAACATCAACATTATCAATGAAAATATAAGGATTATCCATGTTGATTTCCACTGAACTAGAGTTCTTTAAAAGTAATGTCACGCTCTTTGGGATTGCGTCAAGAACAATAGCAAACTCTCTTGGTTTAACTGGAAATTAAAATTTTTGGAGAAATTCAGTATATGACAACAAATACCCATGGGAATTAAGCAACTGTCTTACTAACATCATACCTTCATTGAACCAAGTATGATAGAATAATGATTTGTTTTTGAATAGTATGTCTCTGTTATTCCATATGAAATAATTATGGGGTGAGAAATTGTGCTTATATATTAATTTCCATGCTAGCAAAGCTTGTCTGTGAAAACCGGCCAATTTAACAGGAATTTTGTCGACAGAAAAATTACATTTCAACAAAAAGTCTATGCCTCCAAGAGTATTAAATATATAATTAGAAAATACGTTCCAAGGATTTTCTCTATTCTTCATAAACTCTATCAACCATTTAATTTTGAAAGTGTCATTAAGTGTACTTTAATCCAAGACCTCAAGTCTCCCTTGCTCTTTAGGATTACAAATGACCTCTTTTTTCAAATAATGTGTTTTTTTTCTCCAAATAAAGTCATAAAGTATCTTATTTAAATCTGTAATAATCTTTGGAGGCACATCTAATAATAAAGACATATACAGAGATCTAGATATACCTTCCGCCCTCCCAAATATTGATATATCCCTCATTAACCACAAATTAAATTTTCTTAATAATTGGTTCAAAATTTAACTGACTCCTTTGTTTTTCATTTTTACAGATTACTACACCTAGATATGTTAAATGGTGTTTAACTGGGATGTTCTCTATTTCTGTAGAGGAGCAATCTTTAAGGGGAAACAATGCAGATTTATCACAATTCATTTTAAGGCCTGAAACAGCAGTGAATGCCTCAATACATCTAATTATTTTTGGTATCTCTAATTTGTTTTTCAAAAAAACTGCAGTATCATCAGCAAACTGGCTAAGCTTAAATTCTACACCTAAAGCTGTGATACCATTATACTGATTTCTTTTTACATGCGTTGCCAAAACCTGAGTGACTAACAAAAATAAAAAAGGAGAGAGGGGGCATCCTTGCCTAATGCCACGATGAATATCAAACCTTTGTGAAGTACCATGAGCGAGTTTGACAGAACTATTACATCCACTATACAATGTTTTAACTGCTTTCAAAAACATATCTCCAAAACCAAAATATTTGATAACTTTGAAAATAAAACTATGGTTCACCGTATCAAATGCTTTATAAAAATCGATAAATAAAATTAAACTGTCATCCTCAATAAAGCGATTGTAATCAATCATATCTAAGACTAGTCTAATATTATTCCTGATATGATGACCTGGCATAAAACCAGATTGTTCTATATCAATTATTTTATCTAATCCTTGTTTTAAACTTCTAGCAAAAATCATTGCAAACAACTTACTGTCACAGTCACCATCTGTTTCACCTTCCCTGGAGTCCACTTCCCAGCATCCCTCTGGTTCCTCACCTGCACTCACTCTCTAATCACCTGCACCTGAAAGCCATCGTTTCACTGAAAGCCTTGTTATCACTCTTCAGCACACTACTTAAGACCCACGTTCACTCCACCACAGGGTCTGGTCTCGTCTATGTGTAACACAATGTCACACTTACCTGGACTCCTTGTCGTCTCGTGTTCTCCGTGTTCTCCAGCCAATCCTGTGAAAGACAATCCATTGATTACTCTCCAGCTAAGTGACTGTTTCCACGTGCTTGCATATCTACTCATCTGCTTCACCTGTCTGCCAGTTTCCGTGCCTCTGTTTATAATAAAGAGCTTGTTTGTCAATAACCTGCCTGCCTCCGTCTGTGACCCTGACAGAAGACCAGACCACATGCAGAGCACCATGGATTCTGGATGGGAATTTGTCAGACAGATCACGGCGGCGGCCCGATCCAGCCGCGATCTGTTTACATTCACAGACAAGTTCTGTGATCTGGTCCATACAAGTTCATTAGAAGACGAGAATATCAAGAACCTGTACCGGATCGGGGCTAACTTCGTTGATCCCCGAGAACTCCCCGATCTCACTGGATTGGACTGGAAGGAGGCCATTTTCCAGTGTCTGGAGAGTTTCATCCCTCCATATGCATTCCAGCCAGTCCAAGCATCTCATTCTCGGGTAACCGCCACTCCAGTATCCCTTCCCAAGATGGCTGCCAGTTCCAAGGCCCTTCCCAAGATGGCCGCCAGCCCAGAGTCCCTTTTTAAGATGGCCGCCACCACGCTTGAGCCCTCAGAGAAGATGGCCACTGCCACAACTGAGCCCTCATTCAGGTTGGACGATGCCACAACTGAGCCCTCAGCAGTAATGGCTCCCACACTTGTGCCCCTTAGCATACTCGTAGAATATGAGGGGATGACCTGGAAGTCAGAATCAGCTCCAGTTCCCGAGTCAGCTCCAGACTCCGCACCAGAGCCTGCTCCAGCCCATGAGTCAGCTCCAGACTCAGTCCTCCATGGGCCCACTCTAGGCTCCGTTCCAGCCCACAGCCCTTTTCGGGAGTCCCTGCAGGCCAAAACACCTGGAGTCTCGCCCAAGTGTTTTTTTTGGGGGGCTGGCTTATGAGTCGGCTGGACAGCCTTCACCATTGGCTGTTAGGGCTCACTCCACAAGGAGTATGGCTGCCTCCAAGGCTTTTATTTCGGGTGAGTCCCTTCAAGATGTTTGTGATGCGGCAGGCTGGTCCTCACTGCACACATTCATGAATGTTTTATGAATTAGACCTCGGCTCCACTCCTGGGGCGCAGGTGCTACTGTGATTTGTGCGCCTCGGCTTCACACGTACGGTCACTTGCTCATATGGCGACGTTGGGATTGTCGTTCCCATAGCGATTACGCAGCGTGAGTTTCCTTGAAAGGGAACGTCTCGGTTACGTATGTAACCTTAGTTCCCTGAATATGGAACTAGACGCTGCGTCACTTTGCCATACTCCCGGCATGCCCATTAGCACCTTGCTTCAGTATTCAGAAGCTGAATGAGAGTGTTTTCGGGCCGGCTTTATAGTTCCTGGTCAGTGACGTCACCCGCCTATGACGTACCGTCTCCCTATTGGACAGATTTCATACGTGCTTCACGACGACATCACGATTACGCAGCATCTCGTTCCCTATTTAGGGAACTAAGGTTACATACGTAACCGAGACGTTTTCTTTTTACACAATTTAAAAATTTCTTCTAGAATTGATTTCTCTTTCATTTTATTATTTTTTGCTTCCAATTTTTCTGCACGCGGCTACTCTCGCCGATCGGTTACATCCAGCTGCAGCCAATGTCGAACACACCTAACGTATCTCAAACCCCTTACACACCATTTCCAGGAAACATGACGTTCAATCCGGAAACCGTAGCAAAACGTTGCGCACCGGTTTGAGCTTGAACGTGCCCCTGGAAACACTTCAGGATTTTCAAAGTCATCATCTGGTTGGTTGAGTTCTACAGGAGGTGTGTATAACGCGCCTCGCCGAATACTTTCAGCTAAGAAAAGAAAAATAGCCTACTGCAATTTTCTTGTTATTTTATAATTGATTAGGTATTCTACAACCCTTCGTCAAACTTCTCAACAGACCGCCTGTCACAGTTCCCGTCTGTCCCGGACTCCATCTCCCATGATCCTTCCTGTTCCACACCTGCACTCACTTCCTCGTCATCTCCCCATCATCACGGATTACTTGCCCCTGGACTTCATCATCAGCACTCCCTTTTTAATGGACTCACTTCCCTGCACTCTTGGTCTGTTCTTATGTTGGTTATCTTGATTTAGTTGTTCTGGTCTTTTGTTAAATAAACCCTTATTTACTGATGTCCGATTCAGAATCTTCCCTGCTGCAACTGAACCGTAACACAGCCCACTTCAGTGTTTTTAATAAATGCACAAATCATAAAAAATTTACGCTGTCTGTACCTAAATTCTGATTGGGTGGGCTCAGCCCACCACTGCCCATGCCTAGAGCCGGCCCTGAGTAGGAACAAAAACAGTCTCTAATTAGTCCAAAATGAACGCTCAGGAGATCGCTGGAGAACTTACAAACACAACTACATTAACATCAACTTTTACACTGACAATAAGGGACAAAGAACTAAGGAAAACTCAGGGCTTAGATACATGGGGAGTAATAAGCGTGAAACAGAACAGGTGTATTAACAGGTTGCTAGCGTGTTAATGTGGGATGTGGGAACATCCCAAATTAAATATCCCACTTCAGACTTCAGTGTGTTCCGGTCACAATATCACGTTCACATGTTGACCACATGATGTCGCCATGACACCATGAGAGCATATCCTGTTTTTTTTTGTAAATTATGGCAAAACAGAATAAAATAACATAAAATCGCTTTGAAAAAAAAAAACGAACATAAGATTACATTAAGTTATCTAATGTTAAAGTTTGTTATTACGTTCATATTCATTGACAGCAGGATGCACTGACATCTTGGAGTGTATCCCAATGTGCTGGGCAGTTTTATTTAGCTCAACTATTGTTTAAAAATGACTATATGGCTGGCTTAAAATGAACCAAAAATAGGTTGGACATTAAAAATCAGACACATAATTACTAGAGAAAACAGTAATAATCAAATAATCAAAAGATAAACATTTATTAATTGTTACGTGTGTAGCTGGTAAGGAGCGCACGACGAAGGAAATCCTTAAGGAGAACTTTTAATTCAGTAAATCACACAAACAGGAGAATAACTTGGAGAAATAAACAGCCAAAAACACCATCAAACAACATCAATGCAAGACAAAGAACAGAATGAAACTGAGGGATTAAATACAAATGAAACATCATTAAGGGAGCTAACGAGGCTAATTAAACAAACACAGCTGGTAATTAATAATCATAATTAAGGTGACCATGCCCTGTCCACAAGAACGCGGGTATTTTCAAAACCGCAGCTTTTTCTATGCAGTTTGGCTGCGTTCGCAAACGCAGCATCCGGTTACTGAAACTGACCTTTTTTGAAAACTCCGGCCAGAGTGAAGATTTTCAGAAACTCTGGTTACAGCGTTGTCTTGTAGACGGTGAAACCAGAGATTTTGGCCAGTGACATCGGAGTGCGCGCTGTTATCTCCTTTGTCTCCAGTCAAGACTTAGAGAAACTTGTTCATGCTTTCATCTCCAGCAGGGTGGATTATTGTAATGGACTCCTCACTGGCCTTCCCAAAAAGACCTTCAGACAGCTGCAGCTCGTACAGAACGCTGCTGCCAGGATTCTGAGCAGAAGCAGAAAATATGAACACATCACACCAGTCCTCAGGTCCCTGCACTGGCTTCCAGTTGCATTTAGAATTGATTTTAAAATACTGTTACTTGTTTATAAATCACTCAATGGCTTAGGACCTCAATACATTGCAGATATGCTCATAGAATATAAACCTAACAGATCACTCAGATCATCAGGATCAAGTCATTTAGAAATACCAAGGGTTCACTCAAAGCAAGGAGAGTCTGCTTTTAGCTGTTACGCCAGCTGCAGCTGAACCAGCTTCCAGAAGAGATCAGATGTGCTCCAACAGTAGCCACATTCAAATCCAGACTCAACACATATATTTTTATCTATGCATTTACTGATTGAGAACTGTGCTACGTCCGAACTGTTTGCACTTTATTTTATACGTATTATCTTTTTGTTCTTTTAATTCATTTTCTTGTTTTTATTTCATTTTTAATGCATTTTATATCAATCTTTTATGTATCATCTTTTTATTTCTGACTTTTAATGCACTTTAAATCTTGCTGTCTGGTTGAAAGAGCTGGGAGAATTAGGAAGTAAACATTTGTTATCCCTGGATGGAGCTCTGACAGAGTTAGTCCAGGAAGATTTGTCTGTAAGGTTACTGTTTAAACGCACAGCTACCTGACAAATATAAATATTTTTACAGTTATCCCTCAGCGTGAGGAAGATCCATTTAGATCCGCCCTGATGGACAACAAAAAACTCCCTGAAACTTCCTAACTCTTCCATCCAGATTGCGGTATTCTCTGTTTTTACTGTTATTTTTATTTCTTATGCATTCCATTTTTATTATTATGTATTTGGTTCTAATTTATGTAAAGCACTTTGAATTACCATTGTGTATGAAATGTGCTATACAAATAAAATTGCCTTGCCTTGTGTAACCCAGGTTAAATGAAGGGAAATTGGAGGGAATTATTTAATTTATTCACAGTTTAGTAACATATTTCTGAAGTGTTAAAGTTATTAAAAAATTATTTAAAAATTAGTGAATTTATCCTGTTTAGAGGATTAGTGATTGACCAATGAGAGCTCTGCGTGTCGACAAGCATGCGCAATGACAGAAGAGACAGCTTGACAGAGAAGAAAAGACGTGATCTGATCTTTGTGATCTAATTTGATGAAATATAGATTAAAAACCTTCCGAAAAGTGTACGAAAGTTTTAAATTCATTTATTTCGAGCCATCTAGTATCTGAAGAAGCCGATTGAATATTGTTGAGAGAGACACATTTGAGTCAGCATAATATAATCAATGGAAAAAAGAATGTATAAAAACTCCATAATAAGATGGATTAAGTAACTAAACGGTTATTTAGTTGCTGCAAACTGTTTATTCCCTTTTTAATTTGTATTTCGATCTAAGTGGTTATAAACGTCATAGTGAACCGCGTGATTATTGTTCATTTCAGTTCACCGACGCCATTGTTGGTCACACGACTGTGTAAGAGACACGCGCCTGTGTATGAGTAAAATCGATTATAGAGGTAAATAACTGGTATATAATTTCTTGTAAAAATGATATTGTTTTTATTTGATTATTTCAGTTTTAAGCAATCATAGTGAACTGCATGATTATTACTTGTTCATTTCAGTTCACCGACACCATTGTTGGTCACACGCCTGTGTAAGAAAAATAAACAACTGATTCAGAGGTAAACGAGTGTAATATATCATTTCTTGTAGAAATGGTAATTATAATTGTATGTTTAGTTGTTATTTTGATTTTGATCTTTGATGTGAAATCTGTGATCAGGCCAGGTTTTTTTTTTCCTTCCTTGTGTTTTTCCTATTTTTTTCCCTTCTTTCTTGATTCTACGGATTCGTGATACTCCTGTGATCTTCTGTGACATCCTGTGAAACTTCACATTTGATGGCGAGCCAACCAAATCTGTACAGAGGAAAAAGGACGACACATCATAAAGAAGAGGACAACATCCTTTCTTTCAATTTTCATTCTTGCTTTACGAAAGCAAGACAATTCCAACCTAAAGAACTATTAGGTTCCCTTTCTAGAGGGATTTGAAAAAACAGAACGGGAAAAGAGAAGAAACTGATCAGTACTTCACAGAACATTGAACTATTGATGGTATACGGTTACCCATAACCCATCTGATTGGCATCAAAGTCCTAATAGGAACATCTGTAAATTACTTTCTTTTATTTTATTGTTTTCACTTTACATCAAAAAGATCAAATTACATTTCAAGATCAAATTTAACTTTGTGCCTGTCTGCTGTTTCTCACCACAACCCGCCACCTCCTTTACGATCTCTAAATCTTCTGATAAATTCAATTCAATTCAATCTGTTATAACAGCAATTAAATTATTGCCAATTCCTTAGACAAGTGCTACACTTGCCTTGTTTGACGTCAGATTGTGCGTAATAAAATGTTGTTAGCCTACCGGAACCGGTAACAAACTTTTTTCAAGGCTTCTGATTGGTCAACATGGCTTTTGACAGCACTTCATAGCGTGTTTTTGCATTTTCACGTGGACGGAGATTTTTTTGGAGGAAAACCCGTGTACGTGTGGACTAACGGGAAACTGAACAAAAGAACAAAAGAACCAGTGAAAGTCCAAAACAAACAGACATGTGATATTAATAAGCAATTTAATAAATGTTTATTGCTTAATTATTATTCATTAAACGTATTAAAAATGTTCTTTTATTAAACATTAATAAATGTTAATTTCCTACATGTTTTGGGTTCATTTTAAGAAAGAAATACAGTAATTTTAAACAAACATTTAACTCAACCGCTGGGTTTGTCCATTTTCATTTTTTAGCTCTTTCAAAGCTCACCCATGTAACTGCCAGCTACTTTATCAGCTCCTACAATGACCATTAAACCAGTTTTGTTTTAACACACATTATGATAATATAGTACAAGAAGAGTATTGAACATCTATAAAACTCACCTAGCTAAGTTAAGGAGAAGTTGCTGAAAATTCTACCAGTACCAAGATAATGAGAATTGCAGTGATATAACGGACAGAGCAACTGCAGGTAGAATTCAAATTCATCACTTTGCATGTTGATAGTCAAAACATTTAGGCCAGAGAGGCAGAGAGATAAACATCTTTATTTCTAAACTGGGATAAACTGTGTGAAAGAGGATTTGAATACTGTGTTGCCCTTTAAGAAATTTAACTTTAAATATCTGTTTTATTTTTGTTGATACATATTCTCAGGTAAAATGAAGGGTTCATAATTACTTTTCTGTTTATCTACCTCATTTGTAAAAATTAATATTATTTGTCACTTCCTGTTTAGTTACTTCCTGTGATGGTGTGCTGTCTTAACTATCCACTGCATCCACTATAATCCATCATAGAGGCAATGCCGTAAGTTCATCTATGAGACATTAGACATGTTAAAGATTATATATTTGTAAGGATTTTGTTAAAAAGATGATGTTTGATAAGTTGTTAAAAACAAGCTAACAGTGATGCTAATAGCCATTATAGCTGCTACTACAGCGAGAACAGCTGTGATTGTTATAGACATTGAATATTGTTGTATTGTTTTATTACAGTTTTCACCGCAACATGTCAATGACAAAGAGTGACAGTAAATGATCAACCTTACTACTACTCTGTCTCCATTGGCTAGGGTTTAGCTTGGTGTTTAGTCAGAGTTTCAACACACTGCACGAGAACACTACAAATACATGTCTCCATCAATTGGCTGTCCTGCACCTACAATACATTTCCAAAATATATTCCTGAATCTTAAGACCCTAAAGACATCTTTTTGGTGCAAAATAGAACCCTTTTTATAAGGTTCCATAAAGAACCATGCTTTGAAAGTGCTATATTATAAATAACCTTTTTAATAATAGTTTATTTCTATCAATATTTGTATATTAGTATCTTAACACTTTATAACTCATGCTATGACTCATTAGTTAAGCATTAGTAAATAGTTAATTCATTAGTTATAAAGCATTGACCCTACATTAATAGAAATTAGTAAGCATTTTATAAATATAGCTGTAAATGCTTTATTCTTCACTTATAAGCATATCTATAATGTCATTAATCATTTTATTTTTATACTTGATTGATTGATTGATTAAAGGATTAGTTCACTTTCAAATAAAAAAAATCCTGATAATTTACTCATCCCTCTGTCATCCAAGATGTTCATGTCCTTCTTTCTTCAGTGGAAAAGAAATGAAGGTTTTTGATGAAAACATTCCAGGATTATTCTCCTTATAGTGGACTTCAATGGTCTCTCCAAACGGTTGAAGGTCAAAATTACAGTTTCAGTGCAGCTTCAAAGGGATTTAAATGATACCAGACGAGGAATAAGGGTCTTATCTAGCGAAACGATCGGTCATTTTCTTAAAAAATACAAATGTATATGCTTTATAAACACAAATGATCGCCTTGCAAGTGGTTCTGCCATTCCACTTTCCGTATTCTTCAAAAAGCTTATGCTGTATGTCCTACGCTTTCCCTATTCTACTTACGGAAAAAAATGGAACTGGCGCCGTGTTTGTTCCGTAGAACAGGGAATAGAATTTGGAGGCCATTGAAGTCCACTATAAGGAGAATAATCCTGGAATGTTTTCATCAAAAACCTTAATTTCTTTTCGACTGAAGAAAGAAGGACTTGGACATCTTGGATGGCATTGTGGGTGAGTAAATTATCAGGAAAATTTTATTTGAAAGTGAACAAATCCTTTAATAATCAATTTATCATTTCTAAATTAAGTATTACATTATTTACATTATTTACATACATATTATTTAGGAGTTGTCAGTTGTTCATAAACTATTTAAATGTACATTTATTATGGAAGTAAATTAATGCCAATTTTTTTTTAACTAAAAAGCTAAAAATTGCACTAATTGAAAAAAAAAAAAAAAAAAAGCATTACATTAACTGTGCTTGCATTTTGATGCATTGCATTTTTAGGGCTTGCATTTTTATGGGCTGAAATTCAACATGGTTGTATATTTAAGCTGTGAATATTTCAATTCAAAATATTTCACACACATTTTCATTATTAAAAATTCAATAATTTATGTTCACTTTTCAGATTTAACATCCAAAATATTTATTCTGTTTAAAAATACAATCTAAAATAATTTGACTAGCAATTTTTGGTCCATTTTATTTCGCTTTACAAATTCGCTTCCACAAATTCAGTGGTTGAAATTCAGCAGAAAAAAATCATCATTTCACATCTGGGAACTGCAGGAAACAGGTCATTCATTCATTAAAACGTATTTGCAGAAATGGAGCAAGTGGTAAGTGAATGTTTAAGATTATCAGGGCCAGTAAATGCAGAAAAGCTGATAAAGACACAAAACTTGCATTTATGTTTAATTCAGTGTCTTTACAGTTACTTTCCCTGTGTAGGTTACATCATGTAAGCAGCTTTCTCTGCAGTGAGCCAGATTATAACGTTTTTCCCGATGCTGATGTACAGTTCAAACGTTAAATCTGAGGTAGAGATATATTTGTTGTTTAGTTTCCTTAACTTTATATTGTGGCGCTGTGTTGTAATACTAGGGCTTCCCTCATACGTCATAGGATTCCCCTGCCATCAGGACATATAAAACGCTTAACACAGCTTAATGGACTCGTACAGTGATATAAAAGACCAAACTCGCACCTCATTTGTGATGTAGGTTGTACTATATAGACTCCAGGCAAGCAGATACTGGCATAAAGTTGGTTTGATGTTGAACGTTTGATATTTGCAAATTTAGGGACCGTCTGTTAAGTTACAACATTGGTACTCATGTTTCTACCTTCAATAGCATTTGAAGAGAATGATTTACAGTCACAAAACCAACTGTAAAGTGTTCATCTAGGTCTCAGGTCGAACAGTGATGTGCCCTACTCTCTCACACACACACACATGTGAACTCACACAAACTCTTGTACGCACATGCACACACATATTCAAACACACCCCACTCAAAGTATTCAATTCAATTCAATTCACATTTATTTGTATAGTGCTTTTCACGATACATATCGTTTCAAAGCAGCTTTACAGAGAATGCATGTCAATATTACAATTTAGAGAATGCAGTTAGCTAATAATGTAATAATTCAAGCAATTAATTTACAATCACTGTTAGCAGTTTAATTGAAGGTAGAAGCAATGAGCTCCTGGAAATAATCAATTACATATTAACAATAATTAGGATAAATAGAAATTTGGAATGTGCATGCTGATCCAGAGTTTGTGTCATCTGAAGTCCTCGCAGGAGTTGGCGTCGTCTCTTCACAGGTGTTGGTCATCTGAGGTCTTCTTAAGAGGCTGGATCCAAACTGAAGCTGATGTACTCTCTAGTCACCTCAGGATGGGGATCCCGAGACAAAACAGAAAAGCAAATGGAGAATAATTAGCGTAGCTGCTGTTCATAACATTAAGCAAAGATAGTCACGTGCAGTTGATCTGATAAGAGATGCATTATGTGAACGCTTGGCTAAAGAGATGCGTCTTTAATCTAGATTTAAACTGGGTGAGCGAGTCTGAGCCCCAAACATCATCAGGAAGGCTATTCCAGAGATCAGGAGCCAAATGTGAAAACGCTCTCCTTCCTTTAGTGGACTTAGATATCCTAGGTACAACCAGAAGTCCAGAGTTTTGGTTCAGCGCTAGCCCCACTGAATTTGTGGAAACGAATTTATAAACGAAATAAAATGGAAATAAAATTTGAATTGAAATATTCACAGCTTAAATATACAACCATGTTGAATTTCAGCCCATAAAAATGCAAGCCCTAAAAATACAATGCATCAAAATGCAAGCACAGTTAATGTAATGCATTTTTTTTTTCAATTAGTGCAATTCAACAAGCTGTTTATTTTAAAAACATTTGGCATTAATTTACTTCCATAATTTATACATTATATTATTTAGACATAATAGTTACTCAGTGTGTTAATAAATGCTTTATTAAAACAAATTCCTACTGTATTTCATGATTAATTCAGGTAGTTATGAAACAATTAGCTGTCAGTTAACTACTTTTGAGCTCATCTAAAGTGAGATATTTATAGCTGTATTTATAAACTGCTTACTAATGTCTGTTAATGCTTTATAAATGATGAAATTACTATTTACTAATGCTTAACTAATGATTAATAATGTGCAGTTATTATAAAATTACAATATCTTCATATTATTAATATTAGTATTTTTAATAGTATTTATTTATTTATTTATTTTTTACTCCTATCTGCCTGGTCTTATAATACTTATTACTTATTATAATACTTATAATAGGTACTTATTTTTTCAAAGCTGACAGTGCTCTAACAACAGTTATTAGCTGAATATATTAATAAATAACAATTGACAGTGAACATGATATAGATGTAATGAAGACCAAGTTCCAGTGAAATATCTTCACAATCCTCTGATGTCTTTACGTCCATCATTATGTGTGAGAATCAGTTTCTCTCTGCAGATGATGAGGTTGTGGGATGTGACAGCATCTGAAATAATTATTTTATTTGTAATTATTTTTTAATTTAATTATTAACTAAGATTTTATATTTCAGTATAATTCCTGTAGAAATGCACAGAGTTCGCCATCATTCTGATTTGAATCTGCTTTTATCAGTAGAAATAAAATAAAATGATTGACAGTTTGATCCACATGCTTCACTGAATGTGTGAAGAGTTTTGAAAATGTGGCTTCAGTATTGACCGATGCTTGCTAGAAAAAAAACTCTGATCACGTATGATAATGTGCACCGCTGTATTTGCATCAGGGCTGTGATATATATGAGTGCATGTGCTGGACGGGTGTCAGGGAGCTCTGAAGAACATCTCTGAAGTCTCATCAGCTCTACATTTACAGGTGATCATTCACAGGTAAGACATGGTACAATATTTCAATACTTCAAACAAGGTGTCTTGTTTCTCATTTTATATTAGGAATGTTCTTTCAAATTTGTGATATAAATTATTCAATAATTATGTAATGTGAAGCAAAATAGTTTCATAAAGTAGAATTTATTGTATATTTATTATGAGCAGGGTTGTGGGTAACGCATTACAAGTAACATGATTTATGTAATCAGATTACTTTTTTCAACCTACTATTAATGTAATGCATTAAAGGTGCCCTAGAATCTCCATTTCACAAGATCTAATATAAGTCTATGGTACCTTTAATTTACAACAAAATATCTGAGGTACTTTTTCAAGTAAGTAATGCAAGCTACTTTGCTTTTTCATGTATTGACTGACAGCTCTCCTGTCTCCTGTATTTAATCTCACTTTATTAAACAATGACTTCGCTGCTGACCTTCGATGATCCAATTCAACCATACTAATAAACAAAACTGGAAGAGTAAATAAGAGTACTGCGTTCCAGCTGAAAGGATTGTTTGTGCAGCGCCCTCTACTACACTGATTATGAGATATATATTTCTGTTCTTTTGTGCATGTTTTGCAATATGCTCTAAGAAGTAAAATGTTAAAATAACTAATAAAGTAACTGTTATGGAATGCTTACATTTCTGATTGGTCATATCATGAGCATTACTCATAGCAACATCCACTTCTCTACAAATAAGTAAAAAAAATCCCCATATTTTAATTGATTTCAGTTATAAGTACTGTTGTAATAAGTAAGAAAATGACTATATTATCACAACATATGTTGTGTATTTGGACAACTGGTCTCTTGTATATCAACAACTTACAATAATTAATATATAATGTGTGTGATAATTTCCCAAAATATACCAAGGACACTAATTCAATGAGTAGTAATTGGTTAATTTCCAATCATCAACCAATCGATCTAAAGATAGAGTACAGTAGATGTCAAACCATCACAAACTCCAGTATCAAATGTATTCGGTTCACATACAGAGTCCACTGCAATTCTCATCATGTTAATTTACATCAGCCTCATCTTCTCATGTCTGTTTGGTGATGTTTCACAGATATTGTGACGGAAGGTGATGATGGGTTTCAGCGTGGTCATCATCTTTGCTCTGCTACAGATCCGTCTGCTGTATGCTGGGGTGAATTCAGACGATCTTTCTAACATTGAAAGCACTGGTATGTTCACCTTCGGTTTATGTGTTTCAAAATTCTGCTCACTGCAGAAGTTTTAACTCCTGAACTAAACTATAGTCCATTTGTGACCTATACTTATTTATAATTATTGTTAATAATCAGTAAGTAATCAGTCTTGGGTTTGTGCGTTTCTTTTGGATTTGTCTTGCAGACCCTTCTAATCACCATCAGCGTCATGCTCGTCAAACTATCTTTAAGTTTTTCAGCAAGCTTTTTACTAGGAAAGATAAGGACCGGAGCATTCTTGACCCGAACACTTACTTGGAGTTGGTTGAATCAAAAACTCCACCTGAAGATGCAGTTAAAGTTTCCAATGACTCCAATGATTACATTATTCTAACTGGGAAATGTAATAATGTTGAGTTAGAAAAATTTCAAAGCCAAACTGCTAATAATAAGATATATCGATTTCTAGTGAATAAAGACAACTTTGAAAATTTAGAGTGGAAAACATGGGCAGATATAGAGAGAAGCCAGACTCCATTTTCCCCAGTATGGATTTGTAAACATTACTACATTGCTCAAGAAAATGGTAAGGCTTCTTTGACCAAAAACATGGATAACAAAAATAAGAAATATCTCCATCTAAACAATGACATAAAATGGGAGACATTACATATGGAGGATTCTAAAGATCCAATACAGAAAACGCCAGGAAAAATAGAAGTGCTAAAACAGTTCATAGTTGTCAACAAGAACTGTAAGTCAGCCAAACATGTGTTGAAGTTGGATCAAGGCAGTGATGAATCAAGTTCTTCTCAGAAGGGCCGTACGCATACGTTCGGAGCGGCATTAGGAGGATCAGCCTCTAGCAAAGATCTAACTTCATTAAATTTAGGTGGAACACTTAATTTGAAATATGACCACAATCGCTCGAACACTATGACGACATCCAGTGTTGATAAGCTCCAGCACTCATGGAGTATGGAGATAGAGGTTCCACCCAACCATTCTTGCACCATTAAAATTACAAGCAAAACCTTTACGGCTACAGGCCCGTACTCTGGTTGGCTCACCCGACAATATGGGTTCAGTGACGTACGCACAACCTCTGTTAACGGCACCTATGAAATTCAGGAAGCAGCAGAACTTGAATCTGAGAATGACTGCAAAGCCGAGAAAGAAAAGGTGATATGTTGAAATACATGAAAAATGCGCAACTTCTAAAAAAACTAATGACATGTTGCTATGTGTGTGATCATGACAGAATGTAAAAAAAGTAAAAAAAAAAAAAAATGCTTGCTTTCAAAATGATTTCAAGAATAACCATTAAATTAAATTTTAACATGCCAACAGTGTTTTTATTTTATTGAGTCTTTTTATTCCTATTTTGTATTTCCTTTTTATTTTTACAAGCAGATAACAACAACTTTGTTTAGAAGAACACATAAAACTAAAAGTGGCATCTGAGAATTTTTCAAAAAAAAAAAAAAAAAAAAAATCATCAGTTGAGCTTTATTTTGCATATTGATGTTAGAAACCATATAAGATCAGATGTTTCATCAAGCTATGTTTATTTTCACATTTAGATGCCTATGTGTGGCAGAAGGCCATGTAGAATTAAATGACATCAGGCATGCATTACTGTGATTTTTAGATGATATTTTGTGCCATTTGAAGAAATATATATGTCAGGACAACTAGCGGTAGTGCCCTGATTGTCCACCAGGGGTCACTACATCACAGGGAGTAAATCAGACAGGTCCACTCCAGGAGCTCCCTCCATATGTACTTAAAGGGTTAGTTCACCCCAAAATGAAAATTCTGTCATTAATTACTCACGCTAATTGGATGGACAAAAATCAGTTCCTTTTTCAACTACAACATGGGGTGGGAACAGACTACTGGCATTTAAGTACTCAAGATGCCTTTCAGCAAGAGTAGAGCAAATGTTTCTGAAATTGTGCAACTTTCTTGAACACTGTTTGAAGTAAGTGTGTTTGCTTTCGAATCTGAGTGTCCAGAGACGAATGAGTACAAGAACATATGGTCAGTGGTAGATCGATTATGAGGCAAAATGTCTCCTAAAGTGAAATAGACAGCAAGCACTTTGTTTTTTTCTTCCTGAACCTAATGGATTGACTACTTCAAAAGAATCCTGATAGAGAATCAAGCCCAAAGACGTGGGATCTGACTTAAACAAAACATTCTTTTGCAATTACTTTTCCATCCCGGATGTCTTGCAAATGGATGTAGCTCCCGCATGGACTCGCTCTTGAGAAGACCTAGTTTGTCGTGATCATGGGCAGACAATTAGAACATTATCTTTGCTCATTGGATATTAATTGCTTTTACCAATGATATTATAGTTAATTTGCACCATTGGTTTTCACTCTGGTAAGTAATTAATAGCAAAGGGGACAAAAGAATGTCAGTATGCAAACAACACATGCCAACAATGTGTTTTTAATCCTTTTCTCAATAATCCTAAAACGTGTGGAGATTTGAGAAGCGTGGAAGATTTTCACTTTCACGCGGAAAAATCTCATGAATATTCATATAATGTCCGCCTGATGAAACCGAAACCAAAAATCTCGTAACACCCTGGCCGTCTGTCGCAGTGAGCAGAGATTGCGCGCACACACCACGACGAAGAGAAGGCGAGCGGTGCTGAGACAGCTGACTAAACTCTGTTTTTGATTCCAACAGGAGCTTGATCTTGATCTTGACGGCAAAGCCTCCCCATTTTCCCCGGCTTTTGCGGCATCTTTTCCCAGGTAAGGAGCATGGAGTTCGAACATGCAGAAAGGGAGTGGGAGAGTAAAATGGGCTTCTCTGAACTTGGTTAAACAGCTCATCAGCAGAGATTTAAAGATTTAAAATATTTGAAACGCATTTAAACGTGCTCATATAGGCTACTATAAGGGTCGAAACAGCTTAGAATAAAAGAAACCAAAAGCTCTTGTTTACACCTGGTCACCTCATGCGTTTTCTCTGATGGGGTAGCTGTCCGATCGCTCAAACCACTTCAGGAGGTGGTCTGGGACGCATTCCACAAAGTCTAAATGCATCTGGTTGTTGAAACCACACATGTAAAATTCACTCTTCCCAAAAATGCTAAAAAATAAACGTGTGAGAGCGTATTATAGGCTAAATAATATGTTATAGCCAGATATTACAGCGCTACTGCATCACACATCACTGCAGATGAGGATCTCTTCATCAAGTCGACGCCCAAACTGCTGAAAATGAAACTGAAAGTAAGACAGAGACACACAACACAATCATCTTCATATAATGAGACTAAATGATCTTACAAGTGCTGTTGCCGCTCTCTCCTATTGCGGTCTTTGATTCTGAAATTAGCTAATGATCAATAAAATGCAGCTCATATTTATTGCTTGGTCCGTATGATAGGTTTTCAGACCATACAATGCAAATGCAAAAATGAAAAAATTGAAACCAGGCGTTCATTTTTCTTGTTTTCATGTACTTCTTTAATAGGTACTTATGCTAAATTATGACTTTAGAAACAATCATTTGAATAAATGAAATCTATTTTTCCATTTTTTTGTACCATTAGCACAGGGCTTGCATTTTTGGGCTTCACTTGGATGCTTTATTTTCACCTTCATCAGCTTCATCTTTTATTTCAATTTTTTTACACTTGATCAATAAATTCAATAAGAAAAATAAAGCAGGACTGTTACGAATGAAATTAAATAATTTACACTGAAAAAATTACAACTGCATTAAATAATGTTATGATATTCTTTAAATATTTTTGAATATACAAATAAGAAATGTTGGGGAAATTTAAACATGAAACTGATCCGCCAGCAGGTGGCGCCAAGTGACTGTCATTCATTCAAACGATTCGTTCAAACGGCTGATTCATTCAAGAATGAGGCAGGTGTTTTGGAATGGGCCACTGAATCTTTGACTCAACCGATTCGTTAAAAACGCTGAATCATTCAGTAATGAAGCTGAGTGAGAGATGCGTGTGATCTTTGTTTGGACCTGCTTTTTGGTGATTCCCTAGGTATTTTTGTTATTGATGTTTTAATCAGGACAAGTAAAATTCTTTCTCTTGCCCCTTCAAAAAATTAAGCGTTAATGTCGAGCCCTGATAAGCCTATGTGCCGGAGCTCAGCCCCGGCCCAATTTAACCCCTGCCAATTACAGAGAGCAAAATATCAGATACCTTTGTACCATATAGATTTTGGGTGAATTTCAGGTCATCTCCGCATGTAGAGAGAAGAGGGGGTGAAGGAAGGGAAATGTAGATTAAGGCAATGCTGAGGTGTGATTGCGTCTCGGATGAGGATGCTAATTTTGCAAGAGAGAGTTCAAATGTTAATTTCCTTTGTTTTCTCTGGTCCAGACAGTCCAGCATCAGTCTTACACATTGTTGTCAACACTCTGCTGTACTCTTGTCTCCGAATGGCAAAAAGGTATACATGCTACTAACCAAAATATTCAAATTAAATCGAAAACCTCACAAATGAAATTAAAAAAAGATAAAGACATCAAATAGTAATAAACTGTACCAGCCTAGACGAGCATGGGTTATTCGCTGATTGTTTGCTCTGCTGTGTCTGTAATCAATCAGGCAAAACATCACAGACGATTTATCATATATTACACAATATATTCATAGTTTTGAAAATGTCAACTGTTGCAGTTAATGCTTAACATTGAATCTTCATTACCGTTTCGAAATAATCCATTAAACGAGTTTGATTTGAGCACTGATATTTTCAGTTCCATTCGTCTGCGCGTTGTCGCAAGGCCACGCCCACAACCGGGGAAATATCATTAATATTCACATATACTCCACCCACTGGAACAGTTTTTCACAGGAACCAGCCACACTATGTATTGCTTTTCTCACCATGTCATCAACTATCTGATATTCCGATTCTCAAATATGTGCAAGTGAATGTTTTGTCATTTAAAAACCTATATAATGACCTTGATCTTAATAGGCTATATGTGAATTCATCCATTTGTCCTGAAATACATGTGGCCGGTGAACTCACAGTGAGTGAGCTTCATAGTTTCTTACACAATGTGTATCTGATATGAATAAAGGTTGGCAAATTATATTTGAATGGACTGTTTTTGCTGCTTCCATAGACATCAGTGTATATTTCATTGGCTGTTGCGTCACGACACGTGGATATCGAGTTGGCCGAAAGTTCCAGATCTTTAGCATGCTAGATATTTGTCTGCCGTCAGCGAGGTGTCACACATAGTTCACACATAAAGATTGGCGAGCGCCGATCACTCGCTGATTTCCCCCCGATCACAGCCCGACCTGTCGGCAGGCTCGTCAACTGGCAAATCGGGCTTAAATCGGCTTAAAATCCTGTAGTGTAAACTTGGCCTAAATGAATCTACAGCGGTCAGGTGGTACAGCGGCCACCTGGGACATGTGGGAGCTTTCAGAAAACTCCCAGCATACAAGCTGTAATTACGAGCTCTACGAGGACGTGAACGCTTTTTACAAGCTAGAATCTCATAACTACAGGAATTACAAGGCCGCGTGAATGCACCTATTACACAACACCAGCTGGCCGCGGTGTGTCACATGTTACAAGCGTGGCGTGTCGTCATGGAAACAATAAAGGGAAACGTTCTAAAATAACATTCGCCTTAACTCTGGGAGGTCAGCCAAAATGTTTTAAATTAATGTTATTTTAATTTTAATTAAATTTAATTCAAAGTTTAATCTAATTTCTTCCCAATGTCCATTTTTAAGTCGTTGGGTGACAGTTGTCATCAGCTCGTGTAGTGTGTAACCTCCTTGTTGCGGATGATTTTCGTAGTGTCACATAGTGTGAACACCACAGCGACTTAAATACTCCACAGCAAGTCACATAGTCTGAACAGCACAGCGATCTGCTGACGTTTAAAGTCCTGTAGTGTAAACTTGGCATTACTGCCAGAGGAATCATCAGACTGATTTAATTCTATTTGTTATGTTATTTTTGCAATATATAACCACCCATTATTGTCTACAGCATAATGCCATCTAATATTGCACTAAAACATGGAGGATATGATTTGTTTATGATAATCAAACCAGTTATTTTTGAATAATCGTCTATTGCCTGGACATATTCCTTTATTTAAACAACTTCAATTTGATGCCAGCATCGTAAAGTAAGTCCATGAAAAAAATGTGAACATTTTTGTTTAATACAATAAATTTCCCCCAAACCTTTAATTTAATCCCTCACAATCTGTCACAATATCTGTCACAATAATTTAAATGTATGTTTTAATTTTGCTCTTTAAATAAACGTTACATCTCACATATTTCAACGGAGCATCTTGCTTTATTAATATTTATTATAATTTTTTTAAATAACCAAACTTCAACAACATATGGGTAGATCCCTCGAGTGCAGCTGATGACGCTTTGAAGTGACGCTAAAGGGAGCGAGGATATCATTTCACTTGATTCAATTCCTCCGTCCTCGCGTTTTTTCCTTGCGTCCTTCTCTCGCATCCTGAACGGGTGGAGCTAAGACGCGAGGAAAGGAAGTGAGGAGAGGAAACGAGGATGCGCAAATAAGAATTGAGAAGCACCCCATGTGGCGCAGCATAATGGAAGCGGAAGAGTTGTGTACACTGGACGTGAGCAACGCGTCAAAAGATAATAGAACCCATTATAATCTGTGATATTTTCTACACTGGATGCGCCGTGGAAGACAGCTTCCAGAATCTACACTAGTTTAATGCTGGATTTGCACTAAGGCTATTACTGAAAGATGGAGCAGTTCCCACTTTAAAAGCAGAAGCTGCTGTTTATTGGCTTCAAACTGTAAGTACTTTATTGTTTGTACATGTCTTTTAAGCTTATAGTTCTGTTGCTATTTTTTGGTTGCATCAAGGACGTAAACAAAGACCAAAGCGTTTTTGCTTCGCTAGCCAGTTAGCTAAATTCTACAAACACCAACAAACTTCTAAGTTCATAGACAAACAGTTGTTCATGCTATAAATTAAACACTACCTTTACAAAAATGCTACTACTCAGTCATGTATTCAGCTTCAGTAAAGCTTTAATCAAGTCAAGTCAAGTGACCTTTATTTATATAGCGCTTTTTACAATGCAGATTGTGTCAAAGCAGCTTTACATTGATAACTGGTATATAATTTTGGCTGCACAGCAGCTCTTAAAGAATAGTGTCAATGTCGGCAGATCAAAGCACTGTTGAATATCAAATGTCAAGTCAAATATCAAGTGTCCCCAACTAAGCAAGCCAAAGGCGACAGCGGCAAGGAACCCAAACTCCAACAGGTGACATCAGATGGCAAACAGGTGACAAATAGACTTCTGTGTTAAAATGGAGAAAAAAACCTTGGGAGAAACCAGGCTTAGTCGGGGGGCCAGTTCTCCTCTGGCGAACAGTGCTTTGTTACGATTCAGGTTGCTATCTTATGTCTGATAGGATCGCAACATTCAAAGTATTTATTCCAGTTCAGTCCAGTTGAGGATCGTATTCATCACACCGGTATGGACGGTTTGTTGAGGAGCTGTGCCACTGGCTGTCGTGTCGATGAGGCCTTCACAATGGATGATCTAGTTGACTCAATCTCTGCTGATACTTCAGGGCTGCGTTGTGGTCGTGTCAAGGCGCCGGTCCTCGGTCTCACCTGGATACGGCCCGGATCTGGTTGACTACGGTAAACCTCGGGATAAACAGAAAGACTAATATTAGTGTAGATGCCATTCTTCTTCTGATGTAACGAGTACATCTGGTGTTATAGGAAGTGTTCCCGGTTCCGGCTGACCTAATTTATGCAGCCTAATAATCCTTTAACGGATTTGAAAATATAAATTGATAATGTGTTATGTGTATGCCAGGTTAAAGAGATGCGTTTTTAGTCTAGATTTAAACTGACAGAGTGTGTCTGCCTCCCGAACAATGCTAGGAAGATTGTTCCAGAGTTTAGGTGCCAGATAGGAGAAGGATCTACCACCTGCGGTTGATTTTGATCAGGATAAAACTGTATATTGAAAGCTAACAAACAGCAGTGACAGCATATCTAAACACTTTGACACAAATACTAAATGAAATACCATTCATAAACGTCCAATTGCAGAGGTTCTGCTTGACCTTCTTCATCTGGGTCTGATTTGGGCTCAATTTGATACAGCAAGATGCCATTATTTACATTTCCACTGAAGCAACTAATGGTAAGGGGCGTGGCGTATCCGGACGCTTCAGCGAATCACGATACACTGGGCCAGCTAACCACATTGCGTATTACGGAGGGAGTGGCTTCATAGAAGCAGAAACTCAAACGAGCCGTTTGAATGACAATGGAAACAGAAGTGTAGAATAAAGGTAAGATATATGAAAAATACGACTTTTTAAAAAAAACGAAGCATTAAGATGTGTTAAACTGCGCCCCAAAAACAAGCCTAGAAAAAAACCACTGAACCACCCCTTTAAAAATCGTAGCTTCGTCGGAATGAGATGACACTTGGTGACTTGTCGCATTAGCAATATGAACACACAAAAAAATCAAGGACACGATTCGGATATGTTAAAGGGTCGTAAAAAACCTTCTTTTCGGTCAAAAATGACCAACATAGGAAATGAATGGGAAATACGAAAAAATACAAAAACTCAGAGAATCTTTTGTTGGTACAAACTACAAATCAGCCACTGTGCAGAAAAAAAGTGCACAGCAATGAAGGGGTGACACTCCTAAATGCCAAGAATGCAAAATAGACACACTCAACCCCACACACACATATATATGAACTAGCATGACTATAACACAGAGACAGTTTATGCAAAAGTGTGAAATAAAAACAATAATTCAGCCACAAAGCAGTAAAAAAATGAACAGCAAGAAAGAGGTTACACACAGAGTACAAAACAGAAACACCCACTCAAACACACACTCACTCACACACATTCACAGACACACACAACACACCATTATACACACACAAATGAACTGGTGTGGCTGTAACAATATGGTAAAATTGAGCCAAAACTCAAATAAGAGGATGAAATCAGATCAGACCCTGTTATAAAACACACCTGTTCATTTTTGTTATATTTTTTATTGAATTTTGATGTTATGCGTGACAAAATGTCCTCCTTTGTGTTCAGGTTTGACTGTAGTAAAATTAATAAAAAAACCGACACTTCAAATCGGAGTCTAATGTCTAAATATAAATCCAAATCCAAAATGTAATAAAAATAAGTGTTTGTTTCCAAAAACCACTAGAGAATTCATAAGCCTTATATAGAGCTCTATAGGAATCCAGTGGTTACACCATGGCATTGCATAAGTTTTTCTTTTTTTACTCCCACCAAAGGGCACTAATCTACCTTAAAAAAAAAAAAAAAAAAAAGGATTTTAAATGCCTTGTCTCTATTTTAACATGGAATACTGCTTTAATTAAAAAATAATTAAAAAATATGTTAGAAAAGAAATTACATTATTTTCAATGGGGAAAAATAGCTAATAAAATTGTATAAATATTGCATAGTATCATAAAATACCCTCAAAATTTTATATAATAATCAAAAAATATTATTGAACAAAAATACATTACATTGGTTTTCCTGAAGAACAAAAAAGTTACTTTTCAAGGCTTCGGTCGCTTTTGACCGTAAAGAAGGCAAGTGTGACTCCTAAACGAAGAGGGCCAGAGGGTCTTGCATCAGCCATCATTTGTCTCCAGCGGGAACGAGCCGTAAGATTCAGTGAAAAACAGCAGTTATATGATCATCTTTATGTTCCTTTGAGTGTTTAAAGTTGTGTGCGTCCAGGGAGAAAGTGAGTATTTCCGATTTCATTATATTACTCAAGCTTAGTTAATTACTGTTTACTGAATATAGACGTTAAAAGAGTGATAATACAAAATGGACGCTAGTGTACAATATAGCAGTACTTAAGTTCACATCTAGCATAAAGTGTAATAATGTAAGCTGTTTATAATGTTTCATAATGCCGTTTGTTGTAACAAATGCTACATTGTGTTGATGTTTGGGGGAAGCCAGTAGCTTATTAATGCCATTTATGCTGTTATGAATGTGAGCATATTGTTGTTGTGAATTGTAATAAGAAACATTGTTTGTTAGAACATATCTTTATTTTGTTTGTTGCAGACCACACACATAAGTATATACTGACATAAAGCACAAGACAATACCACTCTGCACCAGAATTCATGCTCATCTCCTATATGTGAACAGAGAACACTGTTTAATGCAACACAATACAGCCTGGCTCCCCCTCTGCATATGCTTGTTCAAATAAATCTGTTGAACTGGATTCCTTCTCTGACTTTGGTGTTCTAACCGACACACCCGGACCAACTCCACCTCCTTAGTGACAACTAGCACCTTACAGTTCTTAGCCTCTCAGCTACAGATGCTAACACTGGATAATTTCAATAAAATGCCTAACCAATCCAGGGGGGTTGTGGAGATTGCATATAAGAAATGTAAAATAATAAATGCAAAATTTATTGACGTAGAATTCATGTTTAATGTGATGGTTTCATCCTTACACATACAATATATTGTTAGTCTCAAGTGTATTTACATTGCTGAATAAATACGTAGATCCACATCAGAATTTTGTTTGTCCTTATGGGCTGGTGGTAGAATTTTCATTAAGAGTGCCAGAGGTTCCGGGTTCTATTCCGCCCTTGTATAGTTTTTTCTTCCACATTAAAACCAATGATGTTGATTAGTGATTGTATATCAAGAGTGTGCACGAGCGCCAAGAGAACACTGTTGCGTCACTGATAACCGCAGCAACAAGCACTCAGCATGATTTCAAAAGCAACAAATCCCAATGCCAGACTGCCTCTTATTTAACACAAACAAACAAATTGCTAATCAACTACAGATGTTTTTTGTGTACATCTGTGCCGCAACATGTTTCAAAAAGTGGTGGGGACAATATCGACCCTGGAAAAAAAGTGGTGGGGGCATGTCCCACCCATCCCATGTCTTTAGATGATATATTGTACATATTGAAGAAATATCTGTCATTTTCTCTTTTCACAGTTCCTGCTCTAATCATGGAGGCAGCAGATCTTTTATGTGATTCGCTCTTCCACTGGCTGGAAAAACGAAAGGAATGTGCAGAAAAGCTGTTGGAACTGGCACAAGAGCTAGAAAATGTTCAGCAGGGCAGCAACATTGCTCAGGTGGTTGGAGCTGCTGCATCTGTCCTCTCAATATCTGGAGCAGCAGTTGCCACTTTTCTTGACAGGAGGTCTGGCCTTCCCTCTATTGGTTGCCACAACAACAGGCACTGTAGCAGGCGCTGCAGTCAGCGTCACTTCCGGATTGGTTGAGGCAGGTATCTCCAGGAGTACCTTTAAAAAAGCTACTGAATTAATTGAAGAAGATGAGGAGGTTGGGACAACAATTCAGAAGCAACTGCGAGATCTGAAGGACTGGTGTGGAGGAACACAGCTCGGGACTGATGAGTTGTGTGAGGTGACCACTCAACTGATGTGGGCTCTGGCCAAAAGGAATAATATTCACATACCCATAGACTTTCTCAGAGATTTCAACAGAGCCATGTTCTTTCGTCACATAACACCAGATGGACTGGATCCAGCCAAGGCCTCACGCTTTATTGGCCAAGCTCTAAGCTTCGTTGGTTTTACCGCTGTGATCACGAGTAGCCTGATGTTATCTGCTAAAGTATTGGGGAAGAACATTGGAAAAATCAGCATAAAAGCTGTTGCTAAAGCAGGATCAGAGGTATCAGCTTTCTTTTCTCAAGCATTCCATTTTAAGAAAATTGCGACTGTGAAATTCTCTTGAAGTGACTCTTCATATGAAATATTCACTGCTTTTCCATTATATGTTAGACAGTGATTTTGTGATTGTGACTTTCTTTCTAGGTTCTGGGTGTGATTGGTTTAGGCGTATGTCTGTACGACCTGATTGTGAAGAGTGAAGAATTAGTAAAGGGCAATCAAGTCACAGAGGCCAGCAAGTTCTTACGGGATTCAGCCAGGAAATTGCTGGAAGGCCAGCAAGAACTAAAGAAACAGCTGGATGGAATGCAGTATGATATTTTATTTTCTACAAATTTTTAATTTCTACTAATTTATCTGTGTTGTATTTGTCTGAGATTGTACAGACAATATTGAAAACAATAATGAAGGTCTGAAGGTAACTGACTGACTCACAGTACGACTTTTCTCATTACAGGGAAATCATCCAAAAATTGTTCAGAATGAAGAACCTCATCAAGGACTTGGGGGGATATTCTCTCAGCCTGACTGAAGATGAACAAAACATAATAGATTATATCATGGGAACATGTACAGACAACACAGTTCTCTGCTGGCTTCAGGGAGTAACTCATCAGATTGAATTTGTGAATCTACTACGATTGTTTCTGCTGAGCTCGAGTCACATTCTTGAGGATTTGGATAAGCCTGGTGGAGGTCACATAGACATTGTGTTTGTGGCTCATGGCAGAATTGTCGACCAATTTATGCCAGCAGGTGGCCTGGTGTCTGAAAGCATCTGTGACACTATTCTTTACTCTCCGTGGAACTGCGCCATTAATGCCAAAGCTGCATTTGGAATTGCTCAGGGGAATATTAAAGTGGAAGACAGAAAGTTTAAATCTAAGTATGGCAATGAGATTTACTATGAGCCAAACCCTTTACCAAATCACTGGAATAGCATGCGAAGATCTCGCCACAAGATCCCAGTGATTCTTCTATCCCCTGTAACCCCTGAAGATGAAGCATGGTCCCTTTTACAGAAGATTTGGATGGAGAGAGGCATGGAAATTAAAGACCGTATTATTATTCCATATCTTGTCCCAAATCATTTGGTGGGCGCATTTAGTGAGATCCCCCTGTACATTTTAATATTTGTGACATCATTTATGCTCATGATGTTTGATAAAACAGCTACTGTGCACCTGGCTGCTTGTTTAGGCCGTGCAGGAAGTCCAGCAAGGCCAGAAGAGTGGCGAAGACAGTATGCCTACACAAGTGATGGAACCTGGATGTCTATGAAAATGGATAAACGGAACATGAACTCGATGTTATACAGAGCCTTAAGATCGATGTTTGACAGAAACTGCAGATAAATCACCTGAACAGAATCTGGGTCATTCCTGATATATAGTACCATGAGTGACCCAGAGTGGAGCAGTTTAATGCACAAGACCAGCCCATTTATTCATGTTGGAAGAACTTAGATCATGCCCGTTGCTCTCCGGCCCTCCACCCCTACAGCTCCGGCTAGCTTCGCCCTCCCTCAGGCTCCGCCTCCGCCCTCGTTCGCTCCAGCTACACCTCAGCCCTCCGGATCCCTGTATCCATCTCGGGGGGTCGTCACTGCGGCTCCGTCGCGGTCGTCTGGATCTTCAGCGTCACTCCACTCCATCAGCCCTCCATCTGCGCTGTGGGTTCCTCCTCCGTCATCACCGTCGCCCTCGCTCGTCCCCAAGGTGGCGCTGAAGCCTTCACCACCATGGCTCCTCCCTCCAGCGCCGCCGCCATGGTCCACCATCCTGGCTGTGGCCTGGGCCACCATCTGGCTACTCCTCCCGGTTGGCCGTCCTCCTCCAGAGCCACCTCCTGCATCATTCGGTCATCTCACTTTCACTCCATCCACCTCCAGAACCCCTCCCCTTTGGATGTTCCATTACGACGCGAGGACGCGCCTCGCCGGAGGGGGATGTACTGTCACGGTCTCAGTTTGTTTTGGTTTTCATCTGTCACATCAGATCATCACAGCTGTCATCTTAGTTCATCAATCATCTGTGTATTTAAGTTCCTGTCTTCCCTAAGTTTATTGTCTGGTCTCGTATGCTTGTTGTGTTCCTGCTTGTACCTGTATCTCCCGTTGGATTTCCTAGTAAAGACTTATTTGATCTCTATCTTCTTCGTCATGTGTTCCTGCACAAGCAACGCATTACACATCCCTTGCTTTGCCAACAAAATCATGTTCTTTACTCCTGTTTTTTATTGTAGGAGACTCACTTGAGTTTCAGTATCGAATGGAAAGTAGGCCTACAACCACTGGAAAAATTATGGAAGAAACTGAAAGGTTGTAAAATAAGATTGTCCAAGAAATATTTCCAAATGATTTTCTTTTATGAAGTCTAATGAAACACCATGATTACTATTCCTGAGCATTGTTGTTTTATATTTAGCTAGATGTATATGCTTTTTTTCTATCATTGGCCAAAAATCTAACTTGATTAAAGGTTGTGGGTCAAAGAGTAAATGTTGTCTTATACCCAACTGTCTTTTCTATATTCCAATGCAAAAATAAAACAAATTTTCCCTTACTTTTGACTATGTACATGTACTATTGTACTATGACAGCCCAAAACAAAGGTCTTCATAGGCCTTCACCGTTCAAAGCTCTATTGTAGCAGATTCAGGCCAGAACGACCAAGTCATGTAGCTCTTTTACAGACTATGTTGATTTTCACAGTCAGCTTATTTATGATGTAGTGAAGTATTAAGTTTAATGTCATTAGGAGTGTGACCACAAGATGGCGTTCTCACACAACAAAGAGCTTACCTCACAGTTTGCAGAGCAGAGTGTTGTTCTCCTAGCCAGATCCAGCTTGTGTGTTCCTTAATTGGCATCTGTAAAATCAAGACACATAAATTGCATCCTTCTGCCTCTGTATTCTGCTACCTTACAGTACATTACATAATTGTTGATGAGGAATTAAGGAGTCGCGTGATGAAGGAAATAATTGATGTGTGTGCTGGATGGCTGTATGAATCCCATGAGGGAATTCTCCAAAACATGAAACACGTTGCAGTGTACCTGGATGACATATTAGTCACAGGGGCAAATGATGAGGAGCATCTAAGGAATCTAGAAGGTTCTGAGGAGAATAAAGACAAGTGGATTGAGACTGAAAAGAAGCAAGTGTTTCTGGGGAAGGAAGCGATCTTCCCGGGTCACCGAATCAGTGCTGCAGGCGTCCAGCCAGTCGCACATAAAGTGAAAGTGATTCAAGAAGCCCCTGATCCTCAGTCATTGAGTGAACTGAAGGCTTGTCTAGGCTTGCTGAACTATTATCACAAGTTTCTGCCCAACCTGTCCACTGTGCTGGCACTCTTGCACATGCTGTTGAGGAAGAAGACAAATACCCCTTTTCCACCAGAATGAACCGGGTGCTAGTCAGGTCTTACGTTACTGTATACGTCTCATCTTTCCCAGCAACGCTAGCGCAGCAATGCCAAACACAAACACACCATCAACAATGGTGGACATTGCTTTACAACTGATGCTCATGGCTTTGCAAACCTACATCCGCATCCAAACACGGCGAATCCAACGAGTTATTGCAGCTCGCCATAATTTGTATAGACAGAGATTACAATCCATCAAGCCATCTTGCGCTGAATTTGCTGTAACACCGATTTCGTCCGTGAAGCGCCCTCCAATTTACTCTGGACTTCTGCTGAGGACCAGAGTGCAAGGAAGCAGTTTGTTTCCTCCACGGACCACTGCTGTTTTCGGTTAGTCGTGTCCATCGTTTTTGGTAAAAAAGTGGACGTGGGGCCATGAGCTGGAAGAAGCCTGTTGTAAAGTCAAAAAAGCTCCTCCAGTCATCTGCTATATTAGTGCACTATGATCCTACCAAACCTCTCATCTTGTGACGTGATCTTGTGTTCTTTAAGCCCCGATCTGAACGAGTTGACTTGGTTAAATTTGGTTTTACATTCGCACATTCGGACTTCCGCATAGGCTACAATAACTTTGTACACTACACTGGACATTCAGTGGACGTTCGCAAGCAAGTATGCCATTAAAATAATACTTGCCTATTTTGATCGATTGTGAAAAATGTTGTAGGGTTACAATCGTTGGTTATAAATATCATGTCGCTGTTTAGAATTTGCAAACATTAACTTTATTGCACATTATTAGAACGTTCTTAAATGCGGAAGTCCGAATGTGCGAATATAAAACCAACTTTACCCAAGTAACGAGTTGGGGGCGTGTCAGTGAGAAACATGGTGAAATACCACAATACTTATAGGTATTTAGCAGTGACATTGTCAGGCTTTTCTGTTTACAACGAAGTAAAAAATACGATAGCATCATAATATAACAATATAATAGCCTATGTAACGATAAAGTTTACAATGGCTTCATAAATTAATAAAAAAATAAAATAAAAAAGCAACATACAGCCAATGCACATTCTTTGCTGTACATTTTCTAGAAGTAGGTGTTGTTATTTTGTGTAAGTAATTTAGAGAAGGCACACCGCCATCATACTCCGACAAAAGAGACTTGAACGCACCTACCATCGTAAACACGACTTCCCACCTCGTAAATACGAACTTCCCAGGAGGACTTAAACGCACCATTACAGCTCGTGTGTTCTTTGATTATCAACTCTAAAATAAACACGCATAAATTGCATCCTTCTGCCTCCATATTCTGCTGCCTTACAGTATATTACAATAAACACTTTCTGTGAGACTTACAAGTTGCAACAGGCGCGAATACTGACGGCTGCGATACGAGCCAGAAACGGAAAACAAGCGCCGTGCCTACAGTCAAAGTCATAATAAAAGTCCCTGAGTTTATTTTAGCATGCTTTAAAAAAATAAATAAAAAGAATAAGCGGTTTTATAATCAGGAAAGCCGCTTTGAAACGACAAGGATTGTGAAAAGAGCATTTCATATAAAATGAATTGACTTGACCTAAATAATGTTTTTGTATTGTAATTAGTAATTATTATGTTTTAATCCAATTCACACACACACACACAAAATAGTAAATAGTAACCATGAAATGTGTAAGATTTAGGTCTACTCGTTTTCTTGTTTTCGGTTTGAAATAAGATTATATTGCTTACCCCACTGGCAGATTATTTTGCTTGTTTTAAGGAAAAACACACTAAATTTTGACTTTTTTTTTTTTTCTGAAAACAAGACAATAATTTTTACTTGTCTAGAAAATGCTTCTTGATTTAAGAATTTTTTAGATATTTGGGCTAGAAACAAGACAAAAACTCTAAGTAAGAAAAGCATTTTTTTGCAGTGTGGTCAAGGATTTTGTTGAAGAGCCTCCAAATCCTGGTGCGACAGTTTTCCAAATCTGACTCCATTCTGATATAAAACACTCAATATATTCTCAGAAATACACATTAGGAAGCAGAATGGATTGTGAATGGTGAAACACTGATTTTGAGTTTTGCTCATAGAGCTGTGTGATGTGCTCAGGATGAAGGAAATACAACACATTTCTTTTCTTCAATAGATTTTATATAGAAAACATTAAAAATGTCAAATTTAGAGTCTCAATGCTAGTGTATTACAGCAATATTTATACATGTCATATTTCTTAGGTTTCTCTCTAAAATCATTTAATTGATAATAATTATATGAAAATGCATAGCTTTAATGTCTAAATATACATAAATGAAAATCCAAGCAAAAACATCTGAATATCACACTTTTTTTTTACACATATTTTGTTAGAGTAGCCCTGCCAGAGCAAATCTCTGATCCTACATATAAACTGCTGCTGATATACTGTCTAACATGAAATATACCATCTACTGACTTTCATATGGCTATACATACATAATTCAGCCTTGAGTTTTAAATGAATGCAGACTTGCACTTTGTGAAATTAAATGGCGCCATCTATGGACCAAAATTTCAAAATGGCACTCAAAAACCCGTTACTACAGCTGATCGCATTGATTCTCAACATTCATGTTCATGCAACTCAGCAGTTTTGTTTGAGTTCGGGTTTTTACACTGTACAAATACATGAAATATGATCTTCACAAGCTCATTTCTGATCTGACATCACAAAACCAGTGAAACAAACAAACAAATAAACAAACAAAAAACTTCTTAAAGGAATAATGCACTCACAGATGAAACTTCTCACACACAATCCATGAGTCATATGGACTATTTTGATGATTCCATGTTCTTTCAATTCAAATCATCATCCAGAAATTCTTCCTTTTGCACTGCACACAAGGAAATATTATGGGTTTGATAAATGAAATAGGATTGTTATCAAGTCCTGAATAATAATCAAATACAAATACAATAAAAAGTTAACTAACTTCTAGATGCAGCAACAACTGAAGTGACTGTTAACAAGAAATAATATTAGTAATAATTTGTCAGATCATGACACAACATACAGACATTTACCCTGCATAGGTTTGTGCTAGAAGTCTCTCCATCTTAAAGTGCCCCTTTATGCTATTTTAAAGGCTCCTAATGTTGTTTTGAGTCTCCTAAAACAGGTTCACATTCATCCAAGGTCAAAAACACTTTAATTTTCTCATAATATCCATTAGAGCATCAGCTCTTTTCTCTCAGTGTCTGAAACAGTTCGTTCAAAGATTCGGTCTCTCTAAACCCCGCCTTTCTGAGGACTGCTCTGCTCTGATTAGTCAGATGGCCCAGTCTGCTGTGATTGGTCGGAAACCAGACGCTCATTAGCATATCTGAATCTCAGCTCTTGATTCACAGTGATGCGAACAGTAACGATGGCGTCGGTTTTACCGTATCAATCTCATCAAACTGGATTTGCTTTGGCAGCAGAAAACAGCGTCTTCTCGACATGAACAACACGAACCAAACTCTTCCAGTCTCAGATACAACTACAGTGATTGAGGGCGGGGCAAAGAGACGCTGATCAGCCAATGAAGACCAGAGGCTGGCATTATGCAAATTAGTTACAAACCTACATAGGTTCAGCAGGAAGTGAGACTGAATTAGTGACGACTCGTTTCAGTTCAGAATCGATTCTTTCTTTTAGGAGACAAAAACTTTGCTGGCCTTTTACATTCACAAACAGCTCTATTACACCCTACATGAAAGGAAATATCTGAAAATGCATAAAAGGGGCACTTTAAAGGGACACTGGACCACTAATATTTCATCTACTTTGTAGCTTCACAATTACACTAATACAGGAATGGATAAAGACAGTGTGCAACAAATATCCCTGCCTAAAGTTGGTTGAGAAATACTGTACATTACACTTATTGAAATATCCAGAATGACTTCTACTGTATATAAAACACATGGTTTTCAATACACACAGATATGTGCAATAAATAACACCTGAACATAAATAAACAATGAGACAAAAAAAATGTAACATTTAAATAAATATGTCGATTTATATAAATATCATCCAGAATCTTTGACACCAGATATACAAGCATTATTTCAGTACTGAGGGTGAAACAAACAGAAACAGACACTGAGAGTCACTCACACTGAATATTGCACTTGCAGTTATTGTTAATATGGGTGGAGCCTACATGGAGCTGTCAATCAAAACAGACCAGGCCAATCATCGTTAAAGGGTGGAGCTAACACAAAGAACTGCCCAATTCATAGTTTTCAGTCACGTGACACATGGAGGGCAAAACATCCATTGAACTGCAGCACTGGCCTGTCAATTTTCAAGCCACAAATATTCAGATCACATCTCAAAAGAAAATGCAATCAGTATTTCAATCACTAAAAACAGCAGGACATTCTAAAATGCTTACTTCAAGTAGAAAAACAGTGATATTAAGTGATTAAATTCAGTATACAGCTCATTAATGATGCATACTATATACAGACGAGCAGTTGAGCCCAGAATGCAACGCTCAAGTGTTTCTTTATAATGGTGTTCTATTGAAAAAGGGTGCGTTGCTTTTATATTCTGAGTTCTTCTGCTCGTCTGTGTATAGTATGCATCATCATAAGGTTTGTACAGAATTTGGTCTTTTAATATCATTGTCTTACTAGTACATTAGTGTCGATGGAGGAAAGCCTTGTTTTGTCCTCCAGGTGGGCGTTACGTCACATGAAAACTATGAATTGAATTAAAGGTGAAGTGTGTCGTTTATGCCGTCATCTGCCACTGTTCAGCGACACAAACTTATGATATCTGCATAATAAAGTGGGATATATTAAACATAAAACACGAGTTGACCTGCAGGGGTCAGTGCGGATGGACAGGTCGTGGGTTGAGTTTGTCACTGAGTTTCTGAATGAGGATTGAAAGCTCTTCTGTGGCCTGAGACTTCTCCTCCAGCAGTTCATATCTCAGGCTGGAGATGTCCTGCTTTATCTCCTTCAGCTCGCCTGCAGATTAAACATCAGAATACAAACACAGTCAGGAACACGTGGGGCTAAAATGTACAATGTATTGTTCAAAATCATTATTTATTCAATGTATTTTGCTTTTAATTATGAGGTGAAATATGTTTTAGTGAGACTCAACTGTACATAAACGTCAACTTTTGAGTATTATTATTATTACATCTTAATCATATCATCATCATTTGATTTTTTTTTGGAATCCAGTTGGGTTCTGTTTTTAGCAGTTCCAGAAACCCAAGAATCTCAGTAAATCACACGTCACCTTCATTCACTTCATCGTTCTCTTTGTCCACTTGTGCTTTCAGAACGTAGCGTTTGATGAGACGCTTCATGATTTGCTGTGTGCAGAGAATCAGACAAAAGAGAGATCAGAGAACGCGATAAGAGTGAAATCTGCAGTGATGATTCATCATATGAGCGAGAGAAAGTGTGTGTGTGTGTGTGTGTGTGTGTGAGAGAGAGAGAGAGACAACAGCATTCTTGCCTGATAGCGTGTGGGTTGATTTAAGATGCTGTTGAAGCTGTGTGAATCTGTCATCTTCATGCTGGACTGAGTGAAGAGATTCAGCTGAAAACATTGAGAAATATTGATTATTGATAATAATGATTAGCTCATACGGGTTTCTACAGCTGATTAGGAACTTTTCAGTAGTTCATATCAAAAATTTCACAATGCTTGATACCAGTTTTGATACCACAACCAATCCTAATATGCTAGTCATTTATTTATTCATTAATATCATACATTTAACAGTTGTATAATCAATATAATATTAATATTGAATATCCATTCATCCATTCCGTACCCAAACCGCTTGTCCTGAGGGTGATGCTGGAGCCTTAATATTAATTATTTAAAAATACCTTTAAATATTAATAAACCAAAGCAATGCAATGATAGCAAATCAATTCAAATAATTAAGTAAACAGTTAATAATAAAAAAGTGAACAAACAAATAAATCAAAAGAAATAGAAAACAAAAACAGTAGAATAAAGACACAAATGATGTGAACAGTTTCTCGGGTCTCTGACAGCAGTTTTAAGTGTTCAATTAAACATTCAGCAATTCATAACGTTATCAAATGTAAAATAAAATGATCATATGTAACTTTTGGCCACCAGAGGGCGAAACACACCACTGAAATCACGAGACTTTCTCAGAGCTGCTGTTATCCTTAACTGAAACTAAAAAACATAGTTTTTGTTAAGTGGAATAAAGCTGAACAAAAATAAAAATATAAATATCACATGAAACACACACACACACACACACACACACATATATATATATATATATATATATATATAGTTCCAGTTTTATTTTAGTTCATATTTTTTATTAGCTTTTATTTTTATATTCTTAGTTTTCATGTCACTGTAGTTTGTAGTAATTTTTGGGCTTTTGTCACTTTCTTAGTCTTTTTATTTATTTATTTATTTATTAAAATACTGCTATTTAGGTTTAACTTATTTTTATTTCAGTTTCAGCTTTAGCTTTCATTCACTTCCAGTTAATAATTTTAGAGCTTCACCTTAAACTAATTTCAGTTTATTACCAAGGCAACATTTCTAATATTCATTTAATTTTTTGACTAATATTTGTATTTTATTTTATTTTATTTCAGCTTTATTTCAGTAAACAGAAATGTTTTAATATCTTTAGCTTCAGTTAACGTTAATAACCCTTTATTATTCTATATTAAAGTTATATATAAAAAATAAAACAAAAAAAAAATGACAAAAGCACATCATAAAATTATTTAGAAAAAATTAATTTAAAATAAAATGGAAAAAAAGCTAATTCAAAGTAATATAATAACAGTATATAAATGATATTAAAATATGTGGTTATAATTTAACTCATAATTTATTTTATTTCAGCTTTATTTTAGTAAACAGAAATGTTTTTAATAGTTTTAGCAATAATAACCCTTTATTATTCTATATTAAAACTATATATAAATATATATAAATAAAAAATGACAAAAATACATCATAAAATTACAAAAAATAAATTAAATTTAAAATAAAACTGAAAAAAAGCTCATTCAAAATGATGCTATAACAGTATATAAATGATACTAAAACAACGCCGTTTCTTCCTGTGTGTCACACCACGAGAGACGCCGGCGGATCAGAGGAATTACACGAGGCCACAGATGAGTCACAATAATGCGGTTACTCTCGCTCTCTCAGGAGATGAAGTGATATCTGCCCTGAGGACACAATGATCATCCTTCAGCTCGTCATCACAGAGTTTGTTCCCGCTCTTCCTCGTGCCGCATTAAAACGCCATCGATTCTCTCCACAGGCTAAACGCGGACAGAAGAATCTGTCTTTCTTTCATGGAAACAATAAAAACCTGTTTTGCTTGAGAAATGTCAATAAGTTAATGACATAGAGAGGCATTATGTGGTCTTTATTGGACAGATAGATCATTGTGGCTTATTCTCACTGGACAAAAAGTCTAATTGAGAATGGAGGAAGATTGATGGAAAATTAATCGTCTTGAGTGAATTATCACAGAGAGAGAGCAGGACGGATGAGAGGAGAGGAGCTTCATCCTTTAAATCTGAATGAAGAACTGTCAGGATACAAATTATAGAGAGAGAACTAGAGGAGAGGAGTCATCATTAAAACACACACACACACACACACACACACACACACACACACACTCACTCTGGATTTGGAGTTGTCCATGCCCAGCTCCACGTCTTTCTTCAGGCGGCGGCGGCGACAGCGGAGCAGGTTGATCAGTCTCTTGACACACAGATAGAAGGACTTCGGACTGGGAACGATGCTGAACGGAGGCGGGAGAGTCTTTCCATTGTCAAAATACGACAGCCAGAGTTTAGAGCGGGCGAACTTCCACTCCACATCTGCATCGTCCTGTGACAAACAGAGTTACATACTCTATAAAACTATTAATCACCATCCCATAAGAGAGATCAAACACTTTCATAACATGAGGAAGATCTCATCAGAGCCGGAGGAGCTGCTGTATTCCGTATTTATCTTGCACAGACATAAAAGGGTTCACATTTGAAGGGTTAGTTCATCCCAAAATGAAAGTTCTGTCATTAATTACTCTCCCTCATGTCGTTCCACACCCGTAAGATCTTCGTTCATCTTCAGAACACAAATTAAGATATTTTTGATGAAATCCGAGAGGTTTATGACTTGCCATAGACAGCAATATAATCAACACTTTCAAGGTCCAGAAAGGTACTAAAGACATCGTTAAAACAGTCATGTGACTGCAGTGGTTCAACCTTAATGTTATGAAGAGACGAGAATACTTTTTGTGCGCAAAAACAAAACAAAAATAACAACTTTATTCAACAAAATCGTCTCTCCTGTCATTCTCATACGTTGTTTACGTCGAAGCTTCCAGGTTGTACGTCTGAATGCCGGCTCAGTATTGGCCGACACTGTTCACGTGACCAGCACGACATATGCGTGTGATGCTGACGCAGGATTTGGCCAATAATGAGTCAGCGTTCTGATGTAAACATGGAAACGCAGCACTGCGCCATCTGCTTAACAGACTGACGCAGAAGAGGAGAAAATTTTGAATAAAGTTTTTACGCACAAAAAGTATTCTCGTCTCTTCATAACATTAAGGTTGAACCACTGCAGTCACATGACTGTTTTAACGATGTCTTTAGTACCTTTCTGGACCTTGAAAGTGTTGATTATATTGCTGTCTATGGACGAGTCATAAACCTCTCGGATTTCATCAAAAATATCTTAATTTGTGTTCTGAAGATGAACGAAGGTCTTACGGGTGTGGAACGACATGAGGGAGAGTAATTAATGACAAATTTCATTTTTGCATGAACTAACCCTTTAAATGTAAACCCTTTTATGTCTATGCAAGATAAATACGGATGAATACGCATGAAACCCTTTAAGAAGTCAATAAACGAGGCAAATTCACTGTTAAAAAAGGAAATTACTTGAATTAAGATGCCTATAATCTTAATTCTTTGAGATTTTAAAATTAAAAATGTGATTAATGTTTAATGTAATTTTATTTAACTTAATTTTTTTAAACCAATAAAAAAAAAAAATAAACTGTTTAAACAATAAATAAAAATGTATTTAAAAAATTAAATTGATTAAAATGATTTTTATGTAAATCAAATTGCTTTGAAGCACTTCAAAATCTGAGTTGAGTGTGTGAGGATGGTGTACTCGTCCGTTTAACAGATGACCAGTCAGTTAGTGAGGTGGACTAGTTCGTTTTTCTGGATTGTTTTGTTTGTAGGTTTGAGTAAGAGTTTCATTTTTGGCTCTCCTCTAGAAATCTGAAGTACAGGTCATTTGCACAAGTGTGATTGCTCAGCGAGAGCTGAAACCCCGTCTGAACGATTACAGTCGCTGTAACAGCAGTGTGATCAAATGATCAGTGTGATCATTTTCTTTTGTATTAGTGTATCATAATTTGCGCATGCAAAGTTCACACGAACATTATTTATAACTCATTCATAGAATGTTTTCTTCACTTTGTTACTCCATGAGGGGGAATGTTACTACTGGTTTCAGAACATTCCAAGAACATTCAAAAGTAACAATCCCATAATGTTTGAACAATGATGAAATGGAATGTTCACATAACCAAGCAAAACATTTTAAAAACTGGATGTTTGTTTTTAACATTTAGAAATAACTTTAACAAAACATTCTTAGAAGATATTTTTGTTAACTGGAACTTGTTCTTAAGTTTCATTTCGGCTCAAGTATCAGTGCTGGTGATCCTAATCTGAATTTATCTTGATCTTAATTCAGGTGAAATCAGCGTGTGGGAAAGTAACTCGCCTCTATCTCCTGGTACGAGCTGTTGATCATGGCGATGAGCATGTTGAGCAGAACCACCACCATGGTAACGTTGTAGATCCCGTACAGCACATAGCCGATGTTCTCGATAAATTTATGATCGTATTTCAGAACCACAGAGGACACTTCAGACAGCCCGAATATGGACCAGAAGAGCGTTTTAAAACTCTCCTCAACCCTGTGAACACAGACGAGTTCAGAGTCAGCGAGAAGCTTCAGAAACACAGTGATGTGACGCTCTGCAGGAAAAAACAGAAGATTTAACAAGAAAAAGATGCGCACATAAAAACAAAGGTGCCGGAGAGAACCAGAAAGTGTTATCTATATACTATTATAGTATTTAGCTTTTTTTTTTTTTTTTATATTTTCAGTTTTCAAGTTTTTCTTATGTGCTTTCATCATTTTTATTAGTTTATATTTGTTATAGCTTTTCAGTTTTAGTAATTTTGTACTTCAACTGATTTAATAAAAACTTTTTAGTTTAGCCATGGCAACTAACTGAAAAAAATAAATAAATATAAGAATTAAAAATTAAAATTACTACTACTAATTATTATTATTTAAAGTTTTAGTTTTAGTTAACAATTACAACACTGTTTCATGTTGACTTTAAATATAAACTTGTTTAGCGGACGGTGTGAGTAAAAAACGTCTGATTCATTCATTTTGCTTTGAAAAAACACACCCAATTACAGTAAGAATACAGTAAAATGTACACACTGCATTAGTGTAACGTTCAACACTTCAGCACATGCAGCACTTTTACATTAAATCTGCAGGCGCTCCAGACAATGGGATGAAATCTTCTGGGATAGTAAATGTCTGGAGACTAGAGAAGGAAAATGACAGCAATGCAAATCTATTTTTCCTCCCTGGAGATCAGCTGTGAAAATGAAGATTCTCTCACATGGACACAAGAACGATGTGCTGAGGGAAACTCTGATGTTAGAGCACACACACACACACACACACACACTGACTTGTCAGACTTGTTTCCTCTCTTCTCGCTCGCTGTGAAACAAACCTCATCCTGTTGGACTCACTCTGCTGTGAAATGAGCTCAGCTCTTGTCAGCCTCTCTAGTTCATCTCACAGCACTGACACTTCCACTACTGGATCTGACTGACTGACCGCAGCTCCTGTCTCTGAGTTCAGCAGATGACCGGCTTACACAAATATACAGTCACATTTACTGTGGCAGGATGAGGAACATACTCTAAAAAGCTGATAAAAAAAGGGAAAATTCATTGAAAAAAAAAAAAAAAAAGGAATTCACTTGAATTAAGCTATTTATAATCTCAATTTAAAAAAAAAAAAGTTCTTTAATTTTTTTTAGATAATCTTAATTTTAAAATAAAAAAATTCTTTAAGTTTATTTGTGAAAAATTTAACTTAATTAAAATAATCATTACAATAAATACAAATAATATAAATGTAATATATATTATTTGTATTTATTGTAATGATTTTTTAAACTTGTTTAATTTTTTATTTTAAAATAAAATTCTTCACTAAATTTGTATTTAGTACTTAGTAAATTTGTAATTTAGTATTCTTTACAATAATTAGAATAAGTAAAAAAAAAAATAGAATTTCAACTAAAAAAACAAAACTTTTTTTAAAAATCATTACAAGATAAATACAAATAATATTAATTTTAAAATAAAATAATTAATTAAAATAAAATATTAAAAAAAAATATTCTTTTTTTTTGTTGTTGTTTTAAGATTTAAAAAATAATGATAATAAATAAAATCCACTTAAATCCACTTGGAAAATATTTTAAAAAATCATTACAAAACCAATTCCAATAATAAAAAATAAAAATAAAAAAATCTTTACAAAAAGTAAAAAAATACTTGCAACTAAGAAATGCAAAACATTTTTAAAAATTAAAAACAATGTTAAGTGTTTCAGGATGGTCGACTAGTAATTGCAACAGCTGACTGTGATTTTTTGAGGGTGACTAGTTTGTTTATCTGGATTGTTTTGTTGTCTTTAGCACAAGAACATGACATGACCTTAACTACTGAGTTTTAAAAATATGTAGTTATGCACATCCCTAATTGTAGATATTTTTGTGAAGTAATGTTTCCTCAAACAATATATGTTTCAGAACATGGACACTGACAAAAAACAATAGGATTTACTTAAAACAATTTTCATTTAAAAATTGCTAGTACATTTCCCAAGTAATTAAAAAGAAACAGCATATGACACATTGAATTAAACAAGAAATTTAGAAAATGTACAAGAAACAAGAAAGCAGAAAGACCGAAATAGTATTTTCTCGTAAAACACTCCAATAATAAACATCTTTTACAGTTTATGTCACTCACGTGGTGAAGGCGGGGTTAACCTTTGCCCCCAGATAGTAGGAGTAGAGGATGAACATGCCGATCATGAATGCGAGGAAGACCATGATGAAGAGGACCATGAACTTGAAGATGTCCTTCACCGTTCGTCCCAGCGAGATCTGCAGCGGCCCGAAGCTTTCGTTGGCCGGCAGGATGTAGGCGATCCGGGAGAAGCTCAGGACCACGGCGATGGCGTACAGACCCTCGGAGATCAGCTGAGGATCCGACGGGAGCCACTTGTCTCTCGCTGAAAGAACCACAAATCACACGCGATGAACGGATGAGTAAAGTTTTAGTTTTGCCTTCCAACAAGCTGAAATAAATAATTCAGAAATTATTGAAGTGAATGTTTATTTTGTTTCAAGTAACAGGTTTTAGTTAATGATTGCAGTCTAATAGTAAGAGGTTAACCACAGATTAAATTCTTTAACTCAGTCTTGATCAATCATTTATTTTCTAAATGACTATGGTGTGCACAGCAATCAGCAAATACTTGCATGTAGAAAAATTCAGTGCTTTTAATCATGCATTAAATCACAATACTGCCAAGACTCATGTATATTTCAATGATTTAAGACACAGAATCACTGCAGATTCTCCTCACCGTAGGTGTAATATCTGACGTCCGGCGGCAGCGTGACCAGCGACAGGTCTGGAGCGTGGATGTTCTCATCCACATACTCCTGGGCTTTCATGGCCTGCATGAAGGCGAAAAACCGGGCGGTGAACGCTGCGATGAAGATGGAGAGCATGCCGAAATCCAGAACGTTCCAGAGCTGCATGACGTATTCCCTCGGTCCCTCCGTCCACAGCTCTTTACACTCCGACCACATCATTCCTGCAGAACACAGTGATGGTCGCCATGAATTATCATTATCAGCTGTCACCGTCCACAATGATGTTCTTCCTCAGTCTTGTTTTTCACTACAAATATTTAAACATTCTTAAATCAAGATCCATTTACTGGAGAAACAAAATGACTGAAGATAATAAATGTTATTTTCTAGTTTTCATATTGAGATATGAGGACATAAGAGATGAGGGAGAGATAAAGAGACAGAGAGAGAATTATTCAGACAATCAAAGAGCTGCAGAATTACAGTATGATGGAGCCTCTGCCAATTCTGTTAAATGAACTTCATTTGCCTTATACTTTAATTTTTAATCTAGGTTAGAAGACTGCCAAAGGAAATCTAAGCAATACTTCACTCAATCCAATCAGACACTGAAAGCATGCTGGGATATAGAGAGGTGATTTAATCTCAAACTATAAATTACTTCACCAGACTCCCACGAGAGAAGCGAGTGAGAACACTGACAGGAGCCTGAGTTGAAGAGAGAAGGTCAGGGTGTGTGTTCAGAAGGGTCAGACTGAGCCTCAACCATCACCACAACATAATCAACCTTCCACACACACTCCTCATGTTACACTTCTACGAGCACGATAATCACATTCTGAACAAACATTTTAAACGAACATCCTGAACACACACTTCGACCGAACATGCCGAACGCGCACTTCATATGAACAACATTGAAACACACACTTTGAACGAACATTCCAAACACACACTTCATATGAACAACATTGAAACACACACTTTGAACGAACATTCCAAACACACACTTTGAACGAACATTCCAAACACACACTTCAAACAAACATTTCAAACAAACATTCCAAACACACACTTTGAACGAACATTCCAAACACACACTTCAAACAAACATTCCAAACACACACTTTGAACGAACATTCCAAACACACACTTTGAACGAACATTCCAAACACACACTTCAAACAAACATTCCAAACACACACTTTGAACGAACATTCCAAACACACACTTCAAACAAACATTCCAAACATACACTTCAAACAAACATTCCAAACACACACTTCAAACAAACATTTCAAACAAACATTCCAAACACACACTTCGAATGAACATTCCAAACACACACTTCAAACAAACATTCCAAACACACACTTTGAACGAACATTCCAAACACACACTTCGGATGAACAACATTCCAAACACACACTTTGAATGAACATTCCAAACACACACTTTGAACGAACATTCCAAACACACACTTCGGATGAACAACATTCCAAACACACACTTTGAACGAACATTCCAAACACACACTTCGGATGAACAACATTCCAAACACACACTTTGAATGAACATTCCAAACACACACTTTGAACGAACATTCCAAACACACACTTCGGATGAACAACATTCCAAACACACACTTCGAACAAACATTCCAAACACACACTTTGAACGAACATTCCAAACACACACTTTGAACGAACATTCCAAACACACACTTTGAACGAACATTCCAAACACACACTTTGAACGAACATTCCAAACACACACTTCAAACGAACATTCCAAACACACACTTTGAACAAACATTCCAAACACACACTTCGGATGAACAACATTCCAAACACACACTTTGAATGAACATTCCAAACACACACTTCGGATGAACAACATTCCAAACACACACTTTGAACAAACATTCCAAACACACACTTTGAATGAACATTCCAAACACACACTTCGGATGAACAACATTCCAAACACACACTTTGAACAAACATTCCAAACACACACTTTGAACAAACATTCCAAACACACACTTTGAACAAACATTCCAAACACACACTTTGAACAAACATTCCAAACACACACTTTGAACAAACATTCCAAACACACACTTTGAACGAACATTCCAAACACACACTTCAAACGAACATCCTGAACTAATAATGCACAAACATTGTGACCATTTCATTCTTTCCATCCATCTATATACCTCAACATAAACAAAGACATGCAGGAATGCTAATCTCAGTTTGGTGTGCGCACCAATACGACAGAAAACAAGAAACTGTGAGTCTTTCAATGAAAACAAAATTGACAATTCTTATTTTATTATGGAATTTTGCAGTATTTATTATAAATGATTTATCACTAACGGACTCCACGTATGTTCACTTTCACGATCCAAGCAGGTTCGATCGGTTAACACACTCAACCGTGAGGATGGCCTTTTCACACCAACATTTCAAATGTGTCATCATTTACAGAAAGCCTGTCACTCTGCTACTATCACGGTGGAAACCAAACAACACTTGTGGATTTTTGCACCATGCAAGAGAACAAGTCACATGATGTCATGAATAATTAAGAGGCACTGCAGCAAAATCCTGTGATTCTGACTCAAACCTGGAAGATGAAAACAGTCCAAAAAAATCTCTAAACTTACTGCTTTCTTCTTAAAATGACAAGTATCAGACGCAAACATCACGTGTAATGAGGTGTGCTCAGTGTGGCTGAACTCTCTGAACCACAAACCAAATGGGAACATGTTCTAAACTCAATTCAATCTGTGGTTAGCCCTCTCAATGATGCATTGCCTGCGAAAAGCCTCGCATTACTAGATCTATTTCACAATACGACAATGATGAATGAACACGCCTCGTTGTGAATGGCTAAAAAATGATATGCTGAACAGAGATTGTTTGCTTGCTTTTTTGTTTCTTGAAGAGAGTGTGAAACTGTGCCTTTCTGAACGATAAGATAGATTCACTACAGTCAAGATGCCCTTTAAAAAACAAAAGTAGTAAGCCACACTAAAGTTACTAAAACAATACATGAACTCATAAAGGCTGTTTAAGGAGGAATACATTTTAATATATAACTGGTGGAAAATATATAACAAATGGTTACACTACTCTTCCAAAGCAGGTTAGAAAAAGCTTCACTGTTTTGGAAACAGATGAGCAGTGGTTGGTCATGCTACTAAAAACTGTGGTAATGTTAGTAGTTTTTAGTAAGTTATTGCCCAGAACTGGTCTGGGAGGAAGTGAGTGTTTAAGAAAACACATGATTTTCAGTCACTTCAGAGATCTCTGGCTCTAATCCACTCAAACTCTCTCTCTGTCAGTCTCTTCAGGACAAAACGATTGAAAGGCTCATTGATCATCCTGCTTTGGTCCTCGAGTGAGGAACTCTATTTCTGACAGTGAAAGAAATGTATTAGTCTCTTAATTAAATATCCTATATTACTAAAACTGACTATTTTATATATGAAAGAACAGTCACATATCTTCAATATCTCAACTGTTTCTCCTAGTCAGTAACTTTATCATCAAATGTCTAGATGTACAGAGGGATATTATGATCATATACCTGAAATAATATTAATTACAAAAGTGGTGCATTACCTGCTACCCAGACCATGATCAGTATTTCTGTCCATGAGAACTGTGTGGTCTTCACTCTGAAGATCTGCAGCGGGTAGTCGGTTACGGTGACGTTGGGAAGGGTGGTGATGCCTTCAAACCGATCGGACGCATTGAACACCAGCAGACACAGGAAGATGATAAAGGAGGCCGCGTGAGCAACAAACTTCATAAAAGGACTGCGTAGCATTTTACCAAGCTGAGAAAACATGGAAAAGATCAACAAATATGTTTAAGCACAAACACAGACGCACTACACTGAAAAAAAAAAATGATGTAGGATTTACTTTTCGAAACAATTTTCACTCAGAAATTGCTAGTGAATTTTACAAACAATTACATGGAAACAACAAGTTACACATTGAAATAAACATGACATTTTGAAGTAGAAAGATTAAAATGAACTCCAATAAGCCTTTTTTAAATTTACAACTTTGTACCTTGTAGCTTTGTGTGCATCTTAAATGTGAAATATATTTAGAAACAAAAGTGACTTCAGAGTTGACAGCTGCAGAAAATACAACTAAAATGAACTGATAAATGAAAAGTAGTAGGAGGTATTGGCATATTGGTGTAATCTGACAATGCCCAACAACGCCATTGGTTCAGAGCGCTGTCAATCACTGCCTGATTCAGTTCCCACTGTTGGCTGTAAATTTGACAAATGCTCAACACCACTGAATCAGAGTCAATGCTTTGGCAATAGGGTAAATAAAGCTAAAAATGAATATTTAATAAAGTCTAAATATATATCCAAATGCAAAACCTAATAAAAGTACTTATGTCTGAAAACAATGTTCCCAGCAATAGGGAATACACAGCCCTGTTTATATTTAGGGCTAAACAGCCATCTAGTGGTTCCACCATGGTATTACAGATGATAAATGGTGCATAATTTAAAAGTAAATATTTAGTACTGTAAAAATACAAAATATTAAAAAAATGAAATTGTATTGAACTAATATGAATACGCTTATTGTATATAAGCCAGTATCTGATAGATTCTTGATAGGTTTTGTGAGATTCAAGCTTTTAAAAGCCTCTTACCCTACTGCACGGGGCGAACCAATACCCCACAGCTAACAGAGGGAGTCCCAGCGCCACGACCAAAACCACCAGACACTTGACGGCGGTGGTTTGCTCCCGAAGACCAGACAGATTCTCATACCAGATCGTCAACAACTGCTGCTGACAGTTCGGATGAGCCACAAACTGAAGAGAGAGAGACAGATTTATGGTATCGTTAAAATTTACTCTACAGTTCAAAAGTTTTTGTTATTTTTTTATTAACATTTTTATTAAGCAAAGATGCATTAAATTGATCAAAAGTGGCCGTAAAGCCATTTATAATGTTACAAAAGATTATATTTCAAATAAATGCTGTTCTTTTGAACTTTCTATTCATCAAAGAATCCTGGAAAAAAAAAAGTATCACGGTTTTCACAAAAATATAAAGAAAATACATTGATAATAATAAGAAATGTCCAGCAAATCAGCATTTTAGAATGATTTCTGAAGGATCATGTGACATTGAATTGGATTATGCAAACTTTAAACAATGTCTGGCACAGCCATAAACACTGAAATATATCCTTGTTTTAAACTACGACTTTGCGCGAGACGATGGTATCTTGCGAAGTTTCCTCAACACGTCACCATAGCAACAAACCATGGAGACATCCCAGCACACACATAACTCATCTGGAGCGGATGGTGCAGAAGGGGTTCTGGTCATTATTATGTTATGTGGAATCACTGAAAAATTAACTTAGAGAGCATGCATGTCAGCAGGAAGACTGGAAGGACAGTAAAGAGAGACTGTTATAGCAGTGCTCCACTCCTTTCTCCATTGATGACCATTCAAAAGAAGCTGTGTATTCCGGCAAAATATATATATATATATTTTTTTGTAATACGGTATATAAATTGCAAATATGTTATCAGGGTTATTATAGTTAACTTAAAACTAAAACCATAAAAACATTTTTGTTACTTAAATATTTTTTATTTTATTTGAATTGATTTGATGTATATACAGTATACACAGTTCAGTCATGAAACTCTAGAGGGCGCAGGCTGACAGGTCCTTTACATGCAGTCTGCTAGCAATCACATTATTACCGCATGGCACAAGCTGATTGGCCTCTGCTGATCCTGCAGCCAATGAGATTGCTTGCTCAACATTTAAATAGTTTGGTTCAGTGTTTGCTGTAATCTAGTCCAGCAGCACAGGATCAGAGCACCTCCCCAGCTCCACCTGCCTAGATCTGCTGCGGGATTTATGTATGTCTATTTATGCAGCAGCAGCAGCATATCTTACATGCTCACAGCAGCATATCTGTGTATCTATTAGCAGTTGCAAGACCATACTTGCTCTGCAGCAGCAGCAGAAGCAAAAATCAACAGCAGCAACAGCATTAATCAACAGCAACAGCAGCACAACAGCAGAAGCAGCGGAAGCAAAAATCAGCAGCAGAAGAAAAAATCAACAGCAGCAACAATCAACTGCAGCCATAGCAAAAATCATCAGCAGCAGCAAAAATCAACAGCAGCAAAAATCAACAGAAGCAGCAGCAAAAATCAACAGCAGCAAAAATCATCAGCAGCAAAAATCAACAGAAACAGCAGCAAAAATCAGCAGCAGCAAAAAATCAACAGCAGCAGCAGCAGCACAACAGCAAAAGCAGCAGCAGCAAAAATCAACAGAAGCAGCAGCAAAAAATCAACAGCAGCAAATATCAACAGCAAAAATCAAAAGCAGCAGCAGAAGCAAAAATTAACAGCAGCAACAGCATTAATCAACAGCAGCAAAAAATCAACAGCAGCAAAAAATCAACAGCAGCAAAAAAATCAACAGCAGCAGCAGCAATCAACTGCAGCCGTAGCAAAAATCATCAACAGCAGCAAAAATCAACAGAAACAGCAGCAAAAATCAGCAGCAGCAAAAAATCAACAGCAGCAGCAGCAAAAATCAGCAGCAGCAAAAATCAACAGAAACAGCAGCAAAAATCATCAGCAGCAAAAATCAACAGAAACAGCAGCAAAAATCAACAGCAGCAGCATCATATCTACTCTACCAAAACCAGATACATTAACATAGCCATAGTCAATAACATTTTAAAACTATTCTGAGAGTTGTCATGATTGTCATGATTATATTTAATAAAAACTACATCAGTGATACTAAAATAACACTGCTTATTACAGAAGATGTTTAAGAGGCTCTTAAAAGCATGAAATTGACATAATATTTTGTGCTGTTTTTGACGCAACAGCTCAGGATAGTCATATAATATCGGCAAATGACATCTTGCTGATTACTTTGTTAGTCAGAACACACTCTGTCCATCAATAAAGAGCGATTGAAGCAGAGAGTGTGTGGTTGAAGTTAGTAAAATGTCTGAAATCATTCACAGATTCTTAAAGATACCTGTGAGAGGCTATTTTAGAAGTTTCATTTAGTTATTTTCCAACCAAAGTTCATGAAAACCCTCTCCATTCCACCCCAGTGTCCAATCCAACACGTGTTTTCTGGGCCACGTACACACAAACCGCCACCTCCCGTGTGCCTGCCGCTCTGTATTAAGGTAGTAGGTTAATTAATTTCAATCCCCAGAGAACAACAGGTGTTAATTTCACGGCTGTCCTATAAACCCCTTCCTGCCATAAATTATGAGGCTCAGAATAAATGACTTGAAAATACATCCACAAAATTATATGAAAGAATGTGAACTCAGGACGAAAGAACAGCTATGAATAACAGGTCAAAATTATATTACTGAGAAGTGATGGAGAGAGAGAATGAAATATCTTAAAATAGGGACCGTCGGTTTTAATGCATTCTGTTTCATTTAACCTGTATTTAGCATATTTCATAATTATTCATGCATTATCTGCACACTTTATGACTAGTTTGCTGTAAACAAAACAAAACAATTACAAAATGTTTTTTTTTACATCACAATAATTTGTTCTAGTATATTGTTGTTCCATCCAATCATCACACTAAACGCTGGCACTCTGCATACATAACTGAGCCAAAAGAGTTTAAATCCCATGAGAGGAATCATCAGACATTATTGTAATTCACTAAACTGTGTCTGATAACATCATCAGCGAGTCTGCGGCCCGCGGCGGTCCATTTGTAAACAGCTGCCCTAAAGCTACAGCGAGAACGAGGCTTTCCCATCTGATCTCTGGAGTGAGTGAGTGTGGCCTTCAGCGACAAACCGGCTCATCACAACACAACTATCACTGTCAAAACATCTCTCTCCACTCACAACATCCTTCTACACCTTCAGAGACGGCTGATGGTTGTTAAAGTCTAAATGTCTGCGCTGACGTAAGTGCTAAAGTTTCGTCTAGCGAGAAATTGCATGACAGATACAAGGAAGGAAAGATTTATGAAAGTAAGAAGCAATAATACATCTCATACATGAATGGATGTTTAACTCATAGCAGAGCTTGAAGGAAAGATGAGTCTTTACTAGAGATCATAGAGACATTTTTCTGAAATGTTCACACCTGTTACCTCAAGCATTAGTTTAACTGCTGCTGTTTCCTGAATAATATCACAGCAAGGTCATGGAGCACGTTTTTGATTTTGGTAGATGGTCTGAGATGATTCACTGTGTCCTGGAGTGTGTGTGTGTGAGGAAATAAGATGCATTGGTCTCGTCAAGAGCATCCGTTGGGGTTTGGTGTTTCTGCTGATGAATCGGAACACGGCGGTGACACAGACCCTTGAAAAGGTTCCTGAGGTGTCGTCTTCCTCTCACGTTACGCTGGCACAAGCTCTCTCAACAGCCTGGAAAAGCTCCAGTCTGATTGGCTGTGAATCAAGGTGCACAGGTTTATATCTGTCTGCTGCGTAACAGCAACTACCTCGCCATACAATCACTGAAACTTCACCAGAGAGGCCCATTATATCTGAAGCTGCAGGAACAGTTTCTGTCTCTCTCATGCGGTGCACATCACTTCTGTCCAGAACCTCGCTTCATTTCTCCACTTATTTAGACGAAAACGGATATTTCAGCTGCACACCCTCAGAAACTAATATAATGTCAAAATAAAGATAAACATTTTATATATATATATATATATATATATATATATATATGAAGCGTACATGAATTATCCGTAGCAGATCTATACAGGTGGAGCTGGGGAAGGTGGAGGGTTTCTGAAAGCGCGCTGCACTGCTAAGGAAAATACTACTCATGTATTTGAAGATTGAGCACGCAAGCTCATTGGCTACTAATACAGCAGGAACCAATCATATGTGTCCGATAGATAATGATGTGATTACGAGCAGGTTGAATTAAGGGCCTATTAGCCTGCGCATCTAGAGTTTCATGACAGAACTTTGTAAATATATATATTCTGCATCATTCTTGCGCCTCATTACTCATCATGGGCAAACGAGTAGTCACTAAATTGTTTACTATTCCTTAAAACCTATGAAGAACTTGAAGATTCATCCAAACAAATGTTTCTTCCCTGAAGTGACGATTCACACCGCCAGCAGAGCCATTCACATCACTGAAAGTAAACAATCACCGCTCCATGCCTACCGCGTGACTTCTAATTTAACACTTCTCAGGCATGAAGCAACCATCGAATTAATCATCGTAAAGCGGACGGCCGACTCTGAACTCATTTCCTAACACAAGCTCAGAGCCTCAAACTCCACGTCCTCCTGGGAGCGTTTAGGGCTCTTGAAATCTCATCTTTAAATGACACTTTATGTCAGGGTGGCTGAGTTACGGCTGAAGCTGCCGTTAGCCTGATTAACACTTCATCGGATTACGTCCTTGAGAGTGTGTTAGCGTGTTTGGAGGAGCGGACGATGTGTGTGTCCGGTGATTAAACAAAACTAAGTGGGCACAGAGGATTAGCCACACTTTCAACAATAAAATACATGTGATTAATTGCGGCCCTCTTTATCTGCTTCTCTCTGCTTCTTGTCATTTATATTCTCAGTGAAATTCATAGACATCCTTCACCCAGTTATCTTAGACAAGGTAAATTGTGTCCACAGAGGAACCTAGAGACAGATAAATCAAAGCAGCTTTGACAAACGCCAGTCCTCGTCTTTCCTAAATAACGTTTCAGCAGATGAGCTTTTCATAAACACTGATTACAAGGTCAATTTATAAATGCATATTGAGGTCAACAATCTCCAGTGATGCATTCATTGGTTAATAAGAGATTCACCCAATTATGCAACATTATATTTTGTTTTTTTTTTTTTTGTTTTTTTTGTGCATTGATGAACTTTGAAAGCACATACAAGTACTGCAGCAAAATAAACACAAACATAACACACACACAAAAACACCACAGGTGAAAAGTTTGGATGTTTTTAAAGAAGTCTCTTCTGCTCACCAAGGCTGCATTTATTTAATCAAAAATACAGTGAAAAACAGCTGTTTTGTCACTTCATAATTTTTTGGAAATCATGATAAAACATCATATTGGAATGATTTCTGAAAGATCATGTGACACTGAAGACTGGAGTAATGATGCTGAAAATTCAGCTTTGATCACAGGAATAAATTACACTTTACTGTATATTCACATAGAAAACAGCTGATTTAAATTGCAATAATATTTCACTGTTTTTACTGTATTTTTGATCAAATAAATGCAGCCTTCGGTGCAGAAGAGACAAAAACATTAAAAAAAAATGAATTATTCCAAACTTTTGACCAGTAATGGTAACACAACAAATTAATCACATCAATTTCTTACAAAAAATCCTATTCATAATCAGTAACATTTCATTTTCCTGTAAAAAGTATCTAAACAGTGCAGTGTTATGTATGCATTGGCATCATTATATGGACACTCGCCTTCTTAACCTCGTATTTAATGGCCAGTTTGACTCGACTGAGCAGAGAGCGATGATGCTGGCCTTCCTCCAGCTCGGCAGATATATCTCCATTTAAGATGGCCTCCACCTCCTCCGTGTCCCTGCACAGATCCAAAACTCCAACCACAAAGTCTTTACACTGCATAGACAGCTTCCTGTAGTCATTCTGTAGAGAGGGAGAGAAAGAGCAGAGAAGAGAGCACCTATTATGCCCTTTTACACAGTCTAATGTTGTTTTTGGGCTCTACTAGAGCAGGTTTTCCTGCTTGAATGTTGATTATTTTCCTCATATTCTCCATTGTTGCAGCTCCTCTCTTCTCAGTCTGTCAGTAACGCTCTGTTTAGTTCCTGTCTCTATGAAGCCCCTCCTTCTGAAAAGCACAATGTGCTCTGATTGGTCGGCTGGAGCGGTGTGTTGTGATTGGTCATTTGGGAAATGTCCCGCCCCTTACCATACCCGCCAGTTTTAACGCACTACTAACTAACTCAACCAGGCCCCGCCCCTTTATTCTGCATATGAATTATTTAAATGAGGAATATAGTGAAGAAAACTCAAGACTACAATGGAGGCGTTTCAGGGAGTTCAGAAACACTGACACTGATATAGAGAAGAACTGGAACTCAAACAGCAACATTACACACTAAAGACAGATGAACACTGAGGAAAGCAGAACAGCTCTTCTTTACATGCTGTAAAACAGGAGCTCATCGTCCACAGAGGTCTTTCAGTTTCAGTTTTCAGACTCAAACAACCACAGCAACACCTGACTGAAGAGTGTCAGAATCCATCAGACTCCAACACAACACCTCTCAGCTGTAATAGTCGAATTAAATTTTCTGATCTACAAAATTCTGTCAAGAGTTGCTATTTTTTCCAAAGGGGACATGGTTCAGTTTCTGAGTGTGATCACACTGCAATGATCTTTGGTTTTGACTAAATCAATGTTCTTTAGAAAAACTGTCTGTCTGGATTAGTAAATATTCTGTTGATATCAAAACATTGCCTCAAATCTAGAACATTTTCCATGTGTTCATACAGAAACAGCAGGGAAGAGGCAAAACTTGATTTGAACACAAAGTATTTGGACATTTATACATTTTTATCAATGTAAGATCATTGTTTCTCTTCACTAGCGTTACTTTATTCATCATGTTTAAAGTCTCGATGTGTTTGAATCAGTTGTTATTTTGAAATCATCCACAAACCAAAAACAAACACAATCCTTGATTTTGTTACATAAGAGAGAATTTTGTAAATGGTTTTGCCTGTAAAGTGTGCTTACGCTATAATTCTTTACAATAAATGACACTTGTCTGACATGCACTCTTAGAAAAAAAAGGTTTCTATATAGAATATTCTTGACTCAATTTTAAAGAACACTTCATGCCAAACAGTTTCTATATAAGGAGAAATGTCTTAAATTATTGCATGATGCTCTCAGGTTTAATGGGTTATTTCAGTTTTTTTCTAGTGATAAAGTATGTTTACAAGCTGTCGCGTAATTCATGAAATTCAATAAAACAAAATTAATGAATTAAAACTAAATCTATAAAATGGTCCCATGATGGAACCACTATATCAGCCTTTCTACAGAATTGGTTTAAAGTCAGAGTTAGAAATGTCTTAAAATGTCTTATTTGTGTCTTTTTCCACAAATTTTGTATGTATGCAAATTGTATAATATCCAAGGTACACATTTCTACTAATTGTGCAGTTAATTCTCATATTGTATTTTCAGAAAGTTTTGGAATATTTTTCCTCTCCCCAAATTTGTCACTACCAAAACACATTAATAAATAATTTAATAAGAAGGGTTACATTGACCTATTAAGATTTTGTTTTTCACAGGTAAATCAATTACAATTTTAACAATATTTCAAGTGAAATTTATGAGATTTGTTGTATTTTGAATCCAGTCTTTCTTTGTAAAAGTCATAAAGTTTATCATACTGATTTCAAAGTGAAGGAATCATTAGTTTGAATATACATTGAACCAAACTCTATAATAACTAATCAATATACTTTATTTTTGACAAAACATCCCATGTTTCGGTTGTGACTGCACATTTTCGGTAGTGACAGTAATGTGTTGGTAGTGACCACATCACATGACACAATTTAACTCACATACTAAAACACTAATTAGCATAGATTTGCATAGTAAAACATACTAAAATTCTAATGATTTGCATAACCGTACTAATATTTTGTTTATTTCCCCCAAATAAATGATTATGTGTTCCCTTTTGTCACTGCCAAAACAATGATGTCATTACCGAAACAGTCACGACCAAAATGTGGTGAAGTTTCAGTAGTGACAATTTTCGATACTTTTGAGCCGCTCAACGATGCTAATCAGCACATGGTTAGCTTGCACAGTTCTGAACAGTTGTACACAGAAAAAAAAAACTAAATTTTATAGAATAACACCCAAGAAAGTTGAGAAAAAGGTAGTGGTGACTGGTCAGTTAAAGTCAACATGAAATCAAAACTCACCCTTATTTATAATACATATTACTGAGCTTAATGTAAATGATTCACTGGTGCATATTATTTCAAAGAACTCTAGAGTGATTCACTTGACATGACTAGCTGTTTCATGAGAGTCGAGTTGTTTATGTGAATCATCCTGGACTGAATTATTAAACCACAGAACCGTAAATCTTTTACCACATGGAAGAGTCAACCGAATGCTTCTTTGCTTCATTTAAAAACATCATTGTCAGGATGGAATAAGCATAACCACACAGCGTGCAGTCCTCCATCAGATAGACGTCATATCAGTATGATCTCCCAGCATGCACTGCTGCTGAGTTTCTGTTTAAAACATGACATGCTGTGTGCTTTATTGTTCTCTGTGGGATTCATTATACCTTCTTACACCACCAGGATGACAACAAACCTCTTATCAGCATGAGAAAAGCAATATAACTGACCATATGTTACATGAGAACCAGACACCAGACATCATGACGGTTAAAGTGGATCATGGGAGAATGCGACATTTATTTGCTCACTAAGACTAAGGTAAAATATACAAGAACTAAAGCAATATTTCGGTGAATCTCACAAAAAGATCACATTTCACTCCAAAATCAAAAATATATATATACTATATATACTGTAAAAACTATATATATATATATTTGATTCTCATAAATTTAAATCAGTATAATATTGCATCACCTTTACGATGATTTAAATAAAAAATATTTACATCATGAATAAACACTTGAAAATCACAATAAATATTTGTTAAACATGTTGCAGCACTGAGATTTGCATTAAAATCATGAAAACAATGCAAAAACAAGATTATGTTCTTACAAATAATCTCAATTTTTTTCAGTTTCTTTTGAAATATGACCTGTTCTAAACAAGCTGGTTCACACATTTAGGAATTATAACATATCTATCAGTGTTTTTTGAAATTTAAATACACATGAGATCTGCAGCTAAATAACACACAACATAATTCATAATTCTGTCTGAAATAAAGGCTCTTGTACAGAGCTGGAGAGAGAGCTCAGTTTATCTGAAGTGAATCTCTGGCTCTGCACAGATCAAAAGAACTGATCAGAATCTACAGCGATTCAGTTGTCCAGATGGACAGACAAACAGATACGCTGACAGACAGTCTAACCTTGACATAAAAGCTGAATCAGCAAGCATGACATGTTACTGTTAGTCTGAGTTAGTGAAAATTGTGTAGTCAAACATATTTACCAGAAAGAAGCCAGTGTGCTGAGATGTCTCTTTATTACGGTTCTTTTTATCCTGTCGACGGCGGCAGCACACACAAACACACACGCAACAGAAGTTAAAAATGTTGTTAAAATGGAGATAAATGTTAAGATAAGAGATGCAAATATAAGATGAACTCTGATTCTGAGAGAGTTCGGGATGGAGGAGGAAATTTAAGTTTGACATACAACAAAATGCAGCTGGAGAGAGGCCACGTTCACATCGCAGGTTCCTTCTGAATAGGACAACCAGAAAATGAGTCAACGGCTCTGATTCAGATCGAGCGTTTCTGAGATCTGTTTGACTGATTCATCAAAACCAACTCAAAAGAGTCAAATGTTTACGAATCGGACATCATGGTTTGTGCTGTGTCACTTTAAATATGCCACCTTATTTGTGGGTATTTTAAAAAAATATAGGCAAAACAATCTCATGGCAAAGACATGTAACTATTTTATGTTTTGGCGAATTGGTGGCTAATTCATATGAAATCGTACAATCTCATTCACATGTTTTCACACGAACTGCTTAGGCCTAAACTTCATGCTTACTTTTTTCTAAAAATCACACATTTTTGCACAATTCTCATCATTTAAATACATATGAAATCGTAAAATAGTTACATTTTCCCACAAGATTGAGTTGAAATGACACTGGAGTATGGAAGCTTGTTTCCGCCATTGAATAAAAAATAAATAATTGCAACTTTTTATCTCACAATTCTGATTTTTTTTCTTGCATGATTTTTTCTCGCGTGATATAAAGTCAAATTGTAAGTTATAAGTCAGAATTTCGAGATATAAACTGGCAATTGTGAGAAAAAAGTCAAAATTGTGAGTTTATAACACAATTAGATCGGAACTAAAAACAAATCGAACCTCTAAGATGAAGAACTAAAATAACTAAAACAAACTAAATAAAATAAAAACTGTAAAGACATATTAAAAACTAAAAGCAAAACTTGCTAACACGACACTTGCGAACACAATGTTTTCACTACTGATGGGATCAGGAGTGACTCCTGTATTCTAATTTCGGAGATTCACTTTTGCATTTAAAAGTGGTTGTGACTCCCCAGAACGTTGCTGTGTGTACGTGGCCAATAAAACTATTATGCAAAATGTTTAAGGAACAATTAATTCTACGCATGATCTAATATGCATGATATTAAAGCAAAAAAATATGGTGCAAACAAAAAATACCATGTTGGTCCAGTCATCCTACCTTAAACTCCTTTTCGATGTTGGCGAGTTTGGCGAGCTCGTTGCTCAGCTCCAGCGCGGTCAGTACGGGGTCCTCGCTGGACAGAGAGAGATACGCCGGGCTGGCGAGTCCACGATACGCATTTATCCTAGAGCGCGAGTGGCTGAACGAGTCCTTCCTCTGCTTCTCCATGCAGTCGGCGCACTTGCAGAAGTAGTCGTGCGGCCGCTCGATCCTGGCGCCCTTCATCAGCAGCATGTGCACCACCTCGTATTTCTGGCAGTGGGCGGCCAAGATGATAGGCGTGATATCGGGTGAGAACCGTGTGCCGTCCTCGTCGTACGAGTAGAAGTCGTCGTCCTGTAGCTCGCAGGGGCTGCGGGTCAGTCGTTCGTCGCTCGCGAAGGACGGATGTCCCAGCAGGGCCTCCACGATACGTATGTAACCTTTGGAAATTGCCAGCAAGAGCGCATCCCCGACACGGGCCAGGTTGTCTCGCCGCAGGAGCAGCTCGGTGACCTCCAGGTGTTCGTTCCCGACGGCCAACTGCAGTCCGTTCTGTCCCATGTAGTCGACGCAGTTCACGTTGAGCGTGGGCGATTCTTCCAGCATCTTTCGGACCACTGGGATATTGCCGTACTCCGCTGCATCTAGAAAGCGTTCTTCCTCCACCGTGAGGCTGCTGCCCCGAGCGTTGAACATGAACGCCGGACCGCGAATTGCCTGCCGTCGGCCCTTTTCCCGTGGTAGAGTCATCCTGCGTTGGGGGAAAGTATCCGAGGATTTCCTGCAAAGTGAAAAACAAGTATTTTTACCAATCAGACCCTATCCGTCAAGCTCATCCGAGTGGAAATGACTTCCTCTGCACCTAGTCGCTCGGTTAAATCTCATATCACTCTCTGACAAACCTCCAACAAGTTGAGTGTCTCACAGAGAGCTGACAAGTGCTGTATCAACAGGGACGTGATCCCACAGGGACGCAAAGCAGAAGGTGATTCAGGCCGGACAGTCCTGCTGAAGGCGAGATCGCCCTCTGACTTTTAATAGCTTTTTAATGAAACGCAACAGATGCCACATTCAGACAACAGGGGGAGTGACGTCTGCTGACTCACATTTAGTACATTTAGTAAGCTCTCGAGGTGAACAGAACACACAACAGCAGCAGTGTTTATTCTGATGTGGAATAGGGCTGCTCGATTATGGCAATAAATCATAATCATGATTTTTTTTATTATCTTTTGTTATTTGATTAACATGAATGACTGCAGCAGGTTTATTAGGCTACTGTCACTTTAAGAGCTGCACAGATCCAATATACTGTTACACATGCGTTTTCTTTCTCAACTGTTTACATTCCTTTAATGCATAACTGACTTTGTTTATGAGAACACTTGCCAAAAATGACATTTTGTGTATCTGAATCCCACAGTATACTTCACTTATGTGCGTTCGGCTCCGTCTCGGAGGAACCGAGGACTCCTGGGGAACAGTATTTCTTTTGCAGTTTAATGCGCCTTTAATAACACTGTCTAATATCAAGCACAGTTTAGCAACAGTAGACTGCATTTCACAACACTCATTTATTCAGCTGATTTGGATGTTAAGTTTTGGCTTTTAGGGAGGAACGAAGGAAAGGAAGGTGTGCAGGATGGAATGCGGCAGCGGCACAACAAACATTTTATCTTGATTATCTTGTTTTCATAATCATTGGAAGCCAAACTCAAAATTGAAAAATCAATTACGATTAATCACACAGCAATAACGTGGAACACATTTTACAGTGTTAACATTTATTGGGCCTGTGGCCTTATGGATAGTTGACAAACTCCTGACATCATGGTGAAAACTGCAGGTTTGAATTCAGCATCCAATCACATGCTTTCCTCTCTACAGTCTGTATCATACAAAGTCCAAAAAACATCTTAAAAAATGTGAGAATTGGTTGGGAATTTGGTTCTAGAACTTTGACACATTGTTTTCTCCCAATTACAAACGTTTATTCTGAGAGGGTTTCCACACCTTTTGACCAATGAATTTCCATGACTTTTGACAGAAATATTGTGCTTTTAAACTCCCTTGTATGACATTGTCAGAAAATCCACCAACACTGTTTACTGAGCCACAATCATGCTGTACTGAATCAAATAAAACACATTACACCACAAACAAACTTATCTGCTTCAACACAATATAATCCTTCAACAAAAGCACACAGTGCCAGCAAAACTCATGAAAACAGAATCAGAAATGAAAAGCCAAAAGAAACTGCATTAATTCAGGTTATAAAACACAACAGAATTTATTCAAATGACTTCAGCACAAGCCTTATTTACAACAAGCTTAATGCAACGTTTGAGTAAATGAACAGAATGTAGGGCTGCACAATATTGGAAAAAACTGACATTTTGTCACAATATTTTGTTTTTCTGTGATATTTATTGTGATATGAAAAACAAACTTTGTTAAAGCTACAAAAGTGATTTTCTCTTTGTATTTTGTTGTTTGATTAACATTAATGACAGACAGCAATGTTAATGGCTTATTAGGTTTATTAGGCTGCTGTCACTTTAAGAGCGAACGCACAGATCCAATACAACGATCCATTTTCTTTCTCAACTGTTTACGTTCACATAACCCATAAGTGACTGAGTTTACGAGGATACTCAGCGAGATTTTGCGTGTGTGTGTCTGTTAAAGCACAAATAGTCGCAAAAGAGCACAAAATTCAGTGTTCAGCATGCGAGTTCTGAAATGAGTTCTCTTTCTTCCACTGAAATGGTTTAAAATTGATTGAATGTTTAAACTGACTGAAGCAAATGATAAACTTTCACTCTATGATGGTTAAACTTTGCAATTAATCTGAAAAAACACATGCATTTCTAACTACGATCCCTACTTGACATCGCACATCCTGCAACGTGACCAACGCTGATGCGCACATCGTGTGTCGATGCTAAAGCGATATATCGTATAGCCCTGATAGAATGAGTTTGTTTAATTTAAAGGCTGAATTTATTCTCTGAAGCGAGATGGACCCAGTCTTCCGGATTTACTTGAGCGGGAAATTCATTTCACACAGCTCAGGTCCGTGGAGCACCAGACGCGCCGTCACGAGAGCGGAAGCATTCAGTTCGAAATCTGGTGCACAAACTCTTCATGCTGACACTTTTACCATGACAATCCAATAAACACAAAGAGCACTAAAAGCCCTGGACTCCAGCAAACAACCCAAACTGACTTCAGGAGAGAGCTATGAATTAACTTCCTACAGCATACACGACGGCATCATAACACATATGGAATTTTGGGAATTGTGTAGTGAACAAAACTGTGAAACAAAGAAAAACTCTTTTACATTTGAGCTTACTTATTATTATTTTTTACGTTTACATTTTATGCATTTGTCAGAGGCTTTTATCTTATATTGCATTCAACGTATACATTTTATCAGTTCATGTATTCCCTGGGAATCAAACACATGACCTTGGCGTTTACTTGAGCTTCACCTTACTTGAGGAACGCCAGTTTAAGTGAATTAGTTTTGTAAAGAAGTGCATGACTCAATTTATATTTGTCTACAACATGAGGGAACATAAATTGTCAAAAATGAAATGGAAATGGTCAAATATTGGCTAATTTATGGTCCTGGTTGATGCAGTATATTGTTTACTGAATATTAATATCAGACAAAGGAATTTTGCTAATATCAAAGCAATTTCATAGCATCTCATCCGAATGCTTACCTAATGTTTATGATATTGGAGCAAAACAATCAGAAATTCTGTGTTGAGTTGAATCACATTTAGAGAGAGAGAGAGAAAATGTGAGCTGAATCTATTTCTACTCCTTTCATTAAAACACCCTCTCCACTATTGTGAAAAATGGATCGATAGATATGAATTATGCAGCTCGGTGTTAATCAGGTGCAAAAGTGAGAGTTAAACATGCATAAAATTTTAAAACATGCCTGCTGTGTGTGTGTGTGTGTGTGTGTGTGTGTGTGTATATGTTCATTCAGACTGAGGAAGGCTGTCTGTCATCCTGCAGCTCTGTTTACTCAGAAAGAACACATCTGTGTGTATTTCAGAGTCTGGACAGCATGTTCACAGCAGCACATCCACCGCTAATGATCTGCATCCGTCACACAAATGGTCATTTTGACTCAGTGATGTATTGAAAGACCATTTCCAGCTCTGAATTAATTTTCATGTCTATCCTGAAAAGCAAATGTCCACACTGAGGTAATAAATCAAGATGTGAAGGTTGACATCATACTTCTTTAGAGGCCACATATAACTTTATTATTTTGCAACTTATTGTGCTATATTTTTTAATTGATATTTGTGCATGAGTAGGATCAGTATAGCATGCTTTTAAAAGTGTTGAAAGTGTCTCGTCTCAAATAAAGCACATGGAGAAAGTCATGCATGACCCGTCCAATCAGATCTTGGATATTATTGAACAAAAGCATCTGCCAAATGCATACACATAAATGTAGATGCAGACATGCATGATGTTCAGTAGCATTGTCTGGTGGTGGAAACAACATTTTTGAGTAAAATGGCTTCTTTGTCTTCTTGCTAAGGCTTATTTTTAAAGCATTTTATGGCAATAACATTTTCTAACCTTTTTGCATAATTTCACAAAATTGCATCTTAATTGGAAATGATGTTCAAGAGATATTTACCTGGATTTTTCTTCGTTTTCCCTCAAACTTTTGAAACAACTTTTTAAGCTCAAATTGGTGGAAATTTTATAGTTTTAAAGAAATTGATATAATTTGTACAAAATAAACACTGAGATAGCTGATGTTTATTTCAGCTTTTGTTTACATTTTTATAGTTCAAAAAATATATGAACATTTTTATAATCGACAGAGATTTTGAAAGACTTTATCTGACTGTAGTAGACAAATAATCTTCCACTAGGTGGCGCTTTAAGGTTTATTTCTTATATTAGAACATATTTTAAGACATTTCTACATCGAGTTATTAATGAAAACATCTTGATGAGCAAGACAATGAACTACATGCATATTTAATATATTTTCATTTTGGGGAGAAAAAAAATCAAGATTATGTGATAATATCTAATATTTTACTCAAAGAAATTAACTGAAATCTTATTTCTTAGACTTTTCATATTATTAAAAAGATTTATTCGGTCTTTTCGCGCGTTATTTGTGATTTCACTGGTTTTCCTCGAAGCTCAGAGACGTGTGTGTGAGTTTGTAGAGTTGTGAACACTCACATGTTGTAACGGTAATATCCTGAAGAGTCTCGGACCGTCTGGACGGATTTCAGGTGATGTGCGTCCAAACCGCCGTTCTCCTCTTTCCAGCACTGCTCATCTTCATCCTCAGAAAACGACACTCTTTTCTGGTATTTGGATCCTCTGCCTTTCATGGACATGCAGACAGTGAGAGTGAGAGCTGCTCCGGGACTCCAGCGCTGCTCACTGCAGGTGAAGCTCTGAGAGACTCCAGCATCAGCATCAGCATCACGAGCGCACGCGCGCGCGTGCACGAACAGCAGCCCTGCCCACATCAGTCCGTCAGCAGCCCTCATTATAACAAGACAAGCAGAGGTCAAAGGGTAATCACGGCACAACGCGCTAACAAAATAAACACTATTATTTAAAATATTAATTTAAACTACCACTACCAGTCAAACTTCTGACTGGTAGTGTGTATATATATATATATATACACACACACACTTTGCATGATTTGACAATCCAGTCTGACGTTTCTGAATATCAGTTAGCAGATAATGGAACGAACACGGAGAGATTGATTACACGAGAGAAAGCCGGACGACATCCTGATCAATAACAGAACTGACAGACAATTACCGCTGAAATGGTTGGTTGGCTGCATATTTAGACAAACCTCTTCATATGCATTTGATTAACAAAAGGGCAAAGGTCAATCCAGTCAATAACTGTTTTAGTGATGTTGCAATTAAATGAGGTGCTTTTCTTTCTGTCTATGAAAAGGAAAAAACCGTTCTGTGTCGTTTAAGAGCTTTCTCTCTCTGTGCGTCAGATGTGCTCTCCGAACTAAATCAGGTTTGGGAATTATAGATAATCATACTTATGCGGAACAGTTGTCTAAATTTGGATAAAGCTTATCAATAGAGCAAACTCAGCATCTGTCATTGGCATATGAAAATCATTCGGGAACAGATTGACCTAATTTAGTCTCAATCCAAAGTTATTCTTAAAATAAAAACAACACAATCAGCTACACTCCAAAAAAAAAAAAAAAAAAAAAAAAAAAAAATTCTGGGTTATTTCAACCCAAAGTTGGGTCAAATTTTTAACTAAATGGTTAAAATGAACCGTTTCACTAACAGTTTGTCGATATTTGACACAATTTTAGGTTGAAACAACCCAGCAGTTTTGGAATGTATTTTTCAGACAGTTTGAATATCAGACCAGCTTTAGAGAATGAAAATGTCACTATTTTCTCTGCACACTTACATGAGTAAAATGTTTATCACAAGATGATCTGCTGTCAAATATCATGTCACATTTAATGGCCTTTTCACATTTATCCCAATGAAATCAGAGCAGAAGGTCTCTTGTGAACATGTCATCTATTTGAGTGTGACTGTACAGAAACGAAGAGCTTCTCTAAAGCTGCTCTCCATCATGACAACCAGAGGATGATCAAAGTATCCTTCATATGTTTTCCTCTGGTAACAGAAGAACATTTAACGTCCCGCTGTATCATAGGCCTCTTGTATTGAGTAGAAGACACAGATGCACTTAAGCAGAAGTGAATAGATGGAGTCGATATGAAGCTCTGTGTGTGTCCTCGTTCATGAGCTGCAGGTATCAGTGTTGAGTGGAAAACAAAAGGACCCCAAGTGACCTGATCATTCAGCAGGACCAGAACAGCATGTATTGAGACAGATTAACCTTTTAATGCTCAAAATGAATGATCAAGAAGGAGTTGAGTAGAAGACAAACATTTTGCAAGACAAGACATCACTGTTAAATTTACAACAAAATATCTGAGTTACTCTTTCAAATATGCAACGCAAGTTACTTTCCTGTCCCCATGTTGAAAGAAATAAAGTGTTGAGGCGTCGTGTGCGCTGTGTGAACATGATGAGTATTGTAGTTCTACACTAAGGGTACGTTTATATGACAACGATGTACTAAACAGAAAAGATTTTCCTTTGTGTTTTTCGTGTACAGGCGACGCCAGTGTTAAAATATTCCCCGTTCACACAGACACGCAAAAACAACTAAAAGCGATGTATTCTGCTGCCAGGCCAGTAGATGGCGATGTCACTTTGTTTGACGTCACCGTTTTCATGCATTCGTGTTTTTGTAGTTTACACAGAGATGATTACGGTATCGCTTTCAAAAACTCGCACTTTGAAACCAGTTTTCAAAGGTTTGTGTTTTCAGGCCCCCAAAACGCCAAAACGCGTAAAAAGTTTTATGTTTTTAGTTGAAAACAGTGTTTTGTAAACGGCTCCAAATGTGAACATGCATTTACTCATCTCACTTGCACAAAAACATATTCATTGTTCCTCAAAATGAATAAAAATAGTGAAATGTAAACTCATAATATTGTTAACCTGCAATTATTTAAAGCATTAGTTCACTTCAGATAATTCACTCACCTCCATGTCATCCAAGATGTTCATGTCTTTCTTTCTTCAGTGGAAAAGAAATGAAGGAAAACATTCCAGGATTTTTCTCCATATAGTGGACTTCACTGGGGTTCAACGGGTTGAAGGTCCAAATGTCAGTTTCAGTGCAGCTTCAAAGAGCTCTACATGATCCCAGACGAGGAATAAGAGTCTTATCTAGAGAAACCATCGGACATTTTCTAAAAAAATAAAAATTATATACTTTTTAACCACAAATGCTCGTCTTGCTCTGCTTTGTGATGCTCCACGCATTACGTAATCATGTTGGAAAGGTCACGCGTGACGTAGGCAGAAGTACCGCGGTAGGGCGAAAAACTCCTCCAATTTCAAAATCATCTAACATCATTGTTTTACCTTTTTTTTTGGAACATCTTTTAACATCTTTTGAAAGCCCAAATCACTTTCGAGTAAAGTTGTACCATTTGTATTTATCTGCGTGTGTGTGTTTGTGAACTCTTTTTTCTCTCCGTCAGGAAGGTGTTCCTGAGATCTCTGTGTGTGGTCAGTGCGTCACGTGTTTAATTAATCCACCTGAACCTGATTATCCAGATCACAGGCTCCGGGGACGGACAGAGCGGGGGATTGAGAGGGGAAAGAGAGACGGACAAACATGCCCTGCCACTCTATCGTTAAGCGATTCGGGGATATAATCAATGTGCTAAATTCATGAGTGAATGGAGACCTCAGCTTCTCTGGAAGTGAACTTAATTGTATAGCATGTATGTTGTATTAAAATTTAATGTCAGCTGTCACTTATATTGTGTGTCTGCTCATCAATATTTCATGTTGTCACCCAGATTCTAATCTCCTTTATAGATCATGTTCTGTGGAACAAACATTTGCTAATCAGGTTTATCATGTGTTAACTTTGGGCAAATGATGCCTTTGTTTATTGTGAATGTTTATCACTGAGCACATCTCCCTTTATGCATCTCAAGGAAATACAATTTTCCAATTTGGAAGTCAGACTTTATTATGAATAAAAAGATGCACCACACTCACAAAGATTGTGTAAAAGAGTCATATACTGTATTTATACACATACTGTATATAGACTACTGTTCACAAGTTTGGGATCAGTATGATTTGTTTTAAAGAAATTAATACTTTTATTCATCAAGGATGCATTAAATTGCATTAAAATGGACAGTAAAGACGTTTATAATGTTACAAAAGTTTTCTATTTCAAATAAACACTGTTTTTAAAAAATAATAATAATAAAAAGAATCCTGAAAAAGCAGCAGATCATCATATTAGAATGATTTCTGAAGGATCATGTGACACTGAAGACTGGAGTAATGATGCTGAAAATTCAGCTTTGATCACAGGAATAAATTACACTTTACTGTATATTCACATAGAAAACAGCTGTTTTACATTGTAATAATATTTCACAATTTTACTGTATTTTTGATCAATTAAATGCAGCCTTGTTGAGCAGAAGAGACTCTTTCAGAAACATTTCACTGACATCAAACTTCTGAACGGTGTACATTATCATTTTATTTCACTCCATAGTCATAGACTGTCCATAGTAAAGGGATGTTAAAGATACGTAGATAATATCTTGTAAAAATGCTTGTCTGACCCCACAAACATGTCTCACACCATCTCACTTTAATCTAATCATATCATACAAAACATTTGGATTGAACCTTCGAATTGTGAATTATTACTAATCAGGAATGAACTGTGATAAACTCTCTTTCTCATGCCATTTAATTCACTTCATTATTGTTCGGTTCCACTCAATCACCTTGTCAAACTGGGTCTGCAATCACTAATTCAGCTTCACATTTGACATCTAAAAGACATTGATTGGTTCAGACGTCTAATTCTGATGCTCATATTCCCTCATTTATGCTTCTGCTGTTTATCCTGGCACTCTTTCCTATATAATGAATGTGACTGTCCACATGACGTTTATTAAGTCTTCTGAAACCGCACGGTAACTTTGAATAGAGTATGAAAATCTTCTTCTGCACTTCCTACTGACAAAGAGTAAAAGCAGATTGACCTTCAGCGAGGGCAGAGCGAGACAAATGGTAGACCATGTTTCCAGTGGGACTCATTAATGCTTTCAATCACATTTAGTCTTCCTGCCAGGGTCAAATGTGTGGGATTTTTGCCCTGTGGCATCAGTCCAGTGACATATCCTCGTGTGAACCTGAAGAAAGCAGTGCGGTCTCTGAAACAGATGAAATGAGGATCAGACCTGATGTCAAAGATACGGCTGATCTATGAACTGAAGATGACACTGTCCATCAAGGAAGGAAAGAAAACACTTTAACCCTGTAAAGCCCGACATATGAAATGCTAGTCAGAAAAATCAATTTTTTAATGCCGTTTGTTGAACATTTCAGTAATCATCACCTACTCTGAAGGAGGTTGTTTGCAGTCTGACACCTTCTCTTGGAGTCCTGCCAGTTCAACAGGTTCTTCAGATGAAGAGGAGAAGTGACCTGCTATTAATAAAACACTGCAAAGTTTCACAAAGCAAGTACAGAAACTCTAGAAACAGCCGTATGAGTTACATTCTGTCTCTGCATCACAGTTTACAGAAAACTACATCAAATAAATAAAAAGACTGGTTGGCACAAGTGAAAGAAATGTGTATAAAGTTGTAAAAGTAATCACATGTATTGATTCCTGAATGAAGACAGAGCTTATTAAACAGTATAGAATAATGATTCTGACATTGATTCTGAGTTGCAGCGCTGCATCTGCAGACAGACTCGATGTTAGCTGATTTTCCTAAAGTTAATCTGTTATCTGCTATATCTATTAGAGTTCGTACAGTAGTTATGAATTTAATGCATTCAGCGCCAGACAGTGTAGAACAACTGTGATGTGTGTGAATATGACTGTAGTATTGTGGCAGTAACTCTGAGACGAGAGACGGTGCGTCATCGCATTCTGCAGAGACGAACACTATTAGATCATATCTGCCTGAAGAAACACACAATACGAATTACTTTCATTTTGCAAGTCACATTAAAGTAGACGAAATGGTTCCGTTGTACAGTAGCAGAAGTGAAATATACACAGGTTAACTGAAAGACTTGCTTTGCTGGTTGGCAGAAGGATATATGGCTATATTAGGTCACAATGAAATATTGGGACGAAACCATTGTTATGTATTGTCACATTCAATTCAAGCAATTTACTGATTTATGAATGATTTATGTTCAAAAGGACACATTTCTTTCATGTTTCAGAATGAGGCCCATTTTCAACAGCATTTTCCCTCAAAAATAAATAAATACAAAAAACCATAAAGCAAAAATCTACACTTGAAGTCTGTGAATCGGACTACACTGGCTGAGTGGTGTGTTTTTGATTCACTAAAAAGAACCTGCTCATAAGAATCATTTGATGGTGAATCTGTCTGTTTTTGATTCACTAAAAAGAACCGGCTCATAAGAATCATTTGATGGTGAATCTGTCTGTTTTTGATTCACTAAAAAGAACCGGCTCATAAGAATCATTTGATGGTGAATATGTCTGTTTTTGATTCACTAAAAAGAACCGGCTCATAAGATTCATTTGTTCATGATTCTGTTTGTTTTTGATTCACTAAAAAAAAAAAAAAAAAGGCTCTTAAGAATCATTTGTTTGTGAATCTGTTTTTGATTCACTAAAAAGAACCTGCTCATAAGAATCATATTTGTTCATGAGTCCGGCTACACTGGCTGAGTAGTGTGTTTTTGATTTACTAGGGAAAAAAAAGAAAGAAAACGGCTCATAAGAATAATTTGTTGGTGAATCTGTCTGTTTTTGATTCACTAAAAAGCACCTGCTCATAAGAATCATTTGATGGTGAATCTGTCTGTTTTTGATTCACTAAAAAGAACCAGCTCATAAGAATCATTTGATGGTGAATCTGTCTGTTTTTGATTCACTAAAAAGAACCGGCTCGTAAGAATCATTTGTTTATGAATCGGTTTGTTTTTGATTCACTAAAAAAAAAAAAAAAGGCTCTTAAGAATCATTTGTTTGTGAATCTGTTTTTGATTCACTAAAAAGAACCTGCTCATAAGAATCATTTGATGGTGAATCTGTCTGTTTTTGATTCACTAAAAAGAACCTGCTCATAAGAATCATTTGATGGTGAATCTGTCTGTTTTTGATTCACTAAAAAGAACCTGCTCATAAGAATCATTTGATGGTGAATCTGTCTGTTTTTGATTCACTAAAAAGAACCGGCTCATAAGATTCATTTGTTCATGAATCTGTTTGTTTTTGATTCACCCAAAAAAAAAAAAAAAGGCTCTTAAGAATCATTTGTTTGTGAATCTGTTTTTGATTCACTAAAAAGAACCTGCTCATAAGAATCATATTTGTTCATGAGTCCGGCTACACTGGCTGAGTAGTGTGTTTTTGATTTACTAGAAAAAAAAAAAGAAAGAAAACAGCTCATAAGAATCATTTGTTTGTGAATCTGTCTGTTTTTGATTCACTAAAAAGAACCAGCTCATAAGAATTATTTGTTCATGAATCTGTTTGTTTTTGATTCACTAAAAAAAAAAAAGGCTCTTAAGAATCATTTGCTTGTGAATCTGTTTTTGATTCACTAAAAAGAACCAGCTCATAAGAATCATTTGTTCGTGAATCCGACTACACTGGCTCAGTAGTCTGCTTTTGATTCACAAAAAAGAACTGGTTCATAAGAATCATATTTGTTAGTGAATCGGACTACATTAGCTGGTGGTCTGTTTTTGATTTACTTAAAAGTTTAATTCACTTAAGCGGCTCATAAGGGAGTCATTTGTTAGTGAATTACCATAGTCACGCTGTATTTGTTTGTTTCTGTGTACAGCCTGAGATTACAGCTCAGTAAACAGACGTGTTCTCTTACCTTTGTTTTGTCTTTTTATCCAATCAGACTCCAAGCTCACAACTCTGGTGAATTATTATTTCTTACACCATGGATCTTGATTCAGTCAGTGCAGGAAGTAGCTTTCACATTTGCCTTATTTTGTGCTCAATACGAGAATCGATTCTGAATAACGTTACAAGTCTGGTATAAGTGGAAGATTTTAAAGAGATCCTATATAAAAAATATTAAGAATAGGAGGTATAGTATATAATTTTCACTTCTATGCTGTCTCTGTCCCGTCCTGCCAATTCATCGTCATTTGCAATAAGTGCAAATTCAAGAATAATGGCTCACACCTCACAGAACACATCATTTCTTTCATCACTTATGAAAAAAAAGCCTTGAACAGGTTGATCAGAAGCAGCAAGCTCGATTTCCTCTGTCCTTGTGCGCAGGTTAATGCAATGATGACGTTATTATTTTAGACACTTCACTACTTTTTCAACGGAGTAGCTTAGTTCAATTGTTGTAGTTAAATCATGTGTATCTTGTAGATTAGTAAGTTACATTTCAAGGTAGTTTCCCGAACACTAATTCATGGATAAATAAATGTGTTATCCAAGAAATACACTTCATAGGCCTAAATATTTGTGTGTGTGTGTGTGCATGTGTGTGTGTGTGTGTGTGTGTGAATTCAAATGGATGTGAAATGTTCAAACTGATGTGGATCATCAGAAACCTGAAGATTCAAGCTTTCACGTGATTGATTGTTCGTCTCTATGAGATGATAAACTTTATCCTCTGGCAAGAATTAATTTTTAATATGCTTAGGTGGTATGATGCAGGAAAGCAATGAAACTGAGTGAGAGAGATTTCACTGAGAGAGAGAGAGAGAGTAAATATATCCTCAGAAGCGTTTGCTCATTAAGGACACGTCCCTGTGGCAGACAGTCATTAAGAGCGCGGGTAACTCATCATGTCACTGCGCTAATCTGCTGAATCGCCTGTGATGAATGAACACAGATGAATTGGACATGATGTTCAACAGAGTTGAGAGTGTGAAGGTGTGTATTGCACATTACGTGAATGAAACGTTACGTTTTTTCCCTTTCTGAGAGGGAAAAAACCTGAAAAGATTCCCTCAAATGTGCTTTTGTACTGTAGGATGGTTTGGTTCTCAAATGGGCTTTAAACCTGCAACCCCATGCAGATTAATCAAACACTCAAGCAATTACAATAAAAGCAACACATTTACCAGAGAGATGCATCACCTCATTTAGTTAAAAGGTCAGTTCATCTAGAAAAACATTTACTTACCCCCATTACAAACCTGTAGGATTTTGCTTCTTCTGTGAAAGACATAAAGAGATATTTTTTCAGGAATCATGCAAAAGTTTTCAGCGATGCCGTTAGAAAATCACCCTGACAGTCATCCATTATTAATTAATTATGCAAAGGAACGTGTCTGATAATTAGGAGAAAGCAAGTATAATCTCAACAGGAGTGTCAAATAAAACCTTTATTACTGTTTTCATCACATGCACATCATTTTAAACTTCCCCGAACTTATTTATTTCTTAGTGTAAAACCTTTTAATGAGTAAAAAATGACTGCTCCTTTAACCATTTGATCTCCAGGAGTTTATTCATGTTCATATTAATCAGGTAGTTTGTCAATTAAAATAAATTTTCTCAGCAGTACAATATACGCTGACACATGAATAGCCTATATGTAAAAGCAGTGTTCTCAATATGCAAAGCAGTTTATGAATATGTATAAATTAAGTGTATCATGTACAACTATTATCAGGGTTGGAAAGTAATGAAATACATGTAACTTAGTTATGTATTTAAAATACAACATTTGAGTAACTGTATTTCATTCATGAAATAATAAAATTACAGTTACATCTGAAAAGTATTTTAGATTATCAAAGTGATTACTTTGAATTTTAATGTAATTTATTTAATTTAAAAATTAATCTAAACTGTGACGACCATGCTTTTATCGTTCATCAGGTGCAAAAAAATCTTTCCTCTGTGTTGTTATCATAATAGTTGTGGTGTGGACTTCTTATTCTCATAGAATTACAATGATTATTAAAATTTAATAGTTTTTAGTCATCGTCTTTGGTGTGGTCCTGGCCTTTAGGGTAAAACATTTTGAGCAAAAAGAAGAAATAAATATTGTTTCTTTAAAACTCTTTAAAAAAAAAATGTTTTATCATGTTCATACTAATCAATCCCTACTATTAAATCTCTATTAGATATTTGCCAATTGTTTTCTGAGCACAGAACAAAAGATATCAGAAACAGGTCAAGGACAATCGTCCTTTAAATAGATGCTTCATGTTCTTCTCACTCATTCTTTCCCTTCCTTTCATCCACCCTAAAAGAAAGAAAATGCCTCACTTGATCTTGTAAACCCTCTAAATAAATCTCATCAATAGGCAATCAACTCTTCCAGCCCTGCAGTGCATTGAGTGAGGCCAAATCTCTCTCGTGGTCTGAAATACGACACCCAGAAAGGTTCAAATATATTCAGCAATATTCCAACTATATTGTGTTCTCTGAATACCCGTCAAGACATCAGTATTTTTATAATCACCTAATTAAAATTTTCCTAACATGACGCAGTACAATATAAGCTGATGTATGATATGCAAAAGCAGTGTTTGGAATATGCAAAATAGTTAATTACTATTCATATACTCATGCATGACTATTATTGTGCTTTCAATTAGTTGATTTTATGTCATAATATTGATATTGTGATGAATACGTGCAGCATGCAGAATTACATGAATAGGCTACAGATTTTTGTAGGCGATCTTCTCTTTGCTATGCTAATGCAGACCTGTGCTCTTTCTACTGCCGTGAGCTTTGAAGTGGACATGCACATGTTTGTGAAGATCAGACAGGTCTCAAAGTGCTTCTATTCTACCCAGACAGCTTTGATTTTCAGACTAAACAACAGCCAGATACAAAGACAACCCCGGTTGAAACTCTCTGAGCGAGTCGGACCGCGGCGCTAGTGGTCTCGCGCTATGAGCAGCGTTTGTTTGAGGGGAACAAATGAGTCCCAGAAGGCCGTTACAGATGGTCAGGAGCTGTTACACCAAACATACGAAGTCTTGACAGTTTCCAAAAGTGGAGAAGCTGTAGTTAACATCAATAATGAGAAAAGAAAATATAGTGTAGTATAGAAACAAGTTGAGAAAACCAGGTTTTTTTTTTTTTGTTGTTTGGAGAATTTTTGCAGGCAAAATCCAGTCATTTTAATCAATGCGATACAGAATTTTTTCACAGATTCGCCATGTTGACCAACAAAAAAGATGCTCGTTTTTTAAGTGATTTCTGATTGAGTTGAGCTTCATGCATCACGACTGACAATATACACCTTATTTTGCAGCGCGCAAGTAAGCTATTTTTTGAGTGTGTGAAACTTCCGAGACTTTTTCAGCACACGGGCAGTATAATCATTTAAATCATGGTCTGTCTGAATACTCAATTCTGATTGGCTGGAAAGTGTGCATTAAAAGTGTTTAATGTGAGATTTTACAGCAAAAATAAAATGCATCCATCCATAAATAAAGTAATCCATACGGCTCCAGGGGGTTATTAAAAGCCTTTTGAAGCACAGCGATGGGTTTTTGTAAAAAAAAAAAAAAACATCCATATTTAAAACTTTATTAACTATAATAACTAGCTTCCGACAGACGGAAGATACAAACTTTGTTTCTGAATGCTCAAAGTAAATATACGTTGTCATGAAACATGCATCCAAACTGCAATATTTAACATACATACAAACACTCTTGAAAATAAAGGTTCTTTACTGACATTGATGCTTCTATGGAATGTTCTATGCAATTGTTTTCATAGAAAGAAACAAGATACATTTCTAGTTTCAACCATATTTGTTCTTCAGATATTCCCCTTTAAAAGAAAAAAGTATCCATTGTGTGCAAAGTGACCCACATTTGTTCATTGAAAATGTGTACAATTTAACAATTTATTCTTGGAGCCACACTGAAATCCCAATATCTCTGTAATTAAACCACATATGGCCTTCAGAAATGAAGACACCAAAATAAAAGTTTGTTAAGAACCAGAATCTAAAAGGATATTAAGATATCTTTAATCCTTCTTGAGTTACAGGTATGCAAAGTTTGGGGGAAAAAACTTGAAAACTGCTTTTCCCCCATTTTTGAACTGGCACTGTTGGCATATAATGAACAAAGATGGCTAAAGTCAACCGATTTTACTATCAGACCTACCAACCTATGTGTAAATATAAAATAATGATGCTGCCGTCTTTCTAAAGTCATTTTTACCTCGCTGTAATTTGGCTCCATTGTCATTTTGATCCTCCTCTACAAAGGATTACTCAGTAAATATACATCCGTGACATTTAATATTTTGGCTTTCTTCTTCATTTATGTGTCTTTCACCAGAAAAAAATATGAACAAAATTTAAAATTTGAGCCGGGAACCTCTGGTTGAGTTGACACAGAATGACCCAACAGTGGGAAAAGGTTCTTTAGATTATTAAAATTTTCATCACACCAAGAAAAAAAATAAAAAAAGGGTTCTATTCACTGAAAGGTTCTTTGGGGAACCAAAAATGGTTCTTCTAAAACCCCCTTTTGGAACCTTCATTTTTAGCATCCAATGAGTAAACAATATGCTTTATGTATATCCAGCAGAAAATCTGCATATTTTTAGACATGCGTCACTACCTGAACCTCATTGCTATTCACTGCCACTGCTGATTTCCACTCCTTGTTTGCATTGCTTTCTCCAGCTTATCAATCCCACAATGAGCATGAAGCTCAAAAAAACTGAAAATTCCTGCTCTGATTGTCTCAATCTGCTAAATGGCTTGTTTTATGTGACAGATATTGTGAGGTTGGCCTTTCTTGTGTCATCAACACAAAATATCAATCACATATCCTGTCCAGTCTCATATATATACAGTATATGAGGCACATTGGTGTTGATGTAAACAGTAAAACAACGAGGCTGAGATATATTGAGAGAAGAGTGATTGTTCTGGCAGCATATACTATTTTTCTTACAGAAGACAGGTGTTGACAAAGAACTGGCTGCAAGAATATCCTATTTGGAAAACTAAATTAGAGCAGAAAAGAATGAATGGCAGGAGATCGTGCTTGTCTTCCTACTCACCCATCTGCCCGACTGACTGATTGACCGAGAATAAGATATTGACTCTTGTCAAAGGCAGACAGGTGCCTAATGAAAATTAATGCTTATTAAGTTATGCAATTATAGAAGGAAGAGAAATGAAAGTTGACACTGCAGACAAGTGGGATGCAAATCAAGGATCAGAGGAGCATGTTGAGGATGTGTGCGGACAGGACGGGAGATGTTAGACTGCAATAGTGTATGCATGTATGTATTTTTGCAATAGCAATAGTTTATTTGGCAATTTTTGGTACACTTTGAAATATATTTTATGTGGTATGGTATCGTGCATCCAACAGCTTCTCTTTGACTGAACTGAACAAACACACTTCACTACAGTGGACTATATTGAATGACTTCATGACTATTGAATGACTATATTGACTTAATTAATGAATGAATTAAATTACTTTAATACACAGATCTAATATTCACGTGTTTTCTTTCCTTGCCGTTTGCGTTCACAGACATAACCGACTGTGTTTATGTGAACTTTGTGTGTTTTTGAGGGAGAAATCAGTTTAATACTCATGCTTCAGATGTGTGATGTTGATTTAGAATATTTCCCCATTAATCACTTCAGTTTCAGCTTACTAATTAAAACAACAGGCAGGTGGAACGAGGTGACCTCTCAGTGTCGGACATGCTAACAGTAGAGATGTATTGACCACTGAATCATCCTTCCAGAGTGAAAGCGGGACATCTAAACCCCACTGTGTGTGTTCTCATGGCTAAGACAGAAAAAAGAGGTTTCAGCCGGTTCACCTCATCGTCTGAACTGTAGCATTGACAGTCCTCTGGACTGAGACTGTCTTTGTGAACGAGAACAAAAGTAGAGTCTAAAAGAAAGCCTCTCTCTCTCTGTCCATGTTTACTTCAGTGAGAGGCTCCTCTCTGTTTGCTCACTGTCATTCTCTGTGGCTTAAAAAGGAAGCTCAGACAAACAGATGTCAATCAATTGTCATAGCAATTAATGCATGTGTTACAGTATAACAACATCAATCCACTCACTGTATACAGTATATTAGTCCGTAATAGAACACAGTCTTCAGTTAAACACTTCTGAACATATATTTTAGGTTAGATTTTATGTTTCTTTATATATATATATATATATATATATATATATATAAACAATAGCCTACTGTTTCACTTACTGAGCAATGAAATATGATTATTTTTCTTACTTTATTCTTCCATATATCACATTTAGTAAAAAAAAAAATTAAATAAAAGCTACTGTACTATTTTTTTTTTTTTTTACATCATATTAGAAATTAAATGGTTTTTTTTTTCTAAATTAAATAATGCGAGAGTATGACATAAACCACCTTTACCTTAAATGACTATGGAAAGTCTATAATAATTATTTATATTTTAGAGTTTTCAGGATGGATTTTTAGGGAAATTACATACTTTAATCATTAGTCCATGCATGTTCACATCATATCCGTAAATAAAGAAAAAAAGAGCAAGCTACCGCTATATGCAGTGGAAGTCCAAACCTCGAACCGAAAAAAAAAAAGACAGTATAAAAAGCAACAGTATCCGTAATAAAACATGAATCAACATAGTTTGCAAAGCATCACACTATAGGAACACAAAACAATGTTTATGTTGGTAACAAACAATGCCAATCTTACTATTTTATTTTTTTTTTTTGCCTATAAATATCCTTCCCAAGTTATAGTTTCCACTGTTATCTGATAAGAACAAATGATTTTAAAAAGTGTATAAGCTACTCACCTGCACAAGACAAAGTCTATTTTCCAGATATCCGTTTTCATTATTGGAGAGTTTTAATGTTGTTAGTGATAATTCGCACTGATAAATCGATCATCGGTGCGGCTCAAACACATCAGATTCATCCGCGCAGAACAGCAGCCGAAGCACAGCTAAAACAATGTTTCTCCACAAATCACGTGTACTTTTATTCTTCACCGCTAGAGGGCCAAACGTTTAAAGCAGCTTTAGATAAAGCTTAAAAAATAAAAGTGTTTATGTAACCATAAGTATAAGTGTTATTATCACTCTTTAGCCTCACGGTCAGTTGATTTCATATCTTTGCACTCCACACCAGTACAACACAGAAAGCCCAAGATGTTCAAGGAAATGATAATAATGTAACAGTTCTCCCGCTCTGCTCCTCCGCACATGACCTGGAGAACAACACACAAGATTGAATTTTAGGCAGACATGAAATAACTGAGTTTAATATGGTGTGTTGTCTGTATTTGCTGAGGTAAGCAGGATTGTAATGGCCTTGCACAGCGAGGATCAGTATTGAATTGCTTTTCCAATTATTTCTGTGGTCTGATTTTCCTCAGGTTCGTGTGCAATAAAAGTGCGGCTCCTCCTTCAGGCTACAGCGAGCATTAAACATCTGACATTATTCTTTCAAAACTTTCAGCTAATTTTCTTGTTTATCACACTAACCTGCTCTGATATTGAGAGAAATAATTCAAGAATTCTAGTCTTTAACAGACTGAAGCATTAAAATGTTTCACACTTTAGAACTTCATGTCCAGTTTAGAATTTGTAACAATCTGTATACAATAAAGTGAGACAATATACTAATGAATGATATTGCTGTACACTGGAAAAATGGTTGTTACTTTAAAACAATTTTCACTAGTAAATTTCACAATTACAGAGAAATGGCAAGTAACACATTGCTGTTACACCATTATAGATTTTCTTCCCAATTCTCATTACTAATGCAAAAAACAAAAAAACAAAAAACAAAAGCTGACATCAGACAGTCCAACATTATTTTGAGCAGGAAAGGCTGATTTTGGACGCAACGGTGCAACAAACAGCCAACAGTGAGAACATTAGGCCTAATCATCTCAAGGCTTTTGTAAGGACAGCTGGAGAGAGTCTTTCATGCCGAGAGGCTCTTGCTATGCTTCTGATTGCCTTTTGGTTTATCTGAGATGTGTAATTAGTGATCAAGAACACCCTGGACAACAGGACATGATGTCAGTCAACCAGAGTTTCTGATATACACTGGTCAAAGTTTGGAGTGATTAAGATTTTTAAAAATGTTTTTTAATGAAGTCTCTAATGCTCACTAAGGCTTCATTTATTTGTTAAAAAATACAGTGAAAACAGTAAAATTGTGAAATATTATTATAATGTAAATCAGCTGTTTTCTATGTGAATATATAGTAAAGTGTAATTTATTCCTGAATTTTCAGCATCATTACTCCAGTCTTCAGTGTCACATGATCCTTCAGAAATCATTCTAATATGATGATCTGCTGCTCAAGAAACATTTATGATTATTTTCAATGTTGAAAACAGTTGTGCTGCTGCATTTTGTGGCTATATGTTTTGACTATGTTAAAAAAATGTATTCAACAAGGATGCACTAAATTGATCAAAAGTGACAGTAAAGACATTTATAATGTTACAAAATATTCTATTTCAAATAAAAGCTTGACATTTATTCATATTAAGCAGCACAATTGTTTTCAACATTGATTATAACAAGGACCATTATTAATAGTTGAGCACCAATAATTAATAATCGAGCGGCATATTAGAATGATTTCTGAAGGATCATGTGACACTGAAGACTGGAGTAATGATGCTGAAAATTCAGCTTTGAATCACAGGAATAAATTACATTTTACAATATATTTACATAGAATTCACATTTTAAATTGTCATAATATTTCACTATATTTTTACTGTATTTTTGATCAAATAAATGCAGCCTTGGTGAGCAGAAGAGACAAAAACATCAAAAAAAAAAAAAAAAAAAAAAAATTAATTATTCCAAACTTTTCATCAGTACAGCATAAAGGGATGTGGTGTCAATTCTCAACTAATATTATGTGCTACATCATGTTACACAAACACAAAAAAATAACTATGACGCTCCACAAATGCAACACAAAGTCACAATCATATAACATATTAAATACACAAATATAAAAGAGTGAAACGGTTACTGTACAAGAATACAATTGTTTCTTCAGCATGATTTAACACTTAAATCTGATTGTCTGACAGGAACACTGATGTGGCTGATGGTGATGTGCTGCCACACAGTGGTCATGGAAATACAAACAACCTGCTTCTATTTCAGAGTTTCCACAGGAAAATAAACAGCAGACTCTGCCAGCTGTCATGTGGACTTAATAACAACAGATCCTTAAAATAACAACACGGTTCCTTGATCGTTTCGGGAGAATTTCTCATTTTTGTTTACATCTCTTTGTTGTTACTCAGATAAGATACAAATCTATATGTAACATATAGATCTCACATTCCAGAAGTACTACATCTGAAAAGAGCAAACAAAAAAAAAAAAATGAAAGCTGGAAATGTTTTCCTAGACGCAACACAACAACAAACATCAGTTTGCAATATAATAACTGATCTAGATTTGCACGCAACCTGAATTACAGCACAAGTATCATCCACGTTCACAGGAATATCTTTGTCTATAGATGCCGGTTGGTCAAAGACATCTCAACTAGACTGGCATTTCTCAAAGGGCATTCCAGGCAGATAATCAGATATCCAAAAACAAGAAATGCTGGCAGTTAGATTTCATATCAGAGTCAGTGGAGGATCTTACAAGGTTTTGTACCTTGAGTTCTGTATCTTACAAAAGCATACTTAACATGGAAGTATCAGCTTATACTTTGACTGACTGATAGAAATAAAATTTCAACTTCATAACACACATTACAAAAGTGCATTGCATAAAACATGAACAAATTCACATGCAAAGGTATACACTGCAAGAAATGATGTTCTTCCTCATGTCACAGTCTCTGTCTGTCCTGGACTCCATCTGCCATCATCCTCCCTGGCCCTCACCTGCACTCACTCCACCATCAGCTGATCACACTCACCTGTTCCCTGTCAGCACCTCGTCACACAGGACTTTTAAGCACACCACTCACCTCCCTCGGCTGTCCAGTCACTGTTGTTTTGGATGTGTTCACCTGTTATTTTGGACACCTGCTTCTCCTGCCTTCTTTCGCCTGGGTCACATACCGTGACACCTCAGTGTTTCTGTGTTGTTTTCCAGTACAAACATCTAAACATTCTTAAATCAAGATACATTTACTTAGAAGCAAAATTACTGAAAACAATACTTTTTTTTTTTTTTTTTTGAGAAATGTATAAAAATGTAGTGAGTTTTTGCTTAAAACAAGAACAAAAATCAGCCAGAAAAATACTTGTTTTCCTTTTGAATTCAGCAGATTTTTCTGACCCCATTTGCAGTTTTTTTTTTCTTGTTTTAAGCACAAACTCATTTCTCTTCTCCAGTGAATGTATCCTGATTTAAGAATGTTTAGATATTTGTACTGGAAAACAAGACAGAAACACAGAGGAAGAAAATCACATTTTGCAATGTAAAGCTTCATTAAAATCCACCTGGGTTTGGTCAGAGGAACATATTACAAGAATATTATATAATGTACAATTCATTTTGAATTTAAGGTGAAAGAATAAACTCTCTAAACACATGAAAAATGTAAAAACGATGAGAAAACTTGCAGCCCTTCTTCAGCAGGCAGTAATGAACGGCACATTGTCATAAAATGCTCTTAACCTGGTAAATGGACACTAGTGGTCAGTACCCAGACAGGATGAGAATTTCCACGAACAAGTCAAACCATTTGTTTGGCTTGTTTTTAAATATAGTGGCTTCCTGATTAAAAGGCACCATGTTATTTGACAGTTCTCAAATACCAATCATTCCCACGAACTCCTACACTGTAATCAGAGAGCATCCAGATCACTGTTTAGGATATCGTCTGTTGCATAAAAACACAGTTACAGGTTTCTGCATCACACAAAGCCATCTGTTTTTCCAGTGCACTTGGGCACAGTACACACTAAAACATGCCACTAAACCTGCATTCACTTGAGTTTCATTCATTACATGTTAGTGGGAACAAAAACATTCACTAAATCTGCAAGTTTCTTTCATTAACATTAATCTCAAAGTGCTTATATTCTCTAATTAAACAATCTTCATTCTAGCATAGTGCATTAATAATTAATAAACAGTATTTTTGGAACACTTTTTGTCAAAACGTATTTTATACTATTGTTAAGAATAAGAAGTGTCACCTCACAAGCATCATTCATCCTTGGTTTTTCTTGATCGCACATCTTAACTTGATTTTCCTTTGATTTTGTTACGTTGCAAGTTAAAATGATTTAGTCATGTTGTTCTGAAGATGAAAAAGTCAAACTGTATTCTGTGCACTGTTGTTTCAACTCAAAAAAGGTATTTGTGCTGCCTTAAAATTTTAAGTTTAGTTAACTTAAAATGTGAAGCTGACAACTTGGAGTTATCTCAAGTTAATTCCAGGGAAGTTATTCTAATGCAAAATTTTAAGTTGTGATACCTAAAAAAATGTTTTAACAGTGAACCGATCACATGGGAACACTTATCTCCTCAACAGTAATGTAAAATATGTCAAATATTATTTAACATAATTTTATTAATTTAACAAAGGACTACATAATTGACAATGAACTTAACAAACCATAACTGTAACCGAACACGTCAAAATATATTCCGCAGACGTACTTTATTTTGTGAATCCTTCAGCGAAGAGCTACTGTAATAATGAGAATTTCACAAACACAAACTTTACTTGTTTTGTATAACGTTCAGATTGTATTTTTATCTAAAATGATATGTTTCTGCATTTCACCTCTGCTCTAGTTTGTTTACTAATCAAAAATAGTACATTTTTACTGCCATTGTGTCCTATAATTATTGTAGTGTTATGGCATTTGGATAGAAGCAAAATAAATAAAGGATGGTTATCAAAGTGGAGTTTTGCCAGCTGTTAATATCTGTGCACACTTCCTTGTCAGAGACACTCATGCAGATCATGATCTTACAGATTAGAGACAGTTCACACAAAAGCAGTTCACACATCATTGAAAACTAGCATGTCATTATGTCTCCTTTCACTTAGTCTTCCATGGAAGGAAGTTGCGTGTTTAAATGTTGCACTTAAATGATAAAAAACAAAACAAAAAATAAAACAAATTCTAAAACATTTAAGTAAAGGTCTGCATGTACTGCATGACTGCATACAAGTAAATATTTTACTTTGTGATGTTATTTTTTCGCAGTTTATCTATGTCAAACGTGAAAAAGAAAATAAAGTAAATTTGATCTCTTTGTGTTTGTCTCATATTACATATTTATTTTTATTTAAACCGTCTGGGGATTCTAGGGAATGTCGAGTTTAAAATCTATGTTAAAAGTTAAAAGTAGGCTACTTTTGTTAAACAGAACTTATATCTGCCACCTAATGGGATTCTTGTGTAACATTCAAATCAGAGTCTGTGATGAACTGGGAAGGGCTGTCAATTAATACAAAACAATCTATACATAACAAAAGCATTTCTACATTGATCGAATCAAAGTCGCGTTTGTTCTCGTTTCGCTCCGAGTCAGTAAGGCGTGGCCAAAGCCAGCTTATAGTACTTAAACAGTTGTAATTTTGCATACATTAGAGAGCAGCAGTCAAGCAACAGGAGGATCTACTGCGGCAGCCCTCTTGTGAAGCCCTCCTCGTGTGAAGACCGAAGAGTGTAAAGACCAGCGACTCTACCTGTGCGACTCCATCGAGCAAGGACACCGACAAGCCACTTGTGTATTGCTCTTTTCTTTTTTTCTTCCTCTTTATACAGTGTGTTCTTGTCTGTCTGTCTTTTGACCTGTTTTAGATATGTGCTTCCAAATTCCCACTATTACTAACACCCGTAAATCGCATGCTACACGTTGGAGGCAGTGCAATCATGACAACCTGCGTATTTTACCCATGTCATCTAGTACATTACTTTCCATTTCTATTGGGCTCTGGAAGTGTCGATCTGCTGTAAACAAAGCTGACTTCATTATATCTATTGCTACTCATTCAGGTCTCCATCTCATGGCTCTGACTGAGACCTGGATCAAACCAGAGGACACTGCCACACCAGCATCCCTCTCCTCTAATTTCACTTTCTCACACACGCCACGCCGGATTGGGAGGGGTGGTGGTACTGGTGTGCTTATGTCCAGTGAATGGAAGTTCAATCCTTTACCATCTCTCTGTGACAATAGCTCATTTGAATCATATGCAATTACCATCACCTACCCTGCTAAAATCCATGTTGTAGTACTTTATCGTCCCCCAGGTCAGCTAGGTAACTTCTTGGAGGAGTTAGACGTATTGCTCTCATCCTTCCATAAGGATGGTGCTCCTCTGCTAGTACTTGGAGATTTCAACATCCATCTAGACAAACCTCGGGCTGCTGACTTACACACTCTGCTTGCCTCATTTGATCTCAAACGAGTGGCTACCTCAGCTACCCACAAATCAGGAAACCAATTGGACCTCATCTACACACGCTGCTGCTCCACCGACAATACACTGGTTACTCCACTACACACCTCAGACCATTTCCTCATCACTTTTAATCTCAACCTGACCCCTAACCCAACACACACTCCACCACAGGTCACTTTCCGGCGAAACCTACGCTCGCTCTCACCCTCTCGCCTATCATCCTTGGTCTCATCCACACTTCCTCCCCTTAACCAGTTCTCATCACTGGGCACTAACAATGCTACCGACACGCTTTGCACCACTCTAACATCTTGCTTAGAGGACTTCTGCCCCCTTTCATCCGGACCAGCCCGTGCCACTCCCTCTGCCCCCTGGCTGTCCGATGTTCTCCGTGAGCATCGGTCTAGACTCAGGGCTGCAGAGAGGAAGTGGCGCAAATCTAAAGATCCTACTGATCTAAGCTTCTATCAGTCACTCCTTTCTTCTTTCTCTACTAATGTCTCCAATGCTAAAACCACATACTATCACAATAAAATTAACAATTCTACTGATTCCCGCACACTTTTCAAAACCTTTTCTTCTCTTCTTTGCCCTCCTCCCCTCCCTCCCACATCAGCTCCTACAGCTGATGACTTTGCCACATTTTTCACACATAAAATAACAACCATTAGTGGCCAATTCTCCACACCATATACCGACAATAACATCCATGCTCTCTGAGGCAGATGTTTCCAAACTCATCCTTTCCAATCACCCTACTACCTGTCCGCTTGACCCCATCCCCACTCATCTTCTTCAGGCCATCTCCTCCTCAATTTTACCTGAACTCACTCACATTATCAATTCTTCTCTTCACACTGGTACATTTCCCACAGCTTTCAAGCAGGCTAGGATTACCCCACTGCTTAAAAAACCCAGTCTGAATCCAGCACTTTTAGAAAACTATCGACCGGTTTCCCTTCTTCCATTCATTGCAAAACACTTGAGAGAGTTGTGTTCAACCAACTGTCTACTTATCTCACACAGAACAACCTCCTCGACAACAACCAGTCTGGCTTCAAGAGTGGCCACTCAACTGAGACTCCCTTGCTCTCAGTCACTGAAACCCTGAGACTGGCAAAAGCAACTTCAAAATCATCAGTACTCATCTTGCTGGATCTGTCTGCTGCTTTTGACACGATTAACCACCAGATCCTCCTGTCAACCCTCATGTCGAAGGGCATCACAGGAACCGCACTCCAGTGGTTCAAGTCTTACCTCCTTCAGGTGTAAGACTTAGGTTCTTCAGGGTATCTTGGAGAGGTGAGATGTCCAAGTCGCATCATCTTGCTACTGGGGTACCTCAGGGCTCAGTGCTTGGACCACTTCTATTCTCCATCTCCATGTCATCGCTAGGATCTGTCATTCAGGAACATGGTTTTTCCTATCACTGTTATGCTGATGACACACATTGCTACCATATGCTACCTCTCATTCCAACCAGATGATCCGACGGTTGCTGGTCGCATCGCAGCCTGCCTGACAGCCATTTCTGCTTGGATGAAGGACCATCACCTTCAACTCAACCTTGCAAAAACGGAACTGCTTGTGGTCGGTGCCAACCCAACACTTCATCATAACCTTTCCATTCAACTTGGGTCATCAACCATAACTCCTTCCAGGACAGCCAGGAACCTTGGAGTGGTGATGGATGATCATTTAAGCTTCACAGATCATATCGCTACAACGGCCCGGTCCTGCAGATTTGCCTTGTACAACATTAGGAAGATTAGACCCTTCCTATCGGAGCATTCCGCACAAATTCTTGTCCAAGCTCTTGTTCTATCCAGACTGGACTATTGTAATGCTCACTTGGCTGGCCTTCCAGCATGCACTGTCAAGCCTCTACAACTGATCCAGAATGCAGCAGCAAGATTGGTCTTTAACGAACCGAAGAGAGCGCATGTCACACCTCTCTTCATCAGTTTGCATTGGCTGCCAATAGCTGCTCACATCCAATTCAAGGCTCTAATGTTGGCCTACAGAACAACCACTGGCTCTGCACCGCTATACCTAAACTCACTACTCCACACTTATGCGTCCTCCAGAAGCTTGCGTTCTGCAAGTGAACGGCGCCTTGTGGTGCCTTCCCAAAGGGGCACAAAATCACTCTCACGGACCTTCTCCGGGTCTGTTCCTGGCTGGTGGAATGACCTACCACGCTCTATCCGAGCAGCTGAGTCTTTAGCCATTTTCAAAAAACGGCTAAAGACATATCTTTTTTCGTCAACACTGATCTTAGCACTTACTTTCTATTTATACTTTACTTTTACTTTTTCGATTTTCTATTCTTTCTTTCTTCTATTTATAAAAAAAAAGAAAAAACCTTGCTACGTGCACTTTACTGATGAAACTGTAACTTGACAAGGCACTTACATACTGTTGTACTCGTGTTGATTTGATTGCTTCTAATACTCTCATTTGTAAGTCGCTTTGGAGAAAAGCGTCTGCTAAATGACTAAATGAGATGTGATCCAAAATCAAATGAAATTATACTTAAATTATGAAAGAAAATGATATCTTTTTAAGACCATTAAGAGTTTTTTTTTATGTATCTGATCTCATGTATGAGTTTCATGGCAATTGAGTGTGCCTTATACATAATTTATTGCCTTTAGTGTAATAATTTATTGCATTTATTGCCCTTAGTGTAATATGCTTTCCTGTAGCTCAGTGGTTAGAGCATGGCACTAGCAATGCCAGGGTCATGGGTTCGATCCCAGGGATTGCACATACTCATACAAATGTATAGTATAATGCAATGTAAGTCGCTTAAAAGTGTCTGCCAAATGCATAAATGTAAATGTAGTGTATGCTGATTTATTATGAAGTATTATTATTTTTTATTTATTTTTTTTACAGTAAAAGAAATTACTGTGCTAATGACAATCACCAGATATTGAAATGAGAAACATTGGGAGGCAAACTCAAATCAACTTGCTAGCAACGCTATCAATGTGCTAAATAATGTTAGCAATATGTTAAATCATGTTAGTAACAATCTAATCCATGCTATCAACATGCAAAACATGCTAGCAACATGCTAATTCATGCTAACAGCATGCTAAAACATGCTAGCAGCATTCTAAAACATGATACCAACATGTTAAATTATGCTATTAACATGTTAATTCTTGCTATCAACATATTAAAACATGCTAACAACATGTTAAAACATGTTAACAGTGTGTTAAAACATGCTAACAACATGTTAAATCTTGTTAGCAATGTGCTAAAACATGCCAGCAACATGTTAAATCTTGCCAGCAACTTGCTAATTCATGCTAGAAATGTGTTAAAACATGCTAACAACATGCTAATTAATGTTAACAATGTGCTGAAAATGCTAACATGTTAATTCATGTCAGTAACATGCAAAAACATGCTAGCAACATGTTAAATCAAGCTAACAATGTATTAAAACATGCTAGCAATTTATAGTATTTCTTTCTCTTTCCACTAAATTTAGCATAAAAAACTTTCAAACATTCATACGGCTTTGTCAAGCCAACATCAAAGTTTGTCTAACATTTCAATCTAGTTTTTAAATGTTGTCTCTCAACTTAACTGACAAGAAACAGTAAACCTCCTCACAGTTGTACATTTTCCATGTTTAATTCTTTCACATTTCTCTGGAATCAACTCTTTATCTCTCTCTCTCTCTCATACACACACACACACACACACACACAGTAAAACAACACAAAAGCTCATGTGAAGTGAGTTCCTGCGAATCAAATCATTGGGCATTTCTTTTGATCCCTCTAAACTAGGAGAGCCAGTTTCACTCTCAGGTTTAACTAAAGAGATGGAGTTGTGGAATGTCAGAGTTTGGTGGTGCTGGAGGAGGAGGAGGAGATAAACTCACAGTATATATACACACATCAATCTATGCTGAAGGCAGAGCGAGTGCACAAAACAACCCAACATCTCCAGGACAAGAGAAGGTATGAAGAGCCACATATGATACAGAGAGAAACATCTGTTGTGTTTACATATCTGTACACAATAAATTATAAAATAAATATATATTTTTTAATTATTTTGAATATTAACAACAGTTATCTTTGTTTTTTACAGCTTATACTTCAGCAGCTATGGCAGGTGGGTCAGCGGTCTTCAAATGTATTTCTGTATTTAATTATAAGCAGGACTTTGAACTTTAAGCTGAAGTAAAGTAAGAGCAGCTTCTGGTGTCATTCACTTCCAGTTATTTTACCTGTACAAAAACAGTCCGTTATGCTGCTTGATATTGCAAACATTTGGCATTTTTTATTATATTATTATTTTTTATTCTCATAATCATACACTAACTAGCTTAAAAACAAAGGTTCCATAAGGGGTTTTTTCACATGCATTGATGGCTTAAAAGAGACATTTTTTCTTAGAACATTTTAATAATCTAAAGAAACTTTTCCACTATAAAGTAATGGAAAGTTTCCATGGATGTTAAAGATTCTTCATGGAACCATCAATGCCAATAAAGAAGCTTTATTTTTAAGAGCGTAGTGCAAATAGTTTGACCATTTACTGCACTTGTTATTCTTCTATGAATTGGAAGTCTCACATTTGCACATTCAAAACTAGCTTACTTACAGGTTGAAAAATAAGATTTTAAGATCTAACCAAGCCAGCTGTCTCTCCATCTCTTGAACGCTGGTGTTTGTTTGATTCTCCACAGACCAAAGCTTTAAACAGAAGTTCCTGGAGACTCACAACCAGTACCGTCAGCAGCATCAGGCCCCGGCGCTGACGTACAGTGAGGATCTGTGCAGCGCGGCTCAGAAGTGGGCGGATCACTTGCTGAGCATTAAATCATTGGGCCACAGTGACACTAAAGATGGGGAGAATGTGTTTTATGCCTCTAGCTCCAACAAAAAGACATACACCGGTAAAATCTGTAGCTTAATAAATTAGCATGTTCAAAATGAGTGAGAACATTAAAAAATATATATATTTAGCCTGTTGTTTTGTATATTGTAGGGAAGGAGGCTGTAGACTCGTGGTACAGTGAGATCAAAGATTACAATTTTGACGCACCAGGACATCAACCCAAAACAGGTAATATTAATTTTGGGATTAAATGATTTCATTGGAATATATAGCAATAAGGAAACTGTTTTTAGAGATTGACATTATTTTAATGGCCTTTATTATAATCTCTGTGTAATTGTGATGTATATAATCTGCAGGGCATTTCACCCAGGTTGTGTGGAAATCATCCACAGAGCTCGGAGTTGGTATGGCTACTGATGGAAAGACAATTTTTGTCGTTGGTCAGTACAGACCTGCTGGAAACATAACCAATGTTGGTTACTATGAGGAAAATGTTCTACCTAAAGCTGACTAATGATTGTTTTCTTTCTTTCTTTGTTGGATTTGATTTGATATCTCCAAATGTAAACATTTGCATGATTTTGGCAAATGCTTTTATTCAAAGTGACTTACTCATCATTATCAGTTTAAATATGAAAGACTGGCCTGTAATAAATCAAATCCTGTGTGTGTGTGTGTTGTTTTAATAAAGTATTGATCATTGCATCAAAAGCAAATGTGCATTTATTACTATCTAGCTGAAATTATGAAACAAAAAACTGCCAAATACCGAAAGAAGCAACAACTTCTCCTGAACTTATTTATAAAGCCATCTTATATTTTGATATGCAAATTTTTAAGGCCTCTAAATGAGCCACATGATCTGATAAACCTGTCGCACTCAATCTCCTCCAGTCCTTCTGTCGTCTGTCTGAGAGTTTAGACTGTTTAATCTTTTTATCTTTCTGCTGTCAAATCTGCACTGATTTTTATCAAGTAAACATAAGAATAACTTTGATATTGTTAGTAATATTTTAAGATTAACACTTACTGGACTGAAGCAACTTATGTTTACTTGTTTATCCATACCTCTTTCCCACCGAAGAATTATGAGTATCAATTATGATCATCATCTTTTGAGGAAGGGTTATTTGTTCATCTCTCAATCATCACTGTATTGCATGTTTTCAAACTACAGAGCTTAAAACTAAGCATTTAAATATCATCTTAGACATAAGAAGCTAACCCTTCTAGTTAGTTTTTCAAGTTGTCAGTTCTTGTCTCTAGAGGAAATCAGAGAACTTTATTGAAAGAGTGAAGCACACCAGGACAAAGAACAGGAAAATAAACACACCATTTCTAAGGAATTTTACAGCCTCAGTTGCCCAGTTCAGTTATTGTTTTGAGAGCACGAGCTCCAAAAAAAACATGAACACCTATTCCTAATTGCATTATCATCATCTTGAACACCAAGCTTTCCACTATTAGTTCTGTCAAAATTCATAATGTTTTCGTCAGTTATCAAAATCCCATATCTGTTATCAACTAGAATAGGTGTGCATGTTTCTTTTGGAGCATGTGTTGTCCAAGATAGTTTGGACAATATTCATATTTGCCACTCTTTAAACTCCAAAAAAAAGAAAAGAAAAGAAAAAATAATTTATATATTTTATACCACAATATATATATATATGAAATCGATATCCAGTGCGTGCAAATCTGGTGCTGAAAAAGTGCTTGTCATTAAAGTTTCTGACTCAAAAAAACTGTTGTTTTTGCATTTTTCTTTCATAACTTACAGATTATGTCTACCTGCCTTCCTTTGCTGTAAGAATAATTAAATAATTCAGATGTGCTAATAGTAATGTGTTACCATTAAATATTAACATTAAATTTGTAGGAAAACATATGTGTGTGAGTTGTTGCATGTATGCATGTGGTATGAGTGTGAGTTTGCGTGGCCTGTGTGTATATGTATATATGTGTGTGTGAGTATATGTATGTGCACATATATGTATAATTATGTATGTCAGTGACATTGGTGTTCTGAAATGAGGAAGTAGAAGAACACAGTAGACAAAGAACAACTGTCTTCAAACTACTCCACACATGACATGCGATTTATTGTTTCATACACAGATGTCGATAGAGAGGCTTAAGTTCTGTAGTTCAGTTTTAAATCTGTCAAATAAACTTTATAAAAATAAACACAGTAATCATATGTCTATAATGTAATGTTTGAGTAATTAATGTCAAAGATAAGACACTTTCCTGGTTTCTAGCGACATCTGCTGGAGGAAACAAGAGTTACAGCTGGACTCATTTACTAAAGTTAATTTTATATTTTGATATCTACTTATTTATTTACTTCACTTATTTGTTTTTATATTGCAAACTTGTTTAAATTTGATTCATGCATTTTCTGAAATAAAATGAAAACTGACAGGTCTATATTAAATAAATTTAAAATTCAATGAGCTCTTTCCCCCTGAAGAATCATGAGTATCAAATATGATCATCATCTTTTGAGGAAGGGTTATTTGTTCATCTCTCAATCATCATTGTATTGCATGTTTTCAAACTACAGAGCTTAAAACTAAGCATTTAAATATCATCTTACTAAGGCATAAGAAGTTCTTCTAGTTGGCTTATCAAGTTGTCAGTTCTTATCGCTAGAGGAAGTCAGAGAACTTCATTTAAAAGAGAGTGAAGTGCGTGCAGGACAAAGAACAGGAAGATAAACACACCATTTCTCAGGAATTTTACAGCCTCAGTTGCCCAGTTCAGTTATTGTTTTGAGGGTTGATAACAGATATGGGATTTTGCATAACTGACAAAATTTTGACAGAACAATTAGAGGAAAGCTTGGTGTTCAAGATGATGATAATGCAGTTAGGAACAGGTGTGCATGTTGCTTTGTTGTCCAAGATTGTTTGGATAATATTCATATTTGTCACACTCTAAACTCTGAAAAAAAAATGAATTTATATATTTTGAACCACAGTAGATATATGGAATCGATATTCTTTTTTTAGATGTTTAAAACAAACTGTCTTGCATAATGCAGAAACATTCACACAAACTTAAAAAGCTCCAGGACATTTAAAGATGTGAATCCAGTGCGTGCAAATCTGGTGCTGAAAAAGTGCTTGTCATTAAAGGTTCTGACTCGAAAAAACGTCTCAGGTTACATATGTAACCATAGTTCCCTGAGAACAGGGAACGAGACTCTGCGTTTGCTTACGCAGAGTTCAGTCCCTCAAGATGATAGATACTGTATGTTTCTCCAGGCGCTCCTTTTATACTTCCGGGTCATGCCATATTACGTCATAGGCTGTCGCCGGCCAATAGGGATTGGAGTTGTTGGATAGTTGGCTTTCAGACACCGGGTCACGTGTGACGTTCCCCATTGCGTAAGCAAACGCAGAGCGAGTTCCCTTTCGAAAGGGAACTGTCGATAGAGAGGCTAAAGTTCTGTAGTGCAGTTTTAAATCTGTCAAATAAACTAAACTTAAAAATAAACAGTAATAATATAAGTCTCTAATGTAATGTTTGAGTAGTTAGTGTCAAAGACAAGACACTTTCCTGGTTTCTAGCGACATCTGCTGGAGGAAACAAGAGTTACAGCTGGACTCATTTACTAAAGTTAATTTTTTCATTTGATTACCTATTTTGATTTATTGCTTTTATATTGCAAACTGGTTTAAATTTGATTCATGTGTGCTGTGTCTTGACTGCAAAAACATTTTAATTTCAAATTTTGTTTTAATTTAACTCAATACAGAGTTAATCTTATCAATTTAAACATATTTACTTTACAATTCTTAAAGAACAATGTGTTTTGCAATATTCTACAATGACAAAGATCCTGTGAAGTGAAATAAGTAAATCCATAACTCCAGATGTGTAAAACAAATATTGGATTGATGTGAAAGTCTTGGATGTTCTGAAGTGGTTTCTCATAGATGTGACGAGATCTGCTGCTGGTCTCATCAATCATCTGCTGTGTGTTCATGTCCTTCTCTAAATCTTCTCATTTTCACTTGTTGATCTTCTTGTTTCTTTCCTAAAAGCATCAGATTCTCATCATCATCTTCACACTCTTAATATTTGCATGTCAAATCCATAATGATGATGATAAATGTCTCTGACCTGACGTGTGTCTCGTGTAGATGTGAAAACCTCCTAACAGACCCAACAGAAACATCATCTGAAAACACCAGACCAGCACAAACACCACAGACACTGAACTCTCTGAAAACAACACAACCAATCAGTCAATCAATCAATCAATCAATCAGTTAATGTATATTGGGTTGTTGATATCTGTAGATGAACAGAAATAATCTCACCAGGACAGTGTTTTACACTAACGGTCTTCTGTCGGTGACTGACGTGGTTCTTCACGCTGCAGCTGATGTTTCCATCAGTTCCCTCATCCAGTTCAATGATGTTTCCATCCATCAGTGGATCTCCATTCAGAGTCCAGCTGAAGAGGAGCGGATCTCCATCAGAGGAGCAGGACGCCCTCATCACCCCACTGGAGGAGCAGATGATTGACACTTCCACTGAGCCAATAGGAGCTGGAGGGAGGGACACGTGACAACATGACAAACACAGCAGAATGCCATACTTCCACACTACTCATACTATTCCTGGAGTATGTAGTGTGTTTACTGTGTGTTACATGAATAAAAACCTTCACAGAGATTCATCTGATTGATTTGCATGAGAGTGAGATCTTTGGAGAACATGAGATTGTAATTAGTCTGATGAGAGAGTTACTGTACCTTCAACAATCACTTGAAGATCCAATGATGTTACTGTGCCGTCTGAGCCATCGAGATCTAATCTGTAAATCCTTGAATCTGCTCTGATCACACCGCTTATTATCAGAATCCCATTAATGACTGACACTTCAGGTCTGTTATTAAACAGATCACATTCATTCTCCCTTATCCTTCCATTCTTTAATCTACAAACTAGATCATCTAGTTTGTAGTTTATTCTCTTTTGTATCTTCAGATCATATCTACTAGTGTCCACCATCAGCAGATTGAGTTTGTGTCCCAGAGCTGCGTAACAGAGATCTGACTGATTAAAACTGCAGTTAAACTCCAGACCTGAAGAACAAAACACACACACACACACACACACACACACACACACACAGAGAGAGTATAAGTGTGTATGAAGATCTCTCATCATAAATCACAATCAGACACAAATTTCACAAACAGAATTAAAGTTCAATAAAAGACTTGTATCAGACACTCTTAATCTGATCTCAGCTCTCATATAATGTTCCTAATAATCATCCAGATCAAAAACCCCATGAATTTTTTTTACTTTCAACCAGCATAACAAAAAATGTTTCTGGAACAAATCACCTACCCAGACTTTTGGACTAACAAATAGCCTATCACTTTTTTTTTATTTTTTTTTTTTCTGGATGCAGATGTAACCCTGTTGAAATATATTCTTTAGTATAAGATATACAAGTTTGAATAAATAATTCCATAGTTTAATAAATAGAATTTAAGGTTAAAAAAGTTAAGATTCATTGACCAACAAAGAAGTTATGATTTTGCTCAATGAGAGAAATGCCTATTGAGTAATGTTGATGGTTTACTGTATACAGCATTTAAAATGTTAAATATTTGTTGGGTAATAATATATGTGAAAATATTTTAAAGATGCCTGTAAGAATAGGAAGAAAGAGTTACACAAATGTTTTGTGAATTTATTTTATTTCTGAAAGTTTTGTGTATGAGCCAATTACAGTTGAGGTCAAGGTACAAGGAAGGAGAGATGAATGCGGGGGGTTTGCGGGAAAAAAAAACAAAACACGGTTACTGTTTAATGTAATGCAAGTTAAACACTGATAAGTTTATTAGTGAAACCTCTCTTATTGGATTGGATAGATATTTAAAGAACTCAGGATAGCCACCTCTCATTATAGTCAAGCACGCTAGAGAGGCGCTACACAAGCAAATCACCTGACACATCTGGTTGGATCCATTCCAGCGTGCTCAGTGTGAACAAGGTCAGAAGCAAATAAAGAAGCTGCTTGTGTGTTCAGTCAAACTGCTTTAAGGTAAAGTATCTAGTAAAATATTACTATCAGATGTTATTCACTGAATGTCATTATAGGACAGAAGATTAGTGCAAACAGCTAGAACTTGTGAACTGACTTGCTAGCTAAAGAGTGACATGTGCTGTCTAGTGATATAATATCATTCTGATTAATTGCGGGTAAAAAACAGTCGATCATGTCTTAAATTAATGTAAATGTTTGGGTGAAAACTAGATGTTTCAGTATATTCGGTCCGTGCATTTGTTCTTAAAGTGACAGCAGCCTAATAAACCTGCTGCTTTCTGTCATTAATGTTAATCAAGCAACAAAAGACAAACAGAAAATCTCTCACTACTCCTAACTGAATATCCGTCCATTGCTATCCTCCAGCAAACCCCCAAGTCCTCAGTGCAGTGATGAGGATGGCCGCCACTCCAGAGCCGTTTCGCAAGATGGCCGCCGCCATGCCTGAGCCCTCGGTCAAGATGGCCGCTGCCACGCCTGGGCCCTCGGTCAAGATGGCCGCCGCCAGGCCTGAGCCCTCAGCCAAGATGGCCGCCGCCATGCCTGAGCCCTCAGCCTTAATGGTCTGCACACTTGTGCCTTTAGGCCTTTTAGTAGAGTATGAGGGGATGTCCTTGAGCCCAGAGATGGCTCCAGCCCCTGAGTCTGCTCCAGTGTCTGCCTCAGCCCGTGACCAGAGTCCAGAGGCGACTCTCTCCCCTTTGTCCCGAGTCCAGAGGCGACTGCCTCAGCTCCATCGTCCCGAGTTCAGAGGCGACTCCCTCCATCGTCCAGAGGCGACTCCCTCCATCGTCCAGAGGCAACTCCCTCCATCGTCCCGAGTCCAGAGGCGACTCCCTCCATCGTCCCGAGTCCAGAGGCGACTGCCTCAGCTCCATCGTTTAGAGGTGACTGCCTCAGCTCCATCGTCCCGAGTCCAGAGGCGACTGCCTCAGCTCCATCATCCCGAGTCCAGAGGCGACTCCCTCCATCATCCAGAGGCAACTCCCTCCATCGTCCCGAGTCCAGAGGCGACTCCCTCCATCGTCCCGAGTCCAGAGGCGACTGCCTCAGCTCCATCGTCCAGAGGTGACTGCCTCAGCTCCATCGTCCCGAGTCCAGAGGCGACTGCCTCAGCTCCATCGTCCCGAGTCCAGAGGCGACTCCCTCCATCATCCAGAGGCAACTCCCTCAATCGTCCCGAGTCCAGAGGCGACTCCCTCCATCGTCCCGAGTCCAGAGGCGACTCCCTCCATCGTCCCGAGTCCAGAGGCGACTGCCTCAGCTCCATCGTCCAGAGGTGACTGCCTCAGCTCCATCATCCCGAGTCCAGAGGCGACTGCCTCAGCTCCATCGTCCCGAGTCCAGAGGCGACTGCCTCAGCTCCATCGTCCAGAGGCGACTGCCTCAGCTCCATCGTCCAGAGGTGACTGCCTCAGCTCCATCGTCCCGAGTCCAGAGGCGACTGCCTCAGCTCCATCGTCCTGAGTCCAGAGGCGACTCCCTCCATCATTCAGAGGCGACTCCCTCCATCGTCCAGAGGCGACTCCCTCCATCATCCAGAGGCGACTCCCTCCATCGTCCCGAGTCCAGAGGCAACTCCCTCCATCGTCCTGAGTTCCAAGATGGATCTCACCCCTGAGCCCACTCTAGCCCATAAGTTTTGGTATTCGCTCCTTTCCCAGAAAACATCATAGTGCCTGTCTTGGCGCTTACATTTGTGTGTGTTTGGGCCACCCACACAATGACTCGAGCCCCTGACCAGCGTCCAGTGATGGCTCCAGTCCCTGAGCCCGCTCCAACCCACAAGCCAGCTTCAGCCCACAAGCCTGCTCCAGGGTCCATTCCGACCCAGAAGCCCAGAGCTCCTCTCAAGAAATTTTTTTGGGTGGGGGGGGGGGGCTATAGGGCTATATGGCTTTGATCAGCATGGCCGGGCCAAAGGTCAAGGCCATGGAGCCCGATCCGCCATGGCCTCCTGAAGGGCCTGATCCACCATGGCCCCCTGAACTGTTACCGGTTACCGGTAACAGTTAATCTGTAAATCCCTGAATCTGCTCTGATCACAGGGTTTATTATAAGAATCCCATTAATGACTGTCATGTCAGGTCTGTTATTAAAAAGATCACATTCATTCTCTTTTATCGTATCATTCTGTACTCTACAGTACTCTTCAGTGCTGTAGTTTATTCTCTTTTGTATCTTCAGGTCATATCTACTAGAGTCCACCATCAGCAGATTGAGTTTGTGTCCTAAAGCTGAGTAACAGGGACCTTCCTGATTAAACCAGCAGTTAAACTCCAAACCTGAAGAACAAAACACAGAGAGAGAGAGAGAGAGAGAGTATAAATGTGTATTAAGATCTCAGCTCTCAAATCATGTTCATAATAATCACCCAGATCAAAAACCCCATGAAATAGTTTGAGTGCAGTTTCCTATTTGTCATTCACTTTGACGTGGTGTCAACTGAAGACACTAGGGGTCACTCTTTGGAGCCCCAAACACCTCTGAAATTGGCATGTGGAATTTGCATGACTGGCCACACCCTGGACATATGGGTATATAAGCTGGCTGGCATGAAACACAGTCAGATTTGTTCCTCAAAGAGTGGATGTCTTCAGTCATTCATTCCATTCACCTTGAGTTGGTTTGCTGTGTTTGTTGGTCGCTTCAGCAAAAGAGCAAAAACAGCAGTCACACCATCCCTGTCGCAGCCTGAGCCCTCAATCCGGCCGCAGTATGGAGCTTACCGCAGGAAGCTGGTACCGCCCGCTCATCAGGCGACGGGCAAAGAACCCTATAACGACTTCGAAGCGCTACGCCATCCAATGTAGCGACCAGTACTCCACTTTGCCGCCACAGACGCGGGTACGTCAATAGCATTGTTATGCTAATACCATAGGTCAGGAGTCTGAATGTGTGGTTGCCACTTCAGGACAATGAACTCGGCTATGCAATTCAGTTCACCAGGAGCCAGGCATTCTATTTACTTCAGTGGCAGAAATAGATGCCCCTTTTCTGTGTGTAGATATTGCAGTCCTCCTGGCAAAGGATGCAATAGAGCCTGTCCCTCCAGCCAAGATTAAGAAGGGTTTCAACAGCCCTCACACTTCATTGTACCGAAAAAAGGCGGCGGGATGAGACCAATCCTAGACCTGCGTGTTCTAAACTGGCTCCCGTTCAAAATGTTATGGCAGAAGCGTGTCCTGGCTTGTGCTCGCCAGCAGGGTTGTTTTGCAGCAACAGACCTGAAGGATGTGTATTTCCATGTCTCGAATGTACCTCGACACAGTCCATTTCTTTGGTTTGCTTTTGAGGGTTAGGCATATCAGTACAATGTCCTCCGACTCGCATCTTTACGAAGGTCGCAGAAGCTGCCCTTGCCCAATTAAGGAAAGTGGGCATCCACATTCTCAATTATCTCAACAACTGGCTCATTCTAGATCACTTTCAAGTTCTGTTGTGTGCATACAGGGACCTGGTGCTCACACACCTGAGCCATTTGGGGCTTGAGGTCAACTGGGAAACGAGCAAGCTCTCCCCTGTGCAGAGCATCTCTTTTCTCAGTATGGATTTGAACTTGGTGATTATGATTTACGGGCAAATGTGCTCAATCAGTGCTGAACTGCCTGAAGATGTTCAGGGGAAAACAGCAGTTCAGCCCTTGGTCAGACCTTGCATTTCTATGGGCTGGGGTTCCCTTAGAAAAAGTATCCAGACATATTGTTGTTACAACAGATGCCTCTAAGTCAGGCTGGGTCACTGTGTATGCAATGGGCACGTAGCTTTGGGCTCTTGGACGGGACCTTGACTGCAATGGCACATCAATTGCTTCGAGTTGCTAGCAGTACTGCTTGCCCTGCAGAGGTTTCATCTGCTGGTCCAGGAAAAGCATGTATAGGGCAGGTCAGACAATAAAGCAACTGTAGCGGACCTAAATCACCAAGGTGGGTTACGGTCGCGTCGCATGTCGCAACTTGCCCACCTGCATGGATCCTGTTTGATAAACCTGCACCCGCCCTGCACCCGCAGAACAGAACACCCAACCCAATATCCAACAGAAATTTTAGCCCGTACCTGACCCGACCCATTTGACATGAAAACCATGACCTGACCCACACCCGCATTAAATCTCCTACTTGAGGTAGACAAAAATCATTTTCGGGCCCCACTCGTACTGAGGCAGAGAGGCGGCTTAAGTCGTGGGGTTCACAGATGGAGCTCGCCGAACGCTTTGAGAGGGTTGTCACTGTCTCTCGCGATTCGGCGGCTCGTGAGAGAGATCTGCTCGAGGAGGATGCTATTTCTCTTGCATCCTCTGGTTCAGCAGACAGTGCTCTTTTGGCTCCTAGCCAAGATAAAGAGCAGTCGATGGCCGAGGCGGGCAATGAAAGTGTTAGATCTGAGCCGTCTCGGCCATCCTGCCCCGCGTATGAGGAGCTGCTTGATGTAATAGGGCACGCTTCAGATAGATTAAAGCTGTCATTTTTTGACTCCGCCCTGTCTAGGGTTCGGTGTAGTGTGCAGGCGTTTTCTATTATTTCTGCCCTTTAGGCCACAGGTGTTTTACCTGTTCGAACATACCTGCCTCCTCTTGCCATAAGAGTCGTTAGGTTGGGTTTTTTGTTCTTGTTACCTTTCGAAGTCATGCTAGGTGTGTTGGCCGTACCATTGGGCCGCCCCTATTTCCGGCCCAGGTGTATTTAGGAATACGTCTGTCTGACAGAGGCAGGTTTTGCTGTTTCTTTCCGTCTCCTGGCCTGCAGTGGCTAGAGTAGGCCTTTTTCTGCAAGGAAAGGCCTCTCTGGCCCTTATACTGCGGCTGGTGATCCTTGTATCCTTGTTGTCTCCGGCCAGGGCCCGCCCTCTGCATTGGGCAATAAATGCGAGTAGCAGGCCCTCCTAACTTCCCTTTTTTCAAGGCGAGTTTGTGGACTCCTCTTTTTCAGCCTAGGTGAATGTTGCTCCTCTTAATATTAGAGTAGATGCGATATGCTGAGCCTCAGTTCCCTTTGATGAGTGGCAAAAATCAGACACTTAGGTGGTTTAGGTTCTGTTTGAACCTCCCTCTGGATGTCTTGAGTGTTGTTGGCTTCCTCTCTTTCTTGAGAGTTGAATACGATATGTTGAAGCCTCCGCTCCTTAGAGCTAATTGTAACCTTCCCTCCAGCCGTGTTTTGAGCTTCTTGATGTTTTCAAGTCTCTGGTCAGAATTGAAGGCCTCTATACTGTTATTTAGGCCTCTTTTTTCACCTGAGCTCTTTTTTCAGACTTTTTTTCGTCTGTTTTCGTCTGGTTTTATCCAGGTCTGCACCCTTGAGTCCTACTCGGGTTTTTCGCTTACTCTTAACTCTTTACCCAGCCAATATTTCCATGTGGGCCCCATTTGGGTTTTTGATGGGCTGTCACTTGGGCCCTGCATGGGCAACCCAAGTGGGGCCCATAAAATTTTGTCCATCGACTCCACACAGGCCCCATGTGTGTTAGCCCATTTGTGTGTTCATTATAGGGGCCCTTATGGGGCCCAAAAGGGTGATAACACCGGACCCACAAATGGCCCCTCTATGGGGTTTTTGTGGGGCTACAGTGGGTGAGAACTGGGCCCCATTTATATTTCTTTTTTATTCCTGTAGGTGAAATTAATGTGCTTTAATGTGCTCATTTGCAAAAGAAACTTTCAAACCCTGCCAACACTAAGTTATGTTTTAGTAAACCTGTACCTGACCTAATATAATTTAAATTACATGAGAAAATATTTGTACTGTGAATAAAATGACTTTCAACTCAGAATTTGTAAACCACCTTTTTATTGATCATAAGAACAAAAATAAAGTACAATAAAACAGGATAAGAGCATTGAGAATTCTTCAGTCCATTACTCCTGGGTTGGGGCAGACCCATCAGCTTCATATCTAAAGAACAATAATGAGAGAAAAGACAGAAAAGGCAATTATTTTAAAATACTATCAAATTATTAACAGGAGCACTCTCTTAAAAAGCATGCATGATTATGATCAAGCCATGCCAGTACTTTATATTTCTGTCCAAATGACTAAACTGACACTTAAACGGATATCTACTACTAAAAGGAATATGAACAAGTTAAAGTTCAAAACAATGTGCCTGATATAACAGGAGTATGACTTTACAAAAGCACATTACATTACAAAAATAACACAACATAAATATAAGATAACATAAACATAATATAAGCCTCTGTGGTAGGTTCTGGTTGGTTCTTTGCCCCAGGGTGGTTCTTTACCCCCCTCGATCTGAGGGTTGGAAAGCACTTTGCTGAGTTCTGCTCCCTGGGATGCCTGTATCTTTCCGGTGAGGAGCGGTTTCTGCCTTTCTGCAGTCCCTCTCATTTGGCTGCCCTTCTTGGGTTTTAAGTAAGAGACTCTGTTCTATGAACAGACAGGTTGCTGGCAGACTAGGCCTCTTTTTTGGGCTGAGTCGGCCTCCCCGGTGGCTCCAGGGATTGACTCTTGTCCCCCTGAAATTGACTGGCCAGAGCCCCTTCTAGCCCCTTTTTCTCAGCCATATGGCATGCACTTCTCTCGGCATGGCGGCGTGGGTATTTCGTTCCCCAGTTGCGTTCTAGGACGCAGTGCGAGTTCCCTTTCAAAAGGGAACGTCTCGGGTTATGACTGTAACCCTGGTTCCCTGAGAACTCGGGTTACAGGGTTACAGGGTTACAGTCGTAACCCGAGATGTTTTCTGTCCTGTGTTGCCAAAAATGATGATTAAACAGGTCAAGATTGAGTTACGTGTGGAAAGTGTGGGCTACACTATAAAGGAAGAGTTTTGTTGATTTTAACTTCTGCTGCAATCACTGATTTCCAAGAAAGAAACAATTTTAAAGATTGTTTTAATGTTTTTTTAAACACTAAGACATGGTTTCACTATTTGAAGTCAACGGTCAGATGTAGAAAACTAATTTTGGAAAATGATTTTAGCCTTAAATATATATAAAATATAAAGTCATTATTTTTTTCTAACTCCGATTTCATAATTAGTCTCATAGAGGGCTATAGGCTCGCGAGTCACTCGACGGCAGGAAAAAGCAACCAAACCAAACAATCACGATTTTTAAACCTTTTTCATCATTAATCAAAGCTAGTGTGTTATTTCAATTAAATATTTGAATACATAATTCATCTTGCCCGTTTGTCACATATAATATAAAATTTCATTGGACAATGAGAAATAGAGCTGTAATTTCCCGGGCTTATTCATAAATCGATTGAAAACTACATAGCCACTGACACTGTCTGTTTTCATTTTTTAACAAGCGTGAAATGGCTAATAAATAAGTTGATGAGTATAGTTCTTTACGGTCTGAATGGACAGAAGAATTCGCATTTGTGGAGTGATCCTGATCTGCGGTTTGGTTCATTTTACAATTTAATTGCGTCGCTTAAAAATCGGATATGAAATGACTACAAAGCACTACACCAGTGGTTCCCAACCTTTTTTACGCCAAGGCCCCGCTCCGAATCAATACTGCAATATATTGAACTGTGTTCATGCAGAAATACGATGTTATATCGATCAGTGAGTCGAGAGCGCACGTGCGGTTTGTTTGTACATAATAACGGACTCATGCATGTCTCATGAACAAATCCTGTATATCACTGTAATCATCTTTACCTTCATTACAATCGTCATCCATAAAAACCTTTTTAGCGACACTGGTTTTCTTTTTCCAACTGAGAAAGTTTGCATTTTGAGCCAGCGTTCAGTCTCTCTTTCACAGCAGCACGATGAGAAATGGCCTGGGCTGATCCGAAACAATCACAGAATACGTACGAGAGAGGTGGTGCCTTGTTTTAAATGTATTTTTTAATTAATTTAATTTAGCTTTTTTAATGTAACGTATTAATAATTAAATTAATTAATTATATTAATATACTTCAGTTAATTTTAAGTTATCTCGCGGCTCACCTGGAGGATCACAGAGGACCCCTAGTGGGCCGCGTCCCATAGGTTGAAAACCACTGCACTACACAAAACCACGCAGCACCAGAAGCCGCATTAATGGTAAGTAGTTTTCAATTTACTCATATTTACGTACTACACAATGATAACCGTTTGATGAAATGATCATAGTTGGTTAAATGAAGCCCAAGTGCCACCTACAGGCCTGGTATGTGAAATGTAGGCTGGCAAGAACACATGAAATGGAGATACAGTACTATTTTTAATGTTTTTGAAAGAAATTTCTTATGCTCATCAAGCCTTCATTTATTTGATCAAAAAAAGTGATATTGTGAAATAATATTACAATTTAAAATAATGGTTTTCCATTTAAACATACTTTAAAACATAATTTATTCCTGTGATCAAAGCTGAATTTTCAGCATCATTACTCCAGTCTTCAGTGTCACATGATCCTTCAGAAATCATTCTAATATGATGATTTATTATCAATGTTGGAAACAGTTGTGCTGCTTCAAATTTTTTTTATAACTTGTGATACTTTTTTCAGTTAAAAAGAACATTTATTTAAAATAGAAATATTTTGGAAGAATATACACTTACTGTTCAAAAGTTTTGGGTCAGCAATTTTTTTCTTTCTTTTTTTTGAAAGAAATTAATGTTTATTCAACAAGAATGTGTTAAACTGTTAAAAAGTGACAGTAAAGACTTATATTGTTAGAAAAGATTTTTGTTAAAACATTAATAAATCCTGAAAAAAGTATCACAGGTTTTCTTTTTTTCTTTTCTTTGTCTTCTTTTTTTTTTGACCAAATATACACAGGCTTGATGACCATACGAGACTTCTTTCAAAAACATTAAAAATAGTAATGTGTCCAAACCGGTACTGCATATTGATATATTGTAAGTGATAGATATATATGCCCATTTTTTTTACATTTGAGCCCCTGAGGAACTCTCTGCAGGTCCCTGAGTCTAACGGTCTTCTGTCGGTGACTGACGTGGTTCTTCACGCTGCAGCTGATGTTTCCATCAGTTCCCTCATCCAGTTCAATGATGTTTCCACCCATCAGTGGATCTCCATTCAGAGTCCAGCTGAAGAGAAGCGGATCTCCATCAGAGGAGCAGGACGCCCTCATCACCCCACTGGAGGAGCAGATGATTGACACTTCCACTGAGCCAATAGGAGCTGGAAGGAGGGACAGGTGACAGTCACATGACAAACACAGCAGAATGCCATACTTCCACACTACTCATACTATTCCTGGAGTATGTAGTGTGTTTACTGTGTGTTGCATGAATAAAAACCTTCACAGAGATTCAGCTGCAGATTGATTTGCATGAGAGTGAGATCTTTGGAGAACATGAGATTGTAATGAGTCTGATGAGAGCGTTACTGTACCTTCAACAATCACTTGAAGATATTTAGATGTTTCTCTGCCATCTGAGTCTTTGAGTATTAATCTGTAATTCCCTGAATCTGCTCTGATCACAGGGTTTATTATCAGAATCCCAGTAATGACTGACACTTCAGGTTTCTTATTAAAAAGATCACATTCATTCTCTTTTATCCTGTCATTCTTTACTCTACAAGCTGGATCATCTGAGTTGTAGTTTATTCTCTTTTGTATCTTCAGGTCATATCTACTAGCGTCCACCATCAGCAGATTGAGTTTGTGTCCCAGAGCTGCGTAACAGGGACTTGCTTGATTAAACCAGCAGTTAAACTCCAGACCTGAAGAACAACACACACACACACTCACACACACACACACCTCATCATGAATTAAAATATTACACAAACATTCATAGAATTTTTTAGGATCCTTGAGATCAGTTCCCTTTCAGTTGGTCACATTCAACTTATGTCAGAAGTGAACCTACGAATTGGGATATCGCAAGAGAGCCCTATCACCTTTGAGTGCAACTAAACGAGCCAATGGACATTGGCGTGCGAGCTTTGTGTCACGTGCACCGCCCCCGCAAGCAGGTATAAATGCAGAAGTGGGTGCGCTCGCACTCTGTCTTTTGCTTCAGAGCCAAGCACTTGTGTTCCTGTTGCTAAAAGAAGATCGCCTTACACTTTACAGCGGCGGCCGCAAGCTTATACACAGCTCTCAACTGCTGTTTTCACAGCAAGCTTGTTATTGTTACTGGTCAGGTCTGCGATTTGGGCTGGTTTTCTCTGTGTGTGCTTATTGTAGGTGACCAGTGTGAACCTACAATCGCACCGCAGCTGATCCCCTGTGTGCTTCAGCACCATACAAAGAGTGAATTTTTCCACCTTCTAAAAGAGCTTCACAGACACTGCGTCTTTTTAAAGATGTCATTCCGTCCATGCGTTACTGGATGTGATCGTTCCCTGACCCCTGGGATGGTCACAATCGCTGTGTCACATGTCTGGGCGTTCAGCATGCTGAGGCAGCTTTTGCGGATAGTTCATGTTCTCATTGTGGGAACATGACTATCACAGTGTTGAGATCGAGACTCACGTTCCTTGGTTCTCAGGAAGCGGGGGTCCCCTCTGACGGCCGCTAACTGGCTGGGTGATCCGCGTCTCCCATCCCGGGCCTGTAAGTTCTCCTCCAACCTAACAGACAAGGCTTACAGAGCCTGCGGACAGGCCGCCTCTGCCCTGCATGCCATGGCGTTGCTGCAGGTTTATCAGGCCAAGACACTCATGGAGATGCCCCAGGGTGGTGTTGACCAATAGCTTCTGGGGGAGCTGCGCACTGCCACCGACCTCGCATCGAAATCTTTTCAGAGGCTCCTGGGGCATATAGCATCCCCAGCCACAGTCACGCCGCTTGGATTGTTTCATACGAGGCCGCTTCAGCACTGGCTTCACAGCCAAGTCCCGAGATGGGTGTGGCAACGCAGCACGTTCCGTGTGTCCATCACACCGAGCTGCCATCGTACCCTCACTCAGTGGTTGGACCCTTCGTTCCTGCAGGCAGGAGTTCCCCTGGAACAAGTGTCCAGGCATGCTGTGGTCTCCACAGATGCTTCCACCACCAGGTGGGGAGCCACATACAACGGGCATGCAGTCTCAGGTCTGTGGACGGGGCCGCAACTGCAGTGGCATATCAATTGCCTCAAGTTGCTAGCAGTACGTCTTGCGCTGGGCCGCTTCATTCAGCTGCTACTAGGCAAGCAAGTGCTTGTCCATACGGACAGCACTGTGACTGTTGCGTACATCAACCACCAGGGCGGTCTACACTCCCGTCGCATGTCGCAACTCGCCTGCCATCTCCTCTTATGGAGTTAGAAGCATCTGAGGTCGCTTCGTGCCATTTACATCCCAGGCGTGCTTAATCGTGCAGCCAACGAGCTCTCCTCAGCTTCTGGGAGAATGGAGACTCCATCCCCAGGTGGTCCAGCTGATTTGGCAGCATTTCAGGGCCGCACAGATGGATCTGTTTGCCTCTCCGGACACAGCCCATTGCCAGTTGTTTTGAATTGATGCTTCTCGCTACAGCACCTCCCTGGCCCATTCCTCTGAGAAAGGACCTTCTGACTTAGAGACGGGGCACCCTATGGCACCCGCGTCTGGACCTCTGGAAACTTCATGTCTGGTCCCTGGACGGGACGCGGAGGTTCTAGGTGATCAACCCCAGTCAGTTGTAGACACCATCACTTCTGCAAGAGCTCCTTCTATGAGGAACCTCTATGCTCTGAAGTGGAACATGTTCATCGAGTGGTGTTCCTCTCACCAAGAGGACCCCCGAACATGTTCGATCAGGTCAGTGCTTTCCTTCCTGCAAGAAGGGTTGGACCGAAGGCTGTCTCCCTCCACCCTTAAGGTGTATGTTGCCGCCATTGCTGAACATCACGACACAGTTGATGGTAAGTCCCTAGGAAAGCATGACCTGATCGTCAGGTTCCTGAGGGGGGCAAGCAGACTGAATCCGCCTCATCCTCCCTCTATACCCTCTTGGGACCTGTCCCTGGTACTTACAGCTCTCTGTGGACCTCCCTTTGAACCTTTGCAGTCAGTGGAGTTAAAAGCGCTGTCCCTTAAGACAGTACTACTGGTTGCATTGGCCTCCATTTAGAGGGTAGGGGACCTGCACGCATTTTCGGTCGACGAATCGTGCCTAGAGTTTGGTCTTGGGCCCGGATATGTGCCCAAGTTTCCTACCACTCCCTTTAGAGGCCAGGTAGTGAACCTGCAAGTGCTGCCCTCGGAGGAAGCAGACCCAGCCCTAGCTTTGTTCTGTCCCATCCGAGCTTTGCGCCTGTACGTGGACAGAACGCGAAGCTTCAGGACCTCAGACCAGCTCCTCGTCTGTTACGGAGGCCAGCAGAAGGGAAAGGCTGTCTCCAAGCAGAGGATGGCCCACTGAGAGCTCACTCCACTAGATGAGTTGCTTCTTCCTGGGCGCTGGGACATGGCATCTCGCTGACAGATATATGTAGAGCTGTGGGCTGGGCAACACCCAACACGTTCACTAGATTCTATAGCCTTCGTTTAGAGCCGGTATCTTCCCGTGTTCCCCAGTGGCCAGTAGTGCAAAGGACCCGTTCTAAGTGTCGGCTTGCAAAGCCACTCCCGCCCCCTGGCCCGGATACATGCGTCCATTGCTCCAGCGAGTCCCCCATTGGTGAACCCTGTTGAGTTCCTCTGCCACCCCCTACGGCTCAGACATTGCGGAGTGTCTGATGCTAGGCCAAACACTTGTCAACTCACCGGAAAAATTATATTTTGCATGATTTCTTGAAAAACGATAATAGAGAGCAGATCATTCAGAAGAAATGTGATGCACACAATGGATAATATATCAAGATTTCATGGATTTAACGCTTTTGTGGACAAAAAGTACTGTTTTTTGTTTTTCAATGGACATTTTACCCAAATGCCATTTGGATGTGATCTTGCGATCGCTATATAAAGGTATGAAGTCCAGTTTGATTTTTCATGTTGTTATTTGCACACCTGACACAAATTAATTACTGATGCTGGAGCATCTATATCATAAAAAAGACACCATATATTAACAGTAAACCTTTAGAACTTTCTAACGATATAACTTGTTATCTTTATTAATATTTTAGATAGTATCTAAGATTGATAGATAGCTCCTTTGCCTGCTATCACGTCGAGCTAGGTGGGCATGGTTTCAGCAACCAGGCACGTCAGTTGGTCAGTTCCAACCACGTCCCGCCTCTTTGCCCATTTTCAGTTATCCGGGAGTGACGTGCTGTGACGCGCTGCTAAGATGGCAGCGGCCTCATTTTCGTTTCAAAAATGCTCTTCAGAAATCTACGGGTGACATCACGAACACTATGTCCATATTTTTACAGTCTATGGTCTCCACAAACATCACTTTCAGACTCCTGCGTGTTCATCAAACCTTCATCTGACTGAGATGAATTCATTAGATTAGACTTTGACACTTAACATGTTCAGTGATTGACTTGTTTTCTGGATTTTTTCTCTTGGTTGACATTTTTTAAAAAAAGATCCACATCTTTCAAAACATCTTCCTCATTAAACAACACTGACTCCGCTACTCTAGTCGTGGTACAACCAACACTGAAGTCATCTTGTACGTTTTGTTCACTTTGTTTACTCACTAAATCTTCCATTACCTCATTCTCCTGATCACTATATCTCGGATTTCTTCTTGCGAAACCTGTATAATTCCCTGCGGTTTGTCCGGTAAAGGGGCTCCGCTTTCAGGCCGAACTGACGGTGGTTCTGCTGCGTTAGCAGCAGCTGACCAGCTTGTCTCACCTACTCTTTCCGGGCACAAGCGAATCACATGACCTACAATTCCGCACCCAAAACCATAGTTGCCAAGACCGCTTATAGTACGCGACTTGGGGCTTCTTTTTTTGGCAAGTCGCGTTAAAAAATCACGGGTCGCGGGTTGCGGTTTTTTGGGCTTATTTAAAAAAATGTGGTTGCTTGTTAGAAAAATATGATAAGCAACTTTGTTTCTTTACATTTATGGTCGCAGTTTTCTCCAATACATTGATTGACACTGTCTAGTCACAGCTAATAGCCAATCAGTGCAATAATACAAGCGCTGTAATTCATCCTCCCACATCCCGCCTCCTCCTCCCCCTCATTGGAGAAAAATATCGTTCAACATGCAGGCATGTGACGTTGTAAATGCAAGTAATGATAGTAGACGTAAATAGATGCATGTAATGTTACATTTTCACAAACAATGTCAGCACCATCAGAGATGGAGAGGAAACATGGACGGTGCAAGGAGGAAAGGCACAAAAACAAATATTTGTATAATGTATTTATCATTACAGGTTATAAAAAAAATAAAATAAATAAAACTAATACTAACAGCAGGCATGGTTCGAATTTATTTTATTATAAATATGTGGCTATATTATAGCGCTCCCTTAGCGTTGTCTTTTTCACGGTTTGCAGTGTGTGTGTGTGTGTGTGTGTGTGTTCACTACTCACTGCTCCTAATGTGTGTGCACTAACTTGGATGGGTTAAATGCAGATGACAAATTCCGACTATGGGTTACCATAATTGGCCTTCACATCACTTTTTCTTTTCCATCTCCAAACCTATTCTGTTCACAGCTGATCGGAGGATATAGTGCGTACACTCCTGCTTTGTTGTAATTTGATGATTGTTGTAAAATAACGTGTTTTTGATTTTCAAACTCTGAGTGGTTTTAGTTTAATATGTTGCAGGCTCATTTATTTATAATAAATAATTGATAATAAATAATATTGATGATAATTAATATAATAATTTTGGGCTTGTTTTTGAAGCTGCGGTTGCTTATTTGCTCGCGAGAGTTGGCAACTGTGCCCAAAACATTTCATCGCTTCTGATGTTACATGCACAGTATAATCAAAATCATCAACTTTAAACTTAAAAACGATGTTCAGTTCTTCATCACTCTTTTTAAGAATCATGTGCACTTGTCTCCTAAAAGACACAACGTGTTTAAGATGAGATGGGAATCATTTTGATCGGTCTCCCCCAGTTCTTTTTCCAAAAGCTCATTTTTCAAAAACGGGGGTACATTCGAAATAATGACCTTTTTAGCAGGACTTACTAGGGACAAAACAGGTGTATAGGTACCTTGAATCACTACTCCGCTCTCTAATAGCTGATTTACTTTGTCCATATGATCTAGAAAAATCACAAAGGCACTATTAATCCTAGAAGCAGATTTAACACTTTCATATCCAACAATCTCACCCACCGCTAGACTACATTCTTCAACCGAACACCCGTCAAGCGGAGTTTTATAGCATGTCGGCGCGAGTTTGTGCAAACTAAACTGTTCACCTGCTGCAGCCATGCTGACCAGCCACGCCATCAGCCGCCGCCTCCACAAAACACAAAAAAAACTAAACCTCCACCTAACACTGAGTCAAACACAACACTGCAAAACATTAAAAGAGAAAAAAGAATCCAATAAAAAGAGAATCAGAAAACTCACAAACTTCCACACGCTCTCAGCAGCACTCAGCACATTCACTCCTAACACTATATATATATATATATATATATATATATATATATATATATATGGTTCAGTGCAGATAATCTTATAAAAATAAAATGCTAGCTCGCATACCCATGCATACCCATGCATGTGCACATCACACATCCATAACATCCTATCGGTACAAATATAATGTAAATGATGTCTCTTATTGAAATATGTAGTAGAAAACCCATGAAAGATTTACGTTATTTTTTAAAATCCATGACATATTTGGACAATGGGTGGCTCCATTTTGTCCACAGAATTCTTATGTCTAAATTATTAGGTTTTAACTTCTCTCCACATACTTTAAGATGGATTGAATCATATTTGTCAGGTCGTACACAGTATGTTAGTATACAGAATTATAAATCAGCCCCTCTAAGTATATCCACAAGGATCTATTCTGGGTCCTTTACTTTTTACGTTGTACATCAATGATCTTCCATCTGTCTGTCCTAATACTAACATTCAAATGTATGCGGATGACACTGTTGTTTATATACATGGGAGTAGTGTGTCACAAGTTGCAAATTAACTTACAGAATCCCTGGTTCATGTCACAGCTTGGCTAGAACAATACTGTTTACAGTTAAACATCTCTAAAACAGAGAGTATGTTCTTTACCAAAACTAATGGTTTAAGTGTAGTACCAGATGTTTTTGTATCAGGGGAAAGATTACAAGTTGTATCTGAATATAAGTACCTCGATGTTCTGATTGATTCCAAACTTTCATTTAAGGCTCAGGTTAAAAAGGTCTGCAACCGGGTCAGATTGAGTCTATCAAATTTTAGATTTATTTGCGATTATATGTAGTCTGAGTCTGCTTTGATGTAGAGGGGACTGTATTATTCCTCTCCAGGGCTTGACATTAACTTTTTTGTTCACCAGCCACTGTGGCTAGTGGTTTTTCCAAAGTTACTAGACACTCAGCATTTTCACTGGCCACAATTTTGCTGTTGGGAAATTACATTTTATATGATTAAAGGTGACTTTGGCATGCTTAAATTACTTGATTTTGAGTCATTTTACTTGATTTAAAACCCTTTCCAACTTTCAAATGCAGATTGACCACCCAAATCAAGACTACATTGTATCAGCTGGTATGTACAGGTGGGCAAGGGGTGGGTAATATGACCATAATATGAGAAATTTTATGTTATTTTTGTTAGGCTATATAAAAAGAACAAAGAAGCAAATTATCAAATTACAAATACAATAGTAAATAAAATAAAAAAAAGAAATTCAGAGACAGTAGGTTTATTTAACATGTATACATTTATTTAACATCTTTTGTTGTTTAATTAACATTAATAACAGACATATTTAATTGGGCTGCTGAATGCATGGACGAAATATACTGACATATCCAGTTTTTACCCACCTGTCTACAGATGAAAAATAGCCCTTTGGGCTAATTCTGGCACATTTACAGTTTATTAATGTGCATTGCCCCTGTTAACAATAAACTAACTAAACTAAAGTTGACTATGACAATATTAAGTGCAGGCGTCCAAATTCATCACTCCAACTCTTCTCACAAAACTCCCAGTGCAAACTAATAAATTTCCAATTTTGATTTAATGGGTCTTTAACACATATGCTGAACTCTTTTACTGGGACTTAAACTCTTTTATCTCACGATTATTATTCCACAAACTGTACACTGTTAAGAAAACACTGTTAAAGCACTAAAAAAAACATGTAAACATTTAAAACAGACAACTCTGTTACTATATTGCTGCAGATTATTTTTTGGAAATCTCTTAATGTAATATTACAGTGCTTTATTGTCAGAGTTTCATCATTAGATGAGTTTGATCTGAAAGTCGACTCACATGCAGCAGTTTTCAGCAGCATCAGTCCAAAGATGAGCTTCATTTCAGTCCAGAAGAGCCCAATAATCCAGCAGAAGAGAGAAGATGCTGCTTCAGTCACACAATCAAGATCTGCTGACACTCGTCTGTGCTCACCGTATATTCACACTTTCTGAGAGAAAAGGAAGTTCACATCATTTACTGGAGAAGTTTGGGGTTGAACGTCTTGCACAAGAACATAATTTTTTTTTTTTTTTAATCCTGCTGTGGGCTTTCCATTGACTAATGCTTCTGTATTTTTTTTTTTTTTTTACATTTTCATGAAGACATTATTATGTTAATAAGCTGTTTTCCCACCCATATGTTGCTTTTTATAACTGCAGGGCTCCAAATGAGTATCACTGAGCATCAACCGCAAGTAAAATGTCTTTGATGATGAGTAGATGAACTAAAGAAAATATCTGTCACAATTTGCACGTCTTCTAACAACTTTTATCCAGGTTTGAATCAATGAGGTCTGGAACTAAATGACTGATGATGTAAAATTGACCATTAGACATTTATCTAGAATATCTAAAGTGTTTTTCTCCATGGAGACACAAATGTGGAGTATTCCTGATATTAAACCACTGAAACAAAAATGAGGAACAAAAGCACGTGTCTTTAAGTTTCTGACGGGTTTGAAAAACCACAGAGCAATAAATTCCAGATGAAGTGGAATAATCTTTCAGAAGTGAGAATGTGCTGATTTGTGTTTTTATGTATTACCCAATATGCAATATCCATATGCAGAAATGGTGTGAAATTCATCTATTAGGTCTATTGCAGATATAGATATCTTACATGCTTATAGCTAAGTTGAAGACGCACAGTCAACTTGCTCTTGAGTGTCATGGATTGGATTTGACCGTTCCAATATGGTGGACAGCTTACATGTAGCAACATATAGATCTATGGTTTCAGGGACAAATCATTGTGCCCATTATCTCTACTGTCACATTTTTTAAATTTGTAACTTTTGCAACATTTGTGTCCTTTCAACTGACAGTGCACAAGAAATAGTGTAAGTCAGTTAATCAAATTATATATGTTAATATATATGACTTGTTAATGACTTAACAAGACACACCTGAAAGTAATCAACACAGTGAACAAATAAGAAAACAGAACTGAAAAACACAACTATTCAGAAAATGACACATAAACAGGGGGAGCACATGGCAAGATCACATGAGGGCAAGGGAATCACATGACAAACAGGACAAAACTTGTTTAAATTAGATTCATGTGCTTTTTGAAATAAAATGTAAATCGACTTGGTCTACATTAAATAAACTTTTTTTTTAATCAAATAAGTTTGATTAAAAAAGACAGATTTTAAAGAAGGATTGCAATCTTACAGACTCTTTACCTAAAATACAAGTCAAAATAGGAAAAAAAGATGGAAGGAAGAAAAAAAACAACAACATCACCACCAACCATCCCTTACCAGACCTGTTTACATTAAATTGTGAAATATGGTGAAAAAATATTAAAATATTACAATGATAAATGATGCATTAGTCCATATGGTTTCCATCAAGATCACAGAGAAAAGAGCACCAGATTTTGTCAAACTGCTCAATTTTGCCATTCAACATTAAATAAACTTTTAAAAATCCAACGAGCTTGCATCTTTTTACTGCAAAAACAGTTTAATTTCAAATTATTTTATTTTCATATAACTCAATACCAAGTTAATCTTAACAATTTCAACACATATTTAATTTACAATTCTTAAAGAACAATGTGTTTTGCAATATTCTATAATGACAAATAAGTAAATAAGTGACTCCAGATGTGTAAAATAAATGTTGGATTGATGTGAAGGTCTTGGACATTCTGGAGTGATTTCTCATAGATGTGATGAGATCGTCTCGGGTTACTTGATTGTAACCCTTTTCCCTGAAAAAGCGGGAACGAGATGATGCAATACAAAATCCCCGACAGTAAACCGATGTCGTTCTACTGGTATTTCTGACATACTCCAAAGCGCCTGTATTTCTGTGCTTGATTTTAGGCGCTATGGGGAAAACGTCTTCGTTTAACCAGTTGTGAACATGTGGCAAACATGGCAAAGATTTTGGCTTAAATAACCTCTGATAATGAGTCATCGTAATGCACATGTCAGAGGCTATAAATAGACATGAGACAGGTGCGCTCATCAGGTCCTTTTGTCTGAAGAATGTCCTGAACACGCCCTCAGTGCGGCAATGAAGGCAATGAATGCTTTCTCAGGGAACAGGGTTACAGTCGAGTAACCTGAGACTTTCCCTTTCAAAAGATACACTCAATGCTGCACTTGATTTTAAGCACTATGGGGAACGAGAATACCAATGCCGCCACACTGGAAGTGTCTGGACCCCTCAAGGTTGTGTAGTGTGTGCGCACATACACGAGAGGAGCCTCAAGCTTGGAATGTCAACTTATGGACGTGTGAGCGGAGAAGGCCAGCCTGCCGCATCACATATTTGCTGCAAAGGGGCGCCTCTTGCTAAAGCCCTGGAGGATGCGACCCCCCTAGCTGAATGAGCCCTAATGGCCGAAAACTCCGACCCTTGGGCACGGCGAGGGAGAAACTTATCAAAGGCTTCCTCATGCTTTTTAGCCTCCCTGAATCTACTGACTTCAGCATTAACTGAATCACCAAATAGACCTGAGGGTGACACAGGAGTGTCAAGGAGAAAAATGTTATCTTTCTCCTTGATGCCAGTGAAGTTTAGCCCCAGATGTCTCTCCGTAGCTGCCATAGCACTCATAGGATGGCCGATGGCACGGGCAGTTTACATGGTCATGCACAGAGACAAATCTGTGGCACGGGGCAGCTCAGAAAAACCCTCCTCACTGACATTTCCCCCGCTCGTGCCCAGCTCTTCAAGCAGGTCAGCTTGGTATGCCTGCAAGACCGCCATGGTTTGCAGGGCAGCACCAGCCTGACCCGCAGCCTGAAAAGCTTTCTCTACCAGCGTGGATGTGATTCTGCACAGTCTAGAAGGAAGCGCAGGCTTTTTAAGTGATAATGTGCTGCCAGGGGAGAGATAGTTCACGAGCGTCTCTTCAACCTGGGGCATCATCATGTAACCCTGTGCCTTCGCACCAACGACAGACGAATAAACCGACGTTGAGGGCACAAAGACATGGGAAGAATAGGGCTTGTTCCAAGATTTAGATAATTCCTCATGTAAATCTGGAAAGCAAGGAAGGGATCGTCTTTCTGATGTGTCCCTTTGGCCACCTGACAAAAATCTGTTGCCTAACTTAGATCGTCTGGGAGTCTCTTGTTCCTATATCTCCTTACCTCGAGTAACTCATCGTAAGATCAATCGTCACGAGAGGAGCGCTTGAAGGCAGTGCACTCAAGATCCATATCTACAAGAGAACCAGCGTTCTCAGCCTGGTCTGAAGAAGCACCGAAGCACGCTCCGGAAGCGGACTGAAGGACCTCTCGATCTGGTGAAAGATCAAGAGAAAGGGCCAGACCCATCTCTTGTTCCTCACCCAGATCGATAGCCTAGAGGGCAGAGCTTTGATAGAAAAAAAAAAAATCTTGCAGTGCTCACACTCGGCATGCATCTTCTAATCGATTCACTTGTCATGATTTACTCTTTTTATTTTTTTCAACGCTTTTCTTTTCGTAGACAGAGAAAGAGAATAAAAAGGCACATTCCAATGACGTCATCATCAGAGGGTATTTAAGCCAAAATCTTTGGCGTGTTTGCCACACGTGTTCACAACTGATCAAACAAAGACGTTTTCCCCATAGCGCTTAAAAATCAAGCTTTTGAAAGGGATCTGCTGCTGGTCTCCTCAATCTTCTGCTGTGTCAGCAGATCAGCAGATTGAGTTTGTGTCCCAGAGCTGCGTAACAGGGATCTGACTGATTAAAACTGCAGTTCCGCTCCACACCTGAAGAACAAAACACACACACACACACACACACACACACACACAGAGAGAGAGAGAGAGAGTAAATGTGTATGAAGATCTCTCATCATAATTGTTGGACGGGTATCAGATGGGAATGATCTGGAGTATAAGAAAGTGATCAAGGACTTTTTTGAGTGGTGTGAATTTAATCACCTTCACATCAGTGCTACCAAGACAAAAGAATTGGTGATGGACTTCCGTAGGAACGCTTCATATACTGTACCAGTAAACATCCAGGGCTGGACACTGAGAGGGTGAATGTGTATAAGTATTTGGTTGTTCACATAAATAATAAATTGGATTGGTCAGATAACATGAGCGCTCTGTATAAGAAGGGGTAAAGTCGTATCCATCTGCTGAGGAGATTGAAGTCTTTTGGGGTGTGTAGGACACTACTGAAAACTTTTTACGATACAGCAGTTGCATCAGTAATTTTTTATGCTGTGGTCTGCTGGAGTAGCGGATTTACAGAGAGGGATAAGAAAAAGCTCAATAAAATGATTAGGAGGGCCAGCTCAATCGTGGGCTGTCCTCTGGATTCAGTGAAGCAAGTGGGTGAGAGGAGGATGTTGGCTAAGCTATCAAACATCTGGAACAACACCTCTAACCCTCTGTATGAGACAGTTGGGACCTTGGGTAGCTCCTTTAGTCAGAGACTTTTGCACCCCCAGTGTAAGAAGGAGCGCTTCCGAAGAACAGCAGTTAGACTTTATAATACTATAGCCTATCTTTATATTGAGGTTGGAGTTTGGATAATTGTGCATTATATTTGCCCAAATATTTATTTATATTAGGATATATTTATTAATTTATTATTTTTTTTAATTGTATTTTTTATATTCAATGATACATGTTAATTATTGTCATACTTGTATTGTTATTTGTTTGTATTAGTGTTAATACTTGTACTGTCTTGTTCATGCTGCTGTAACGTTTAAATTTGCCTTTGGTGATCAAAATAAAGTCTAAAGTCTAAAGTCATAAATTACAATTAGATACAAATTTCAGGAAGCGGTTCCTAAGGCCGCTCCAGAAGAAACTGTTCCTGACGCTGCTCCGGAAGAAGCTGTTCCCGAGCCCGCTACAGAAGAAACTGTTTCTGATCCAGCTCCAGAAGGTGTTCCCAAGCCAGCTCCAGAGAGAGCAGTCCAAGAGCCAGCTCCAGAAGAATCTGTTTCTGATCCAGCTCCAGAAGAAGCTGTTCCCAAGCCAGCTCCAGAGAGAGCAGTCCCAGAGCCAGCTCCAGAAGAATCTGTTCCTGAGCCTGCTCCAGAAGAAGGTGTTCCCGAGCCAGCTGAGCTGAGCTTCCCTCCCTGGCCGCTCACACTCTCTCTGCCAAGCAGCAAGACTGGTGTGGTGCCTGAGAGACCACAAGGGCTTATCCGCTTGTGCTTTGTGTTCCTGCCTAGCCATCACTGTGCCCATTTACTCACACACACAGACACACACACACACACACGTGAACTCACACAAACTCTTGTACACGCATGTATGCAAACACACACACCACTCATAGTACATACACTGTAGTTTTTCCCCGTTTTTCTACACTTGTTCATCACACAATTTGTTCTTTGTTTATATTTTTTTTTCTGCTCATATTTATGCTTTGGCAACACAATGTATAATTTGTCATATCAATACAGCTCAACTGAATTGAACTGAGAGAGAGTTGTAAGAGGATGTCATGTGATGAGATGTGAATACAAGAATAGAACTGCAGATAAACTTCTTAAAATAAAATGTTGGCTTAGTTTGCAGGCTCATTAAAAGGAGTAACAGGTTTTAATCAGTCAGAGAATGATATTTGTATTTTCTGCAGGTACAAAAACACCTGTTATACTTTGTCTATGAAGACCATATGCAGAATAAAATTATAAAAACTATAACGCAGACTGTCACTGTTAATGTGACTTAAACACTTCAATCTGACATATCATAAAACACTAATACACACTGTTAGGACCAGAAAACACCATGTCTAGATCCTGCAGATTGTTTTTGGGAAACTCTTAATGAACTATTACAGTGTTTTATTGTCAGAGCTTCATCATTAGATGAGTTTGATCTGAAAGTCGACTCACATGCAGCAGTTTTCAGCAGCATCAGTCCAAAGATGAGCTTCATTTCAGTCCAGAAGAGCCCAATAATCCAGCAGAAGTGAGAAGATGCTGCTTCAGTCACACAATCACTTCTTACTCTGACAGAAGATCTGCTGACACTCATCTGTGCTCGCGATATATTAAGACTACTGCACTCTTCTGAGAGAAACGGAAGTTCACATCATTTACTAGAGAAGCTCAAGCACTTCTGGCGGGTTTGTTTCAATACTGACTGACAAATATGCATCACATTAAATTTATTTCTTTATATTAAGTCTGTGTAATCCAAATGGATGTAAATTTTAACATTGTAAAATGTCACAGCATTGTGCAGACTATGGCTGTAAAAACCACAGAGCTATAAATTCCAGACGAAGTGGGATAAACTTTCAGAAGTGAGAATGTGCTGATTTGAGTTTTTATGTATTACCCAATATGCAACATTCATATGCAGAAATGGTATATTGCAGATATAGATATCATAACTAGGTTGCAGACAAACTTGCTCTCAAGTGTCACAGACTGGATTTAACCGTTCCAATATAGGGGATGACATATGAGAAGCAACATGTATATCTAGTTTCAGGGACAAATCATTGTGCCCATTATCTCTTCTGTCTCATTTTTTTTTTTTTTTTTGTTACTTTTGCAACATTTGTGTCCTTTCAGCTGATTAGTGTATGTTTCTTATGCACTGTTTGTTACAAGTGAAAGCAAAAATAAGCATAGTTAAAGCTGCCCTATAGATCATTATTTCACAAAATGAGTCACAAATCTAAGGTGTCCCCAGAATGTGTCTGTGAAGTTTCAGCTCAAAATACCCATATATATTTTTTTATTATACCATGTTTTAACTGCCTATTTTGGGGTGGGATTAAAAATGCGCCTTTAAATGCCATTTTATTGCCATTTTCGCTATTGTCCTTGCTTGTTTCACAACACCTGCAGAACGTCTGATGATTCGGCTGTGCAGCTCCAGACGTTAATACGGAGTCGTCTAATGCTTTGAACATGGGCTGGCATATGCAAATGTTGTGGGCGTACATATTAATGATCCCGACTGTTGCGTCACAGTCGGTGTTATGTTGAGATTCGTCTGTTTTTCAGTGGTGTTTTCACGCACGAGATTTACATAAGAAGAAGGAAACAATGATGTTTGAGACTCGCTGTGTGTCATTTCCATGTACAGAACTCTTATTAGTCAACTATGCCAAGGTAAATTCAATTTTACAATCTAGGCCACCTTTAAGCAAAACAATGCCAACACACACTAAAACACAACTAGGTGATCTTCTGCTTCAGCTCTTGTTATGATCGTACATCCTTGTTGTTTCTCTCACTGAAACACATGAAACACACAGAGCTTCAGAACTGACACTGGATCCAGTTTTTGTTCCTTGTGATGTTTTGTTGTTCATTGGGTGGCAACAAAGTGAAGGAAACAGCAGAACAAGAGTGCAGGAAATGTGTGTATTTTAATTGAATTGATTGACAAAGAAAAACAATGTATAAAGAACAAATGACTTATTTATTAAGCACATTATTTGTTCACACCAGTCATGTTTCTCTTCAGTGGCTTTACTGGATGGTCAGTCAGTGTTTGGATACATCAGACACTCTGAAATATACAATAACCCAAGAATTTCATCATAAGCAGCTAAACTGGGCTGTTGTGTTTTCATGACTCGTGGCATGCGTGTGCACACAAATAATTTTACCTGGCTTTCTAGCAGATGCAGCGACAAATTCATCAAATGTGATTTCCCATAGATCACAAATAAACAATATCATGACTTTTTTCCTCACTGGAATTCCTACATAACTTGTAACATTCTAAAAACAACATTTGGAAGCAATCAATACTACATTAAGACAATTCTAAGATGGCATTCTATGTGTTTGTCATGTGTACTAAAGTCTGTCAATCATCATTAGAGCGCCACCCTCAGGCTGAATAATGCAAGGACATTAGAGTTCTGCCAAAAGTGTGTTTGATGTGTTCAGCCATTAGAATATAAAGCTTACAAAATATTTATCATAAACACTAAGACCAGAATCTGCCCTCCCTAAATTTACGGCCAGGAGCCGCTTCTGACTGGAGCGCTAGAAAAGATGGAGGCAGGACGTCATCACCAGAAACAACTCTACAGTTGCGTACATTTTTAGTTAAACTGCCTCACGTAATTCTTCCCCAGACTCACAGTCATCCACAATCTTGTCTGAGGCTCTCAAAAAGTACATTTGATCTGGTTATGAGATTTCATGTTGATTGGTCTAAAAAATATCCCTAAAGAGTTTCGATTTTGGTTCTAGATGTATGTGTAACAGATATAAAAATGACAGAGTTAAATGTAAATTCACATAAAGTTGTTTTATTTTCAAATTACAAATTATTTTATTTTCATTTAACTCAATACCAAGGTAATCGTAAACATTTCAACACAGATTCAATTTACAATTCTTAAAGAACTACGTGTTTAGCAATATTCTATAATGATAAAGATCTTGTGAAGAAAAATGCACAAATGTGGCTAAACATGTTAAAAGTCATCTAAAACACTACAAATACAAGCAGAAGTTCAAAACCACAGAGAGCAAATAAACCAGACACCGCAAAACTGAGACACAGATCAAGAAGAACCGTTTTAAAACATCCAAATGTAAATGAAAAGAAAATCAACTGAAACCCCCAACTCAAGTAAAATACCAACAGCAGATATGATAAATAAATAACTCCAGATGTGTAAAATAAATGTTGGATTGATGTGAAGGTCTTGGACGTTCTGAAGTGATTTCTCATAGATGTGATGAGATCTGCTGCTGGTCTCCTCAATCTTCTGCTGTGTGTTCATGTCCTTCTCTAAATCTTCTCATTTTCACTTGTTGATCTTCTTGTTTCTTTCCTAAAAGCATCAGATTCTCATCATCATCTTCACACTCTTAATATTTGCATGTCAAATCCATAATGATGATGATAAATGTCTCTGACCTGACGTGTGTCTCATGTAGATGTGAAAACCTCCTAACAGACCCAACAGAAACATCATCTGAAAACACCAGACCAGAACATGCACCATAGACGCTGAACTCTCTGAAAACAACACAGACACATCAATCAATCAATCAATCAATCAATCAATCACTTAATCTATATTGGGTTGCTGATATCTGTAGATGAACAGAAATAATCTCACCAGGACAGTGTTTTACACTAACGGTCTTCTGTCGGCGACTGACGTGGTTCTTCACGCTGCAGCTGATGTTTCCATCAGTTCCCTCATCCAGTTCAATGATGTTTCCACCCATCAGTGGATCTCCATTCAGAGTCCAGCTGAAGAGGAGTGGATCTCCATCAGAGGAGCAGGACGCCCTCATCACCCCACTGGAACAGCAGATGATTGACACTTCCACTGAGCCAATAGGAGCTGGAGGGAGGGACACATGACAACATGACAAACACAGCAGAATGCCATACTTCCACACTACTCATACTATTCCTGGAGTATGTAGTGTGTTTACTGTGTGTTACATGAATAAAAACCTTCACAGAGATTCATCTGATTGATTTACATGAGAGTGAGATCTTTGGAGAACATGAGATTGTAATGAGTCTGATGAGAGAGTTACTGTACCTTCAACAATCACTTGAAGATATTTAGATGTTTCTGTGCCGTCTGAGCCATCGACTTCTAATCTGTAAGTCCCTGAATCTGCTCTGATCACACCGCTTATTATCAGAATCCCATTAATGATTGACACTTCAGGTCTGTGATTATAAAGATCACATTCACTCTTCTTCTTCATGTCATTCGTTACTCTACAAACTGGATCTTTGTCTATGCTGCTTATTCTCTTTTGTATTCTCAGGTTATATCTACTAGCGTCCACCATCAGCAGATTGAGTTTGTCTCCCAGAGCTGCGTAACAGGGATCTGACTGATTAAAACTGCAGTTCCGCTCCACACCTGAAGAACAAAACACACACACACACACACACACACCTCATCATGAATTAAAATATTATACAAACATTCATAGAATTTTATTTGATAATTGGGATAGATTTTTGATCTGTGCGTATACTTAAACCCCTGGTATTCAGACTTGTATGGCTTAATATAACATAAATGATGTTTCTTATTGAAATACTGCATGTAGTAGAAAACCCATGAAAGATTTACATTATTTAAAAAATCCATGACATATTTGGATTGTTTAGGTGACAGTGCGTTCTATGTCGATGACGTCAAATGGTTGCACTCGGTGAGCTACTGACACTGTCCTATTGCTATTTTTACTGCAACACAACTCAGAATATAATATACGATGCCACATTGTGCAGCTTTTGGTTGTAATTTTCAGTCGATGAGCCACAAGAGAAGCGATGCAAGTCTTTACTGCTTTACTAGCGATAAGAGGAGAAAAGAATGGGATTTGTGAAGAATGTGGACGAATAATACTTCCTAAAGCTCCACGTTTTTGTTCTCTTCACTTCAGCCCTGATGACTTTGAGGCTTTTCATCTGTATGTTTTGTATGTTATGTGCTTGCCTCGTGCGTGTTGAATATTAGTTTATTTCACTAGCAAATGAAACTCGTCTTCCCCTCCCCCCAACAATCCGTGATTGGTTAAAACAGTACTAATGGCCTATTGATTGGCTGTTGCAGTTAGGCTATTCATTGTTTTCACACTAAAATAATTATTTATTTCTGAAACTTGATTTGCGTTTCAGTCGGAGCGTTGGATAAAGTGGCAGTGGATCTACAGTCATTTAAAAGCAAATCTGCAAATGCATCCTAATGGTCGACAGCGATGAAGATCTTTATTAGTTGAACTGCGTATGCTGTCTGTGAACAGGTATTGATTTCATTCGATTTCAATTCATAAAGCCAATAGCCTACATATTACAACCAAACAGATTATTACGCCACGATAACAAAGTATGTAGCATTTCTTTACCGGTTTTTATGGACATATATCTTAATTTATACATTAAATAAGCGACCAGATGTTCAGCGGTTATGAGCGCGAGCACATGTAAAGAGTTTTCTCTCTTTCTTCTTTCAAATGTAGCTTTATACGTTGTTATTATACAAAGCAAAGGACGTGCAATGATACTCGGGTTACAGATGCCAGAAATAACGCTTGTCTCTTCTGTGTTTGTTGCAAAGATATCTAATTATGATGATAATAATAATTTAAATCTAAATAATAGCATGCTATTGTATTGTTGTATATATATAATATATAATATATGTGTATATATTCATTGGATACTTTTTTACTCTTACTCAAGTAACTATTAAGATTATTACTTTAACTTTTACTTTGAGTAAATATTTCTATAAGTACTTGTACTTTTATAGTACAGTTTTTGGATACTCTACCCACCTCTGGTTAAAGACCACTTACTCTTTTACTGTGACTTAAACTCTTCCATCTCACCGATTAATATTCCACTAACTGTACACTGTGAAGAAAACACTATTAAAACTCTAAAAAAAAAAAAAACCCAAACAAACAAACAAAAAAAAAAAAACATTTAAACTCTTAAAACAAACAACTCTGTTACTAGATCCTGCAAATTGTTTTTGGAAAACTCTAAATGTAATATTATTTCAGAGCTTCATCATTAGATGAGTTTGACTCACATGCAGCAGTTTTCAGCAGCATCAGTCCAAAGATGAGCTTCATTTCTCTAGAGTCCAGAAGAGTCCAATAATCCAGCAGAAGAGAGAAGATGCTGCTTCAGTCACACAATCACTTCTTACTCTTACAGAAGATCTGCTGACACTCGTCTGTGCTCACCGTATATTCACACTTTCTGAGAGAAAAGGAAGTTCAGATCATTTACTGGAGAAGTTTGAGGTTGAATGTCTTGCACAAGGACATAAAAACAACTAACACAAATATGTTTCTTTTCTGTGGTGGGAACTTTCCATTGCCTAATACTTCTGCAATTTTTCATAAAGATATTATGTTCATAAGCTTTTTTCATTACCCCGGTTGCTTTTCTAACAGCAGCATCACTGAGCATCTACCGCAATTAAAATAACTGAGTAGAAACCATCGCTGACAAACAAACCTTTTACTAAATAAAACACCTGTCATGATTTGCAAGTTTGAATCCACAAAGCTTGGAACAAAATCAAAATGAAAGAAACATACTGTATATCAAAACAAATTTAAGAGACAAAGATGTATCTTTTTTTTGTTTTTTTTTTAAATAAATAAATAAAAGTTTTAAAATAAAATAAGTTTTAAGTGAAGATTTAAAAACAGTAAGAGAATTACATTTTAAGGCTTCGGTCATTTTTGACCGTGAAGAAGCCAGGTGTGACTCCTAAATGAAGAGGACCAGAGGGTTAACATGTGCTTTCTGTTAATTAAAATAAAAATGTACTATATTCATTTAAATTGCTTAAAAAAATCAAACAAGCTTGCAGCTTTTGACAGGAAAAATTCTAATTTCATTTAACTCAATACCAAGTTCATCTTCATTTCAACACAGACTCCATTTACAATTCTTAAAGAACAAACATTCATAATATTTTACAGGATCATAGAGTATCGGTAAGAGAGAGAGTGTCGTTTTCAAAAACTTGCACTTTGAATCCCACAAATTTGAGGTAAATCTGGCTCTGCATGAAACATTGAGTAATTGAAAGCATGAAAGCTTTGAGTTAAAAAGTACATTTATATTAACAACCACCTAATTACTGCAGTTTTTAAAAACATTTTTTTTCCTGATAAACAACCTCCATTTGCACCGAATCTCTGTCATTACTCGAGTTCACCACACGAGGTCTCCATCAGCACACTTCTGTCAGTCTGTTGTCATAGTAACAGCAGCTTTCAGGGTCCAGTCTTTTTTTTGCATGTTATCTCTGCTGTCACATATTTTGAAACTTTTGTAACCTTGTAACATTTCACTGAAAGCCCTTTCAACTGGCGTGTTAGATTTAACATATGTTACATGTAAATAATTACTATTTCATAATGTCACAGCTTTAATGAATTAACAGTGTAGTTACAAGTCAGTTAATCAAATGTACAAACACACACTAAAACACAACTAGGTGATCTTCTGCTTCAGCTCTTGTTATGATCGTACATCGTTGTTGTTCAGCGGTCAGTAAAACCTCAGTGTTTCTCTCACTGAAACACACGAAACACACAGAGCTTCAGAACTGACACTGGATCCAGTTTTTGTGTCTTGTGATGTTTTGTTGTTCATTGGGTGGCGACAAAATGAAGGAAACAGCAGAACAAGAGTGCAGGAAATGTGTGTATTTTAATTGCATTGTTTTGCAAAGATAAATATAAAGAACAAATTATTATTTATTTAACACAAGTCATTATTTGTTCACATCAGTCAGTGTTTGTCCAGTTATATTTCTGTTCTGGTTGCATCAGACACTCACTTTAGTTTTTTCTCCTCACCACACAGGAAAGAAATACACAATAACCCCAGCATTGCATCATAAGCAGCTCAAAACTGGGCCGTTGTGTTTTCATGACACATTCAGACTCACAGTCTGTGGGTTTTGTGGCTGTTTCACACTAGCGAGTGTGAACCTCAGAGTAAACACAGTCCTCCTGCATTTTACGCGGCTGTTGAGTGCTTGTGGTGGTGAACGTCACTTCTCCGTAATGAACCTCTTCGTCCTTCCTCTTTTTCTTGTTCTTCCTCATGTTCTGAGTGTCAACTGTGGCATATTCATCTGCAGACACAGACGACAGATAATGAACAGATGAGATTATAAACAAGATTTCTGTTGCATTAATGTTGATACTAAATGATAAAGTACCAAAGACAGCATCACCTACAAACAGGGTTAAAAATCACATTTTTACCTGAAGTGGAGATTAAAGGGGACCTATAACGCCCCTTTCACAAGATATAATATAAGTCTCTGGTGTCTCCAGAATGTGTCTGTGAAGTTTCAGCTCAAAATACCCCACAGATCATTTATTATAGCTTGTCAAATTCGCCCCTATTTGGGTGTGAGCAAAAACACACCGTTTTTGTGTGTGTCCCTTTAAATGCAAATGAGCTGCTGCTCCCGCCCCCTTTCCAGAAGAGGGCGGAGCTTTAACAGCTCAACAACAACAAAGCTGGAGAATCTCACGCAGCCAAAATGAGGATTGTCAGTAACGGTGTTCAGCCTTACATTGTTCAAACCGGAGTCGACACTGATGGAGAGACTCAGGAAGAAGTTACAACTTTTAGAATGAAACTGGACGTTTCTGAATGGTTAGTGGATAAATTTATGTAGTTGCTGTGGAGTTGATTCAACTCATCCACTAGCATGTGCGTCATGTTAATCTTTTGTGCAAAACCCTTATGAACGGCCACTATACATAGCGTTCCTGTTTGCCAATCAGATCCATACACTCCAGGCAAACGTTTTTGATAGCTATCAATTGCTATGAATGGGCCAATTTTTTTTCCAAAATATCGCTCGGACAGAAACTGATGGATACGTGCAGATTAAGGGGCGGTAATATTATAATAAGATCCCCTTCCTACGTCACAGGGGGAGTGAAATCTGAGTGGCTCGTTTTTTTCACATGCTTGAAGAGAAAGGCTTGCCGAAACACAATTACTGGGTTGGACCTGATTATATTTTCATGATGTGTCCCCTTTAAAAGTCAACAGAATATTCAAAGGGAATCATCAAAATAAAGTTACCATCTATACTATATTATTTGAATATTTATTTATATTTACATTTATGTATTTAATTTAACTGTTTATTTTATTTGTATATTTATTTATACTATTTATTTATTTATTGTAATGTGTCTGTTTAGGATACATTTACATGACAATGATGTACTTAAAACGTAAACGTTTTTCCTTTGCGTTTTCACATGCAGATGACAGTGTTTTCAAAACATTCACATGGATCTGCGAAAACAACTAAAACGCTGTATTCTGCTGCCAGGCCAGTAGATGGCGATGTCACTTTGTAAAGAAACACTATGAGCTCATAGACTAAACATGTAATACGCATGCGCATGACGTCACAAGTTTGTGCATTTGCATGACTGTTTTCTCAAATGCATGCTTTTGTAGTTTACATGAAGACAAAAACTGCAATTTCAAAAACTCGCACTTTGAAATCCATTTTCAAAAGTTTGCGTTTTCAGGCCCCCAAAATGCTGTTGTCGTGTAAATGATCGGCCAAAAGACGTAAAAAGTTTTTAGATGAAAACAGTGTCATGTAAATGGCCCCTTAGTTTCATTGTGTTTTGATTCTGTTTTCCATCTTCTCATTTAGCCTGTGTTTTTTGATTCTGTTTTCCATCTTCTCGTTTAGGCTGTGTTCCTGTTCATTATTAGTCTCTCTGGTAGTTAATTAGTTCCTGCATCTGTTCTGTTTTACCTTGATTATTGTACTTAAGCCCTCAGTTTCCTTTGGTTCGTTGTCCATTATTGTTTATGGTAAAGTGGTTGAGTTATTCTGATTCCTGAGTATTTCATTTCTTTTTATTATTTATTTTATTTATTACTTTTACTCTTTATTTTATTTATTTATTCTCACACACAGACACTGAGACTCATCATGACTTTATTCTTTACTCTTTATCTCATTTTCGTGACTCAGTGTCAGGACTGTGTGACAAATGGTGTTACAACAGCAGCACAAAAAAACAACCTTCGGCTTCCTTGCTAGACTTGCTGTTGGTCAATTTTCTGTGGATCTTTGGTTGACACTAGGGGAAAGTGTTTTAACTAAAGCCACAGATGCTTTTTTTCACTTTTTTTCTTCTTCACATTTTTGTGATTACAGTTTTTTTCACCTTCTTACACACATTTTCAAAACTTTGTCTCTTTTTTTTTTTACACACAAATCTGTAAATTGCACACACAAAATGCAAAATGTCTCACATCTCTTGCAAAATGAAGCACTGCATTCATAATATCACAAACACATCTCACAAGCAAACATTTGTCTTACGTTGCAAACACCTTTGCCATAATATTCTGTTTTTGGATATATCATATACACAGTTATTCAAAACCTAAAGCTCTTCTTTCATGAGCTCCATTTCTGTACAAGATTGAAAGTAATTGGCAGAAAGATGTTGAAAAATTCACTGTAAACATGAAAGCAAGATTGAAACCAAACTATTTTTTTTTTTTTTACTGTAGTATCTGTGGTTGTGAATACAGTATTACAGTACGAAAGAAAAGAAATACATCAAGCATGTGTAGTTGGACAGAAAAAGACTTTAAAATAAACTTTCTGAGAGCCTGCAGACTGAGTCCATGTTCTGATCTGACAAGATTTTTGTGTTACACAGAATTGTGTGTTGTGTTTTGCAAAAGTGTTTTATGAAATTGAAAAGTTGAACAAGTAAGGATTTTGTGTGTAAGCAGATGAAAAACTCAGACATAATATCACAAATCATCATACTGATGATAATAAAAAGGCCATAAATCTCCATAAACCTGTAAAATATTACAATTTTTGTTGTTGTTGATATAAAAAAAGTCGATGTGAATCTTACCTGGTCTCTTCTGTTCTTTCTCTCTGTTCTTCTGATTGACGTGTTCATTCACAGGCTCTGGACCGTCTGACACCGGGGCTGCTGAGAAAACATTATGCATCTTTAAAAACATAAAATAATGATTTATGATCTATCAGTCATTTAAAGCTAACCAATAAATTGCCTCCAAACTGTTTATGCTTTCACCTGTTTTCTATTAAAATAACATGTAAGGGTATACACAGGTATACATACGGGTTTGGATCAACATAAGAGTGAATAAATAATGACAGATGTTTGGGTGAACGAATCCCAACAGTTTGTGTGTGAACTGTAGATTAATTAGCATTATATTCATTTAACTAATGCTTTAATCCAAACTGTTTTACAGACGAGGACAAAAATAAGTGAATAAAGTGATAAAGCCGATAATACATCAGTGCTGCAATACTACATTTCATAGATTCATGAACTCAACACTGACTTGGTGTCGCTTTGAGCTGATTCTTCTTCTTGTAAAAGTAATATACCATGATGACCAGAGCTATGAGAATTACAGAAAGACATCCGAGAACGATCGGAGTGACGGGAGGACCTATGGAAGGAAAAACACAGGATGAGGTTATTAAGAGTTAAACACATTATTCATTCATAACAACAGCAACAATAATGGAAACCACAGCAACTCAATGAAATAATTGTTACAATAAAAATGAAAAACTGTTGTGAACACATATTGATCATAAAATTTACTATATATTTTGATTTGATTTGATTTATTAGACAACATAATAGTTAAAATACATTCATTTGTCAAGGATAGCACAATAAAGTTTAAACAAAACTTGTTTCCATTGTGGTCCTGGATGTAAAGCACAAACTTCACTATAGGGTTACACTGGCATTGCATACTATTATAATTACAACACTACAGTAAGAACATACACTTCCAAATTTTACATCACAATTAAACATCCAAAAAAAAAAAATAATAATAATACAAATTCATTACTAATCATTTTAACTTTCATACTAAAACTAACCATATTTGACATACTCTTTACATCTAGAGGCAACTTTTTCCACTCTTGAGCCCCTGAGTATTCAAAAGACCTATTACATTGTTTTAAAACAACATATTGTAATATCTATTAGATTCTCACATATTAAAGTATGATGGAGCTCTTTTATTAATTAACTTGTTTAACCATCTTTAATTTAAGGTGCACGACTCTGCTCTCTATAGGTAACCACTTCAGATGTCTAAAATGGGAAACATCAACGTGTTCAAACTCACACTAGTCACTCTTCAACCTATCCGATCAATACTCCATCTTCAAAAACAATGGATTAATGTTTTCGAAGACATCAGTCACTGATCATGTCTGACTTTATCAGGTTGTTATTCTGTGTTACAGTGTGTTTTAAGGTGTTTCACTGAGGAAAAATCTTGCATAGTTAAAGTGTAGTGATACATCAGGTAATAGATGATCACTGTTCAATGGGCAAATACAAGTTAAGATCTTACCATAGAAAATAATTCTCTACTTTTCTACTCTTGAAGCCTTGTTATTGTAACAAGCATAAGGCGGAGGTTTGGAATTTTTTTTTTTGTATCTATGATGTAATAAATGTCTTGTTCCAGTACCCATCCATCCATCCTGAAATCCATCCATCCACCCACCCAAGGCTAGTGGTTTTCCAAAGTTACTAGCCACTCAGCATTTTCACTGGCCACAATTTTGAAGTTGATATCGTGGGGAAAACCTGCCATATAGATATTTTTGATATGATCTCATAATATTATATAGCTATATTAGGCTGCTGTCACTTTAAGACCTGACGCACAGATCCATTATAGTGTTACACGTGTTTTCTTTCTCAACTGTTTTTGTTCAACGTGTAGTAAAACTACTAAAGCCTAAAACCAAACTTATTGATTTATTTTGAGATTTCTGTAACTCATCCAGCCATACATAAGACAACTCAGACATCCAAATGCATGCGTACTCAAAATGACACTGCACTAAACATGAGTAATTTTAAATTTTGGTTATCTAAAAAAATTAACACATCTGGTAAGAAATTTTGTCCTTGCATTAACCTTACCTGCACTGTAAAAAATGATTTTATGGTGAAGTAAATACTACAGAAAAAAACAAATGTAATTGTTACATGAAAAAGTTAGTTCAGGCAAGAATTTAAAAAACTAAGTAAATTCTATATTAGTACTCAATTTAAGCTTGTAGAAATTAAAGCGTAAATATCAACTTTATAAAACAACTTTTCTGATACTGGTGTTCCCATCATGCACTGGGCCTTGAATAATTAATAAGGTCGATTTTTCGCTGTTTTCCAGCTGTTTTTACACTGTTTTATCATTGCTTTTGTGGTTATGTTTAGTAACTTGCCATTTTGTGATATATGGAGTTCATTTTCTACTCAAAATGCCACATTCACACTCAAAACGATCCATTCAATGTTACCGTTATTGTGTATTGTGTACCAAGTACTGAGGTCTCTGTCTTCAGGTGCTTTGTTACTTCTAATATGAAGATATATCTATTGTATTATTTGCTTAGATGTTTCTAAGTAAAGCACACACATTAAAAGCATGGTTTAATTCAGTGTTATATTGTTTGAGTAAAATGTATTGCAAAAGAAACTTCAACAAAGTAGAAATTACTCAACCTTTTACTGGCCACGTTAAAATTACTTATTTTCTTTGTTAATTTTACTTATCTTAGTTAAGTAGAGTAGCTTAATTCAATATTTGAAATTTACTTTAAAAATATGCGTGCAAAAACTCGCAATTAAGTAAATTTTACTTATTGTTTTTTACAGTGTAAAGTCTTCATAACCATACTTGCACCACTTCAGTCACTGTCAAGAGCACATCCAAGATAATTAACAGTGGTTCTATTCGATATTACACAGTGCCCTACCTTGATAGATAAGTTAGGAGTCTTGTTCGGTTTACTTTTAGACCAAAATAATAGATTCAGATTTACCTAAATGCAATAAGAGTTTATTTTCAGAGAGCCGGTCTCAAGCTCCTCACCTAATATCACTTGTGTTTTGCCAGCGTCCTTCTCTGAAACCAGTAGAGCAGAGTCATCAGCATATAAAAGCAAATTACATTCAGAAACGGCTTGCATGTCATTTATGTATAAGAGAAATAAAAGAGGGCCTAAGACACTTCCCTGAGGAACTCAGTTATCCATAATTATTTCCTCAGGGAATATACTGTCAATTTTTACCAGGTAATGACCATACTTGTCTAGATGTTTCTGAGTCTTTGTATTATTCATCTGCTCTTTATGTGTTATTAGCATTCATTTGCATGAGAGTGAGATCTTTGGAGAACATGAGATTGTAATGAGTCTGATGAGAGAGTTACTGTACCTTCAACAATCACTTGAAGATATTTAGATGTTACTGTGCCGTCTGAGCCATCGAGATCTAATTTGTAAGTCCCTGAATCTGCTCTGATCACACCGTTTATTATCAGAATCCCATTAATGATTGACACTTCAGGTCTGTGATTATAAAGATCACATTCACTCTTCTTCTTCATGTCATTCGTTACTCTACAAACTGGATCTTTGTCTGTGCTGTTTATTCTCTTTTGTATTTTCAGGTTATATCTACTAGTGTCCACCATCAGCAGATTGAGTTTGTCTCCCAGAGCTGCGTAACAGAGATCTGCCTGATTAAACCTGCAGTTCCGCTCCACACCTGAAGAACAAAACACACACACACACACACACACACACACACATTACATTTAAAATCAGAAAAACAGTGACAAATATTTTCGCAAAATTAAACTTTGACAGTATGAATGTGAATAAACAGACACTTGATTTGATCTCACTGAAACATCTGAACTCCGATCATCAATATCAGACATCAGCAGACGATCCACCCTTTCTGATTTACTCTTTTACTCACTTATTAATATTTCAATTAAAATAATAAATATAATAATAATAATAATGAGACAGAAAAAAAGTGCATACTTCTATTGCATTTTGTAGTATAAATCGTGTGATTAGTGTGTTCACACTGAAAATGCCAAAAAGATAAAATGCACATACTTATGCACTAACTGAAAAAATTAAGTGTGAAATGTCAGACACTTCATGCTCTCGACTGTCTCAGCTTTAATTATGTACATGGAAGTTGAATGCTCTTTATGGAACCGTCGATGCCAATAAACAACCTTTACTTTTAAGAGTGAGGCACTTATATATGTACTCTATGCATCTAGTGTATAAATGTTAAACCCCCTTTTGAAATCTACTATTACCAGATCACTGAAAACTAAAATTGCTTTTTTCAAAAATGTAATGTTACAACACAAAGGTTTATTTGTTCAGCAATGGGCACTTTTAGATTAAAAATAAATAAATAAAAACCTCACTAATTTTCACACTCTCACTATTTAATTTGTCTGCTAAATGTCCAACAGTCAACATACATGAATCACAGAAGAATTTTCCTGAACCCTTTATAAATATTTCCACCACATTTCACTCTTGGTTTATATCATAATAGTTTTTAAAGGTAATAATTAACATTTACTGTACCATGCACAAACATTTAACCACACCACAACATTAAACCGACACTTACTACTAAAATAATCGTATTTCTCTTCTTTCTGCTTTTCACCAATGCTCTAGTTTGATTACTAATCTAGCCTAATAAACCTGGCAATATGAACATGATTATCTCTGTGACGAATCGCTTTGGTCGCTTTGGATGAAAGCATCTGATAAATGAATATATGCAAATGTAAATGTATATCATGCATTTTCATAGTTGAAAATCAAAAGTATACGACAAGGGTAAATAAATAAAATCTAAACAATAAAACACATTTTTAAAAATGGATAAAAATAAATCAATGATAAGTGCAAGATAAACGATTCCAAGACAGCTGTAATGTGACCTTCATATAAGTTGGGAAATCAAGTCCTAGGCCATAGAAGTGTGAATAGAATTGCCATAAAACTGAGCTGAAAGTCGACTCACATGCAGCAGTTTTCAGCAGCAACATCAGTCCAAAGATGAGCTTCATTTCTCTAGAAGAGCCCAATAATCCAGCAGAAGAGAGAAGATGCTGCTTCAGATCGTGGCTTCTGTCCGTTTGTGTTCATGCAGCTTGACTGACACATCAGGAAATTATCTGCCTTTTACACAGAAAGAAGAAAGAGGAAGTTTCTTCATTTCAGGGAGAGACAGACACTGTGGGTCAGCAGTTTCCACACTTTTCAGCAATGAAGACTAAAATAAGAATAAACAAGCAACTCTATATATTTATCATCTAAAATGTGCAAATGTACTTTTTTGTGTTCAGAGATTATTCTTAGTCTAAATCAAATAAACCTTCATCTGTTTTTTATCTGTTAAATCATTTGGAGGTTATGATTTCAGAAAAGACAAATTATTTCTGCCAGCATAAAAGCAGAAGCGCAGAGCAGAAGAAGTGTCACCAACACAAAACATAATCTATAAAAACATGCATGTTACCAGTGTACAGTTAAAACCACAGAATACCGAGTAAAATATACAGACTGAAGCAACAGAATACTGCATACAAATAATCTTTTCACACACACCTCAGTGAGCACAAATGCTCCATTTTGGTTACAGTTAGATTACAGCAGAAATGTTCTAGATATAGCCTAACACCTACCTGAGTATTAATAGAATTTTTACAACAGAAAAATTATTAATTTATAATACAAAAATATCTTCCTGTCAACATCAACGTTCATGAGATTTTTATTAGCCCCTGTGGTTTGAAACAGGAAGCGGGCAGATGTGAGAATGCTGGTGTGTTCATGCTATGTCAAGTTTGTTAAACTTCTATTTATTGACACATTTCTTTATTTCTTTATTTACACATTTCTTACATGTTGCAGCACAAGAGTGTGTCCAACTGTTTCCTGAACTGCTCCAATAAACAACAATCCTACAGAACAACCTGCAGAGTCAGATTCACGAACAAATGACTCGTGTGAGCCGAATCTTTGATGAATCGTTAAAAGATTCACCAACTCATGAGGGATTAATTGTTTGAATCAGTCTGACAAATCCTTCACTGAATAAACTCATCGAAATTCATACTGGAAGTGAATACTTGCATTCTATTCTTTTTTGTAGTCTTCATTAATTTTAAAGTTTATGTTGGGAAACAGAATTGGCTGTTTTTGTGTTGTTGTGGCAGTGTGAATTACTTTTTAAGTTCTCACAAATTCTATATTCATCAAATTGAATTCAAACTTAAAAAAAATAATGTTAAATTTATAGTAGCCTACACCTACAGTAATACAATAAACAAATTCATGGATGTAATCTTTTATTTACCTTTTTGTCTCGATTAAATTCCACCATTGAAAGGTAGGGTATAGGCCTAGGCATATATATATATATATATATATATATATATATATATATATATATATAAACACTTTTAATTATTCTGGTTGAAACTCTCTTCACATCCTGATAGCAAGCAATAACAGAAGTGGTCTACATATTAAGGCCTACATATATCTCAGGACCAAAAAATGTTCATCAAATCATTGCATTTGGTCCGATGTCATACCTGCCTGTCAACATATGTACAACTAGAGCTCTGTAAGGTGTTTACGTTCATTATTATGGTAATCTTATGTGCTTTGAGACATGAATTAATTTTCCGCCGTCTCTGTTGTGTGCGTTCACGTGTGTTGAAGGAGGCGTGGCTTTGAAGACGCTCTGAAGGGAGGGTGGGATCTTAATCGCTTTCAAAGCTGTTGCTAGCCTCTTCGAAATTGCCTACCCTACCTTTAAATTACTCTACTTTATATAAAACTGCATATTTGTTTGCTGAAATTTGAGTGTTGAACTCACGACTCGTGTTTCTGAGCAGCTGCAAATTCACATTTGAATTCGCTTTCCAGTGCTGTTCACACTGAGTACCAGATCAAAACACGTTTTTCAGTATTTTTAAGTTAGTTTATCTCTCGTGCTTTTTTTTTATTATGTGTGTAGTAGTGGCGAAGAGAGCAAACAGAAATAGACTTTTATTTTGAAATGATCAGCTTCCACCCGGAAGTTAAACACTCAGCGGTCGTCCCGGTGTTTTTCAGTCTGTGGTGCTTACGTCTTTGAACATCCGAGGGGTTTTTATTTTTATTTACCCCCGTTAACGGGAGAAAATGTCCGCGCAGGGCGACTGTGAGTTCCTGGTGAAGCGCGCGCGGGAGCTCGTGCCGCAGGACCCGTATGCTGCAAAAGCCTGGCTGATCACCGCGCGCACCCTCTACCCCACAGACTTCAACATTCAGGTGATGATAAACACGCCACGATCATCATATGCAGTTCTGTCCCGCAGCAACAACAATCCCACTGCATTCAGTTCTCTAGTTCAGCGGTTTTCAATCTTTTAGATGTCACGGATATCATCATCCTCATCCTAAAATCCTATATATAGTTTCATGTATGTTTAAAATGTGAACATAATATTATAAATATATGTAAAATATTATTTTGGAAGATATTTAGATTTTATTAGGTTCACTATAATACTGTACTGTTAGATGTAATGCTTATTTATTTATTTAAGTAATTCAAATTTATTTGTTTTATTTATTTTACTTTAGTTTAATCTTTTAGGTTACTGTATAAGATTGGTGTGCATGCAGGCAAGCAACGCCAAGGTCATGGGTTCGATTCCTAGAGAATGCATGAGCTGATTAAATGTATTGAATGCCTCTAAGTTCATATGCGTATCTGAATGTTCATTAGACTCCTCTAAGCGGACTGAAGGAGCTGTGCATCATGTGTGTTTGCAGTCAGTTTTGTGTCTGATGTGTGTGTTCTGTTCACGTGTTCAGTATGAGATGTACAGCATCGAGCGCAACGCTGAGAGGACGGCCTCCGCCGGCAGACTCCTGTACGACATGTGAGTCCACAATACACACGTTCACTGTGGATGAGTTCATGATTGCAGGTGTTTAAAGGATTAGTTCACTTCAGAATTAAAATTTCCTGATAATTTACTCGCCCCCATGTCATCCAAGATGTTCATGTCTTTCTTTCTTCAGTTAAAAAGAAATGAAGGACTTCACTTGGGTTCAGTGGGTTGAAGGTCCTACATGAAGCTCTAAAGAGCTCTACATGATCCCAGACGAGGAATAAGGGTCTTATCTAGAGAAACCATCGGCCATTTTCCAAAAAAATAAAATATATATATACTTTTTAACCACAAATGCTCATCTTGCACTGCTCTGTGATGCTCCACGCATTACGTAATCACGTTGGAAAGGTCACGCGTGACGTAGGCGTAAGTACCGCGGTAGAGCGAAAAACTCCATCTCGTTTTCTCCTCCAACTTCAAAATTGTTTGACATCATTGTTTTACCTTTTTTTGTAAAGGTCGTTTGACTTAGTCTTTGCACGTTTGCTTTGTAAACACTGGATCGGTACTTCCGCCTACGTCACGCGTGACCTTTCCAACATGATTACGTAATGCGTGGAGCATCACAGAGCAGTGCAAGATGAGCATTTGTGGTTAAAAAGTATATACATTTTTATTTTTATTTAGAAAATGAGCGATGGTTTCTCTAGATAAGACTCTTATTCCTCGTCTGGGATCATGTAGAGCTCTTTGAAGCTGCACTGAAACTGACATTTGGACCTTCAACCCGTTGAACCCCAGTGAAGTTCACTATATGGAGAAAAATCCTGGAATGTTTTCCTTCATTTCTTTTCCACTGAAGAAAGAAAGACATGAACATCTTGGATGACATGGGGGTGAGTGAATTATCAGGAAATTATAATTCAGAAGTGAACTAATCCTTTAACACCCTTGATGATCTCATTGGTGCTTCCTGTTTCACAGATTTGTGAATTTCCCCGAGCAGCCGATTGTCTGGCGTGAGATTGCAGTGATCACTGCGGCGTTACGAAACGACAGCCAAGACAAACACGCACAGTTTCTCAAAGGTGTGTGACCTACATCAATATGTGATATTTATAGTTTTATTTTTAGTTAAAGTGCCCTATTATGCTATTTTAAAGGCTCCTAATGTTGTTTTGAGTCTCCTAAAACAGGTTTACATTCATCCAACATCAAAAACACTTTAATTTTCTCATAATATCCACTGCAGCATCAGCTCTTTTCTCAGAGTGTCTGAAATGGTTCAATCAAGGATTCGGTCTCTCTAAGCCCCGCCTTTCTGAGGTCTGCTCTGCTCTGATTGGTCAGATGGCCCAGTCTGCTGTGATTGGTCAGAAACCAAATGCCCGTCGATTGTCTCTTTTAGGACACAATAACTTTGTTATGCACTTTGATCTTTGAAACTTTGCAGACCTTTTATATTCACAAACAGCTCTATTACACACCACATGAAAGGTCATTTTTGAAAAAGCATAATAAGGGCACTTTAATAATAATAACCGTGGTGTGTTTATCAACTACTGTATTGTTGTTGAGTAATATGCATGTGATCATTGTAGTTTCTTCAGTAATCAGTGGTGTGTGTGTGTGTGTGTGTGTGTGTGCAGGTGTTTTTGAGACTCTTCCAGGTCCAGTTCAGTGTAAGATGCTCCTGAAGGCCACAGAACAGTGTTTCAACACGCTGGAGAAAGCAGAGATGCTGCTGCTGTTACTCAAGAGATTCCCGGAGTCTGTCGTTCAGCACGGAGTGAGTAGATCATCCACACACTGATCTGTCTTTCTTGCTTTATATTATTTCATTTATTTGACAGGGACAGCACTCATTAATGGATAGAAACAAGACTGTAAATAAGCCATATAGGTGAATATTCAAATGTTGTCTCTGGTCATTTCTTAGAAACTTGAATAAAACTCTCTGATTTAATTCTGTGTAAATAAAATGAAGCATTTGTGATTCCTTCTTAAACACATTTATTTCTTATGGATCTGTTATGATAATTTATAAGTCCAAACATATAAAATGTGCAATATAAATAAGCTGTTTGCACAATTAAAGTACACACTAATACTGATAATTATTTTGACTTCTGACCCCTTGACCTCTCTTCCAGGTCAGTTTGGGAGAGTCACTGTTAGAGGCGGAGACTGTAGAGGACCTGGACACGCCCGTCAACTGCTTCAGGAAGTTGTTTGGTACAAATTTATCCTCTCTTCATTATTTTATTTTTGTGTTTTTTCCTTGAGTAATTTTGTTGTTCATTTGTTGGTCTCGTTCTCAGTGTGTGACGTTCTGCCGCTGATTCTGAATAATCCAGAAATGTGTCTCCCCGTCAGTCTGCTGTATAAATACATGCACAAAGCGGCAGAGTTTTATATATGTTACGTCACACGGGAGCCGTCGGCGGACGGACAGATGCAGGGTAAAAGCATGCTTTTGATTTTGCAGTTAATCTATGAATTTGCATACTACAAAAATAGTGTTTTGTATAGTGGCGTAATTTATATAGCGCTTTATACAATACAGATTTTTTCAAAGCAGCTTCATAGAAGTAAACAGGAAAATAACAGCATTAATGCAAAGCTCATCAATTATGAAACTGAGCTCTACAGAAGACAACAGTGTCATTATTCCAATAAAAAACCTTGTTTGTATATTCTCAGGCTCACAGGAAGTGGGCGGTCTAAAGTCTCCAGGACGGGGGCGGGGTCAGCGGTATGTGATTGATGGGCTGTCGGAGAAGTCGTCGGTGGTGACGGAGCCTTGGGAGCGGCTGCTGGAGATGGTGGCCGTGGTCGGCTCGCTCTGTGATTGGCAGGGAGAGAAAGGAAGCCGGTGAGAATCTGTGAAACGATGTCATAATGATTGATGTGTATGATCAGCTCTTAGTCTATATCTGTGTGTGTGTGTGTTGTAGGTCATACTCGGAGCTCCTGCAGCGTATAACGGAGTTGTGTCGGTACATGTCTGCTGCAGATGGGGAAGGTTTTGCCCGCTGCTGTGGTCAGATCGTCACCTGCTGCACGCTGGTGCTGTTTCACAGCGCTTTTCACTACGTCTCTGCTGTGCAGCCGTCACTCTTCCAGGGTCAGTTTGTGTGTGTGTGTGTGTGTGTGTGTGTGCAAACATTGACACATCACTTACAACCCGAATTCCTTTCAAATCACATGAGCCAATATTTTATTCACAATAGAACATAGATAACATAACAAATGTTTAAACGGAGAAATTTTACACTTTTATCCACTAAATGAGCTCATTTCAAATTTCATGCCTGCTACAGGTCTCAAAAAAGTTGGCATGGGGGCAACAAATGGCTGAAAAAGCAAGACATTTTGAAAAGATTCAGCTGGGAGAACATCTAGCCACTAATTAAGTTAATTGATATCAGGTCTGTAACATGATTAGCTATTAAAGGGATGTCTTAGAGAGGCAGAGTCTCTCAGAAGTAAAGATGGGCAGAGCTGTGAAAGAGATTGTAGAATACTTTAAAAACAATGTTCCTCAACATCAAATTGCAAAGGCTTTGCAAATCTCATCATCTACAGTGCATAACATCATCAAAAGATTCAGAGAAACTGGAGAAATCTCTGTGCGTAAGGGAAAGGCCGAAGACCTTTATTGGAAGCCCGTGGTCTTCGGGCCCTCAGACGACACTGCATCACTCATCGGCATGATTGGGTCAATGACATTACTAAATGGGCCCAGGAATACTTCCAGAAACCACCGTCGGTAAACACGATCCGCCGTGCCATCTGCAGATGCCAACTAAAGCTCTATCATACAAAAAGGAAGCCATATGTGAACATGGTCCAGAAGCGCCGTCGTGTCCTGTGGGCCAAGGCTCATTTAAAATGGACTGTTTCAAAGTGGAAAAGTGTTCTATGGTCAGACGAGTCCAAATTTGACATTCTTGTTGGAAATCTCGGATGCCGTGTCCTCCGGGCTAAAGAGGAGGGAGACCTTCCAGTGTGTCATCAGTGTTCAGTTCAAAAGCCAGCATCTCTGATGGTATTGGGGGTGCATAAGTGCATAGGTTTGGGCAGCTTGCATGTTTTGGAACGCACTATGAATGCTGAAAGGCATATAAAGGTTTTAGAGCAACATATGCTCCCCTCCAGACGATGTCTATTTCAGGGAAGGCCTTGTGTATTTCAGCAGGACAATGCAAAACCACATACTGCAGCTATTACAACAGCATGGCTTCGTTGTAGAAGAGTCCGGGTGCTGAATTGGCCTGCCTGCAGTCCAGATCTTTCACCTATAGAGAAAAATATGTCAAAGACGACCACAAACTCTTTAGCAGCTGGAAACCTATATCAGGCAAGAATGGGACCAAATTTCAACTCTAAACTCCAGAAACTCATAACCTCGATGCCCAGACGTCTTCAAACTGTTTTGAAAAGAAGAGGAGATGCTACACCATGGTAAACATGCCCCCGTCCCAACTGTTTTGAGACCTGTAGCAGGCATCAAATTTGAAATTAGCTTATTTTGTGCATAAAATTGTGAAATTTCTCAGTTTAAACATTCATGTTATCTATGTTCTATTGTGAATAAAATATTGGCTCATGTGATTTAAATTCGGGTTGTAGAAAAAAAAAATTCATGCAATAATTGTATGAATTCAAACAGATCAAAATTTTGTGGTAATGTTTAGTGATCTCTCTTTAAACTGTAGAAATGTCACGGCCAGATGTTGTTGCAGGTCACACGTCTCTGAGCTCGTGTCCCTGGGTTCTTCTGGAGGATCTGTCGAGTGTTTACACGGATGTAGAAGTGGAGCGAAAGCACGCGCACAAGAAACGCAAGCTGGCCGACGGACGAGAGAAAACCATGGTGAGTCTCAGAGGTCAAAGTTTATAGGTCATTATTGTTCTGTGTGAATGTATGTGGTGTATATCACTGCTGACTGTCTGACCGTGTGTGTGTGTGTGTGTGTGTAGAGCTCTGATGATGAGGATGTGTTGGCCAAAGGCAGAGGGCGGCACATCGTGGTGAATAAAACAGAGATGCCGAGTTGGGCCGAGACCTTGGAGCACTTCCGTACGGCCAGAGAAAGCTGGGATCTGCTGCATTCACACCAGAGCCTGGAGACAGGTCTGACAGAAACAAGATTTACAAATATTCATAGTTGTATAAAATTGTTTCCTGACTCACACTGGTAACTTTTTTTTAACAACTGATAATATATTCCACTGGTCATGATCAGTTTTAAACTGTAAATGAGGAACTCTTGTTTTATTGGTTTATTCCAGAGTTTGTTAAGATCTGCTCATCGTGGAAAACTGAGATGTGGTTGTGGTTTCGGATTTTCCTCACAGATATGATCATTTATCAGGTATGATTTGTGTTTGATGTTTTATTGTTTTGTTGCTTAATTAATTGATAATATAGATCATATCTTAAGTCATATATTCATATAACTCTGTATATAATGGTTTCTAGTTAAATATTATCAACAGCTAAATCTTGCTCGTGTGAGAAAACGCTGCTCACAAAAAATAATATTTTAAATTGCCTTTTATTTTTACGTTTTCATTTTAATTGTAGTTTATTAAACTCATTTCAGTTAGCTAATGTTCTTTTAGTTTGTTTTTCATCTAATATTTATATTTTATTTTATTCCAGCTTTATTTTAGCAAAAAAGCAAAAATATTTTTAATAGTTCAGTTTTAGTTAATGATAATAACCCATAGGAATACAAAACTTAAGGTAATTTCTGTGGCAAAAATTGTGTTAAAGTTGTTCTTTATCGGTCGTGTGTGTGTGTGTGTGTGTGTGTGTGTTCAGGGTCAGTACCGGAAGGCTCTGTCCAGTCTAGCTCTGATGTCATCACTGCAGCTCCAGCAGAACCAGAGCTCCCTCTCCACCTCCTCAAACCTGGAGACACACAGGGCGATCATACAGCAGGCCTCCTGTCACTACGCCCTGGGAGAGTACAGGGTAACACACACACACAAACACACACACACACACACACCCTGACTGTATTCAGCGTGTCTCATCTCCTTCATGCTGTGGTTTGTCAGATGGCGTGTGAGAAGCTTCTAGAGGTGGTCGCTGGTCTGACGCCCCAGAATCAGGAAGCAGTGAAGAGCAGCGAGGAGCAGCGCAAACCCCGGAGCAAAACCAGGAAAGGTGCGTCTGTCTGCCGTGACAGAACCGTCATACAGCATATCCTAGTCATGTCATCTAATTAATATTCATGAGGCAAGTTTTTACATCACTCTCTCTCTCTCCTCTGTTGCTAGGTAATGATCTGAGGCTCGTCCCCTGCACCAGTAAATCCATCCTCCCCTTCTGTCTGCAGCTCATGCTGGCGTGTTTCAAGGTACCAGAATTTTTCACCTCACAGGTCAACATTTGAATTCAGATTTGGTTTTTAACGTCTTTCGTCTCTCTCTAAGCTGAGGGCTTTCACAGACAACAGAGATGACCTCGCTCTCGGTCATGTGATCGTTCTCCTGCAGCATGATTGGCCACAGGGTGAGAATCTCTTCCTGAAGGCGGTGGATAAGATCTGTCAGCAGGGCAGTTTCCAATATGAGAACTTTTTCAACTACGTCACCAGTATCCTTTACGTTGTTATCTGTCATATTAATTGATAGACTAATAAAAATTAAACTTGTAAAGCCTGACATATAAAATAATAGTCAGAATGTTTATTGAACCTTTAGGCAAGTTTCATAAGTGTTTTGCCCTTGACCAGCTTTCTCCACTAGACATTGACATGTTAGAAGAGTTTGCTTACCTTCGCACTACAGAAGGTGGGCGGGTCCAGCTGGAGCTGCTGCCCAATCAGGGGATGCTTATCAAGTAAGTCCCGCCCACATCACACACACCAGCCTTTAGAAATTATTTAAATGATGATAAGTGATCATCTAAGGTCTCTCCCTCCTTCCTGCCTCCTCCTTTTGTTTTGAACAATGAATAGGCTGCGGTTACGACATGCAACCATGACAGGAAGGGCGTTTTCCTTACCCTGCTTTCTGATCTCATTAGCGCTGACATCTGAAGTGTTGATGTTCTCCTCTTATGATCAGTTTTATGGGCTGTGTCTGATATTGTGTAAGAGGAATCGCTGAGTCACGAGCTCTGTAATGAAGTTGAGGTGTGTTTAGGGTCAGGAACTGAGAGAGTAGTTTTAAAAAAAATCAGATGACTTACAAATATAATTCAAAGTGTTACTTTCATCATGTCCTATTTAAAATGAAGCAAGAACTGTACTGTTGTGTGGAATATTATAGCGTTTTGTTATAGTGGTATTTTAGTTGAAAAATGGGCTGAAAGAAAAGTGTCCCTCAGTTATTTTAAGCTGCTCATAACCGGTTGGATGTACATTATCCCGCTTATTACACGGCTTCTTGCCACTTTATTATCATTGAGATACTATTATAGTTTTTATCAATACTTAGAGTTAGATTTTATTTTTATATTTTCCATTTTCATTTTCATTTTAGCTAAAGTTTTAGTAATTTATATTTATTTATATTTGTATTAATTTTGTTAATTTTTATTAATAAAATTTTATTCGTTTTTATTTTAGTTTTAGCTAAAAAATAAAATAATTTTTTATTATCACTCGTTACGTGGCTTTTCACCTCATAAATAATGACATGATCAATAATGAAATATTGATTTGTGAAGAAACTGTTTTAGTTTAATTTTAATTTTTATTTATTTATATTTTTATTAAATATATATTTTTTAATTTTATTATTTTTTTTATTTTAATTTTAGCTAAAAATATATTTTTTTAAATTTTATATTTTTTATTATTTTTTTATTTTAGTTTTAGCTAAAAAATAAAATAATTTTTTATTATTATTTTAAAAACAGTAAATAATTTAGTCGTATCACTCATACATGGCTTTTCACCTCAAATGACATAATGATCAATAATGAAATACTGATTCAATAAGAAACTGTTTTAGTTTAATTTTTTTAATTTTTTATTTATTTATATTTTTATTTTATTAATTAATTTAATAGATTTTTATTTATAAAATTAGATTAATTTTCTATTAATACAATTTTATTAGTTTTTACTAGTTTTTATTTTAGTTTTAGCTAAAAAAAAAATATTTTTAAATATTGTATTATTTTAAATACAGTAAATAATTAGAAATAAATATTGGGGGATAATGTACAGTCGTATCACTCATTACTTGGCTTTTCACCGTATAAAAAATGACATAATGACCAAAAAATATTGAAATATTGATTTGAGATGAAAAATCACACATTTTAAAATCGTATACATTAGTTCACAAAACAGTCATTCCGACAACAAGACGAATACTTCAACACCGTTACCGTAAGCATACTATTAACAGTGAAGTCCTCCGTTTTCTTTTTACAGTAAATACAATCTGAGGCTGCGTTTGAATGAAACGAGAGAGAAAGTGCGTCCATCTGCCGTGTGATACGCGGAAACATCAAATAAGTCTGCATGATGTCATTATCGGCCAGTAACTGGCCTCGGAATGTTGCGACTGGCCAATCAGAATCAAGCATTTCAGCGAGCCGTGTCATATTTCTCGATGAGGCGTTTGTTCCGCTGTGGTAGTGCTGGCGGTGCGTTTATGAGTTCGGCCCTGTCACTCAGGGTGCTGATGAAATGGTGTTTGCTGTCCGTAGGAACCCCAGCCCCGCCCTGGGGGTGGAGTTAAACACCCTGCTGCTTCCAGGGGCTCAGAAGGCTGACAGGTACCCCACCCCCATCATCGAAACCCCGCCCCCAAACTCCTCCCAGCCTGCTCATGCGTTTACATTCTCCTCCTTTGAGTTCTTTTCACTGGGTTTTCATTCTGTTCAAGCATTTTCATTTTGCAAGATTGTTCCTGTTCTCATACGGCTCCTTTTTCCGTTGTGTTTTACTCAAATGGCTGTGAAGTCTTTGAAGAACGTTTTTTTTGTTCGTTTGATGACATTGTGTTTGTAGTTTTCATTGAATTTCAGCGTTTTACATTTTACGAGTAATTCGTCTGGGTCATATTTCACCCGAAAATAAAAAAAAAAATCATTTGCATTATTTTCATGATAAAATTTGGATTCTCATTTAATTATTTTGCATTTCAATGATATAAATTGTAAACGTGTTTGTGAAGAACAAGTGAAAGTGCTGCACGAGTCTGGATAAATTGAGAATCACAATTTGTTTCAAACAAAGATCATGTTTTAAACAACAACTAAACAAAATAACATGTAATTTACTAGATGTTCTGACAGAATGTTATTGCTGCAGACTATTTAAAATGTTAAATTAATCTGAATGAATTATTTAAAAAAAATCAGGTTGAATGAAAGATTCAATGACTCATTCATAAAGACTCCACTTGTTTCATTAGTGGATGAATCAGTGTTTTTGAACACTCACTTGTCGCCACCTACTGGTGTAATGATGTAAACAATACAATCCTTATACAAGCCTTGCTACTTTCAAAAGGTGATTTACTCAAGTTTGATCACATCAGTGTTTATAAATGAACTATAAACTTTTATCCCAATACTTCTGTGATAATATGAATATGTGTTATTATGTTAGTATTTGTTAGACTAATTGTACTAATTTATGCACATTTTAACTAAAAAAAAATGGTTATCCATTTTTTTTTTTTTTCCCACATTACATATTTTGGGGGGGATTTAATGTACACTGCAAAATTCAGTGTTTCAGTTAAAAAAAAAAAAGGCTTTGTTTGGGATGGAATATGAGCCAGACTTTCTTTGTGAGGTTCACCCTTATATGTATTTTCTGCCACAGTATTTGTGTGTGTGTGTGTGTGTGTGTGTGTGTGTCCAGTGTTTTGTTGGAAGAGCTGTGCACAGCTCTTATCGGTCTGAATGTGGAGAAACTGCTGTTTTGGAAGCATTTTGTTTAGCTCTGTGTTTTTTCACACGCCGTGTGTCTGTTTTCATAGACATCACACTGTAACTCGAGGAATCACCAAAGGCGTGAAGGAGGATTTTCGTCTGGCGATGGAGCGTCAGGTGTCGCGATGCGGAGAAAACCTGCTAATGGTGCTCCATCGTTTCTGCATTAATGAAAAGATCATCCTCATCCAGTCATTACCCTGAGCGACCTGTGACCTTTAACCTTTATAGTAAACCTCGTTTCAGATGGTTTTGCTGTCATTTTTGTTACTTTACACTCTTACATTGTAAGAGGAGATGATAACAGACATGTTTTTCTTACATTAAGCTCCAGTTTAAAGTCATATCCAGCAGAATTCATTTAAGGCATGGTTTTATTTCAGGTATTAATTAACAAACAATAAAAAAAGATTTAGCATTTCCATATTCTTTGTCTGTAAATGGAGATTGCACTGTTAAATGTATGTTTTTTTGATACTGTATTGTTGTAACAAACTTAATGGACTATACTGTGTTTTGTGTAATATAATGTTTGCTGGCAGCTCAAAAATAAAATAAAACAGTGTTTCTCTAGTTGTATACTGAGATTAATTTTCATGACTGCTTTGCTCTAACTTGTTTCAGGCCATCCATCACTAGACATACATGTAGTCTTTCTCAAGGTCCCCATTTCAATCTCAGGATGTCTTTTGTCTTGTTCGTAGTTATTCATTTCAAGGATTGGTAGTTTTGTTTTTAGGTACCAATCTTTGGAAATATATATAATATATATATATATATATATTTTATTTTATTTTATTTTTTTTAAATTTTTTAATTTTTTTTTTTACTCAAATTCTACCTGATTAAATATTTTAAAGCTTGGCATAATCAGAAAAAAATTATATTCATTATAAAAATGTCAATTTTTAAGAATTTATCAATTTACCTGACTTTTCTAGTATGATGTTTAACAGAATAAATGAAATTATTAATGGTATATAGCATTAAATACATTTACATTGAAATATAAGCATAAATATGCTTTATGAATACATTTATCTTTTCATGTTATATGAAAAAGGACATGAAATACCTGAATGACATAAAACTAATCAATATATCACAAAATAATTAAATGTGTAGTGAAATGTTTGCATTAAGTAAATATATGCCTAAAGAAAAGACATAAATTGGGCATGAAATGTATTTATTTATAATACTATAAAAAGTGACCTGAAATATTACATAATACAAAAAACATCATGAAATTTGCATTGAAATGATTTAAATGGATAAAATTCCTCTATATGTTTGTTTATTTTATTTAGTTTGTTAAATCACTCCATATTCCAGGACTAGAAGTCACACTTTAAAAATTAGGCTACCTCTTGTATCCAGGTTGAGGTGGTGAATTAAAAGTAGAAATATCTTGATTTTAGACTAGTTTTGTCTTGTTTGTTAAGGTCCCCTAGTGGACCCCGGAACCACTGCTCTAATTTAATATCTCCTTGACAATCTCTATGAATTACTTTTGAAAACTCCTCTAATCACTCTTCTCTCTCTGACGGAATGGGAAGGTTGGCCTGCAGAGCTGCTCTGAGATTTGCCCAAAACAGCTTCTGCTTGGCTCCTTCCTGTGGCCACTCTAGAAAGGTGCGTCTGGACATCATGGCCTTGAGTTGGTAGTACTTGGAGGGAATGAGATATAACGGCAGAGGTTCCAGCAGAATAAGGAGGATGCTATCCATCCCTCGCATTACCCTCTGGTGATTGGCGAAGTAGAGCTCGTAGTGGCACCATTCGCTCTGGACGAAATGAGACGACAGCACGAAGACGCACCTTCTGCTCTGCTCGATGCATCGGAGGATATTCTGAATGATCGTCTTTCCTGGGATGAAGTCCCGCTCGTGATGACAAATTCGCAGCCCACAATCGCCCTCGAGCTTGGGAAGAAATTGAGCTTTGACCCAGTCGGCGTTCTTTTGGCTGTACGATACAAACGCATGGAAGCGCAACCCCTCCATATCCTCAGCCTTCTTCTGGGAGGTTATTGCGTGGTGCTTGGCACGTGTCCATTTCCACATCATCTTGAGGTACCACGGCACGTCCAGCCGATGGCAAAGAAGGCTGACGGCAACTACCAAAGTGACTGTCGGGATCAGAATCGTAACAGCCAGGATCCATCCATTGCAGGATATCTCAGGAAGGTAGAAGTCTTTTAGCGTGGTGTTGCTCCTGGATTCTGGGTAACTGCATCGATATCCTTCCGGCCAGTGGCCGAGAGTCACACCAGGAGATTGTGTTGCTCGGTTATTGATGAGATCTGCAAATTCTCGCAAAGAACAAGTGCAGATGAAGGGGTTGCGGCTCAAGTCGAGATCTTTGAGATGAGGACAAGTCTCGAAGGTTCCCGGAAAAGGCAAATGGATGGAGTTTGTTCTTACTAGGAGCTTCTGCAGGTTTGGGAATGCTTGACAAGTGGGAAGGTCCAGCAAGCGGTTATCCGTTAGGTCCAGGATGCTCAAGTCTTCTAAAACCCCAACATCTGCAGGGACTGTGGTCACTCGATTATTCCGGAGGTTTAAGATTCCTATGGAATCGGGCAAACACTTGAAGATGCTCTGGTCAAACCCATTCGAGGACAAATCCACATGGGCAACTTTGCGAGGCCAAACGCACTTGCCTTGTTCCTCGGAATAAGTAAGCGTGTTCTGACTGAGGTCAACGTATTTCAGCGAGCTCATGAGATGGATTCTGGAGGTCAGCGGTCCAAGATGTTTCAGGTTGTTGCCCCTCAGAAACAGCTTTTCCAGGTTTGTCAGTGTACTACATTCTGTATCCGGACTAACTGAGAAGATGTTTTCCGTAAGGGCACAATCGGACAAGTCCAACACCTCAATCTTACTAACAGTCTGAGGGCAGGTCATAAAGATGATGGGCGTTTGGGTTAAACTAACGTTTCTCGCTGGCATGCTTATGAAGAAGTCATAGAGCTCTGTTTGGTTGAAGATGAATTCAGTTACAGATGCTCTTCTTGTAGAGAAGGACTCCAACATGCGGCTCGAGGACACAGGCCTGCCGTGTACCATTTTTGTCATGGTAAGTTCTGAGAAGGAAAGCTGTTGAATGGCAGATGACAGTATTGTGTTTACACAGCCTGTCAGAACTTCCCAGGTGGTTTTCACCTTGGAGATTTCTAAACTAACGGTGCGTACTGTTCCTCGCTGGCGTATCTGCTGGAGAACCTTCATCTCACTGTCCACCTTGGTGAATTCTACCTCTTTAAACGATGCAAAAACATCATCAGCGATTGCAATATCTAGGTCTTTGTTGGACAGGGCGATGAAGGCCTTCTCTGCATGGACATCCATTAGACTTCTCTCTTCATACCTCTGTAGCTTATCAGTATTAATGAAGAGCGTTTTCAGAGTAAGATTGGCAATGTAAGTAAAGTCTTCGTTGCTGATTGAAATGGCACTCAGGCCGAGCCACTGCAGGTGTTTCAGGGTAGAAAATTCCTTCCCTAGTGCCATGACGGAAAACATGTTGGATGACAAGTCTAAGAACTGCAGATTTCCCACCTTAAGCAGGTACGGTTGGTCAGAGAGGTTCTGGAGTCTGTTGTGTGACAGGTCCAAAATCTCCAAAGCCGGTGTGGATTTAAATGTGTCCGTGTCTATGTTTTCCAGTATATTCCAGGACAGATTGAGGAAATGCAGTCGTGGTGTTGTGCTGAAGTCTTTGCCGCTCAGCGTCTGGATGTGGTTCAGCGACAGATCTAAGTCCTCTGTAGATGGTTCCAGGCCGGGAGGAACCGAAGACAGGTTCTGAGATGAGTAATTCACTATGATCCTCTTAATGGCCAGAATGACAGATGGGTGTAAACACGTGAGATAAACAAACACCAACCACCAGCGTGACGGCTTCATCTTTCTGACATGGAATCTGAGGGAGAAAAAACACTCTTGATTTCATTTCCCATTTCAAGTCAACCGCATTTTTGACTTCTTCAAAAAAAGTGAAAACTGATTGAAGTTTTTCTTAAGTCCCTAGCATTGGTTTGCATTGTGGTTGCATAGCAGCAGTATTTTTAAATTATTTTTTTTAACGTTTGTTTTTTTTAATGTAAATTTAGGTTTTTCTGCACTTTGTCTACTTTTATTGTGAGGCAAAAGACATTTGAAAGCAAAAGAAATTAAATGTTGAATATGCTCATTTTTGGCATACAGACAGACAGATCGATAGATCGATAGATATATAGATAGATAGATAGATAGATAGATAGATAGGCAAATAGATAGACAGACCGACAGACAGATAGACAGAAAGATAGATAGACAGAATGACAGATAGACAGACTGACAAAGATAGATAGATAGATAGATAGAATGACAGATAGATAGATAGATAGATAGAATGACAGATAGATAGATAGATAGATGATAGAATGACAGATAGATAGATAGACAGACTGACAGAAAGATAGATAGATAGATAGACAAATAGATAGATAGATAGACAGACAGATAGATAGACAAAGATAGACAGACAGATAGACAGACAGATAGATAAATAGAATGACAGATAGATAGATAGATAGATAGATAGATAGATAGATCGACAGATAGATAGATAGTGTTATATCTCTTACCCGTCCGCTGTGGAGGTTAGCTTACACTGTTTACACTTGGTTGATCACTGCCTTATGAAACTGTCAATCATATTTAAATGATGTTATTGAACTTCTGCTTTTCTGGCTATTTCACTTCTCTAAACGTCAGACATTTACTGACAGTCAGAGATATTTACTCTGAGAAATGGACATTTTATATTCATATGAAAATAATACTTTGACTTTAAAAGCAGGCATCATAAAAGTTTCTCCATCACAGAAAGCATTCATGTCACAGCAAGTTTGTACTAGTACATGTTTTGTTTTGTTTTAAATTTGTGTTGTATGAAGAATCAAACCCATCTGGTTTAGATGTCAAAATAGCCCACTGAACACTTGCATGGTTGTGCAACTACTGGATGTTTTGGAGAATATGCAGTACCATATTTGACCAGCAGAGGATTTGTTTGCTCCCTCTGCTGATTTAATGTTCCATTAGAGTTACTCAAACACTGGTGTAGAAAACACCATTAGCACTTTACTTGATAGAGTACTTGACTAGTAACCATAATATTTTATTTGAGTGGCTTTTATCGAATAATTTGAAGCATTTTAATGCATGAGACGACGGCTAGCTCCTGACAACGAAGGCTTGATGTAATTAAGGCAAATAGTTTTTGTGCTTAGTGAAAAAATGAATTAAAGATTGACTATTTTAACTTATTTATATATATATATATATATATATATATATATATATGTTGTGTGAGGTTTTTCAAATTACTAATTCTGTTGTATTTATTTAGATGCTGGCTTTGACAAAATCAGCTCACTGTATGCTTTCTGTGTTTGTGTTGCTGTTACACGTGTTGTTTTCCACTGATCAAGCTGATTTTTGTTCAGCATCCTCTTTTATCAGTCAACTGATCTAATAAAACGTTCCTTTGGGCATCAGATTGTGTCTCCAAACACAATCACATGCACCGTCAAGGCTGTTCTGCCCTCATAAAACTATAGTCACCTGTCCCGAAACTGCCATCGACTTCAATTGGGTTTGATCTTCAACCCTGAATGTAAAGCAAAGGTTTATTGTCACCTTCATTGCAGTTGTTTGTTCGTCTTCCGGCCTGATGTTGTTGAAGGTACATGACGTAAAACAGCAGCGTAACGTCTTTAGCCGGATATTAAAGCTGTTCTTCAGAAGTGACAGGCTGAAATGAAAACATTGCTTGTGATGGAGAGATTGAGAGTTATTCTAATCTTAGCAAACATCTCATGTTCATAACTAGGTTTTTTTTTTGTATTAAAACTAACATATTTCAACCCTTTGTTATTTGAAGGTCATATTAAGAGTTTTAGATTACATCATTTATGTTCAAATGCTTTGCATGTCCCAGACCATTTTTTTTTCTTAAATATGAAAAAAAATCATCATAAAAATTACATTTTTGATACTATAATAATATAAACAATGAGTAACTACTAATTTAGCTTTCTCAGTATTTAGGGGTTCAAACGCTTAGCTCTGAAACTCTATTGTAATTGTTAAATTTTCCAAGGATCAGCATTCTCCCCTAAAAGTGATCGGGCAGACAAAACCGTAAGCCGTAGAGATGCGAAACTTTAAGGGCTACAACCTTCCACAACGTCACCAAGACTCGCACCGATCGGCCTGATGGTGGCGCTACAGTGGTGAAAAGTAACTATATAACTCCTAAAATGTCAGGCTTAGGCTCAAGTGTCTTATATCGTCAAAATCCTTGGTTCAAGACGGACAAAATGCATGGTGAAATCTTTGGGTATTTTGGATTTTTGGAAAAATGTACTTTTGCAAACTAGTCCTAGGTTTCTGGCCCGATCGGAACCAAACCAGTGCAGTGAGATTCTCTGGAGTCTGATTGTCAATAGTTATCAAAAAAGTTGAAATTTCGATTCACGGTCCCTAAAGGACGCCAAAACGTTCAAGGTTAATGGCTATAACTCGTGAGCAGAATGAGATATTTTCACCAAACTCACACACCTATGTAAGAGCTCATTCTGTGGTCGCATGAAAAAGGATGTCGCGACTGGCCATTTGGTGGCGCTATAACAGAAAAAAACATGAAAATGTCTACTTCACAGTTAGTCCGATCAACTTAAAAATTTGCATGCAGTGTCTTTGTCTGAGGTGCCACGTTTATGTACATTCACGTATCTCAAAAAACACCTCCGCCATCAGCCAATCAAGTTTGAGCAGCTATCAGACAAGGTTAACGGAGGCTGATCGGAACAAAACTCGCTGGGCCTGTTTGACTCACGGCCCTAGAGGCCTGAGAGAAATTCGAAAGAAATCGGCCACCGGGGCGCCTTCAAGTTTTTCATGTGCATAAAAAGGGCACGACATTCATACCACATGGCAGAACTCCTCATTCTGAGCAACTTTGCCTCTAGGAGCGCCGCTGTCCATCAAATCGTTCGTTAAATATTGGAGATTATTTCAAAAACCAACTTTGGCGAACTAGTCCAAGGTTTTTGGCACAACCTGGATAACTGTTAAAAAGCTTGTATATTTCCTATAGTAAACTGCTTGTATTTGCTGTAAATGGTCTTTAACATCTATGATCGAGATGGTTACAGGCTTGCTAAATAAAACAAAAAATCTTTTTACGGATGTGCTTGAAGGCCTTAAAACACTTGAACCCTGTTAACTGCTGCTCGCAGCTTTATTTATAGTTTGAAATTGATTTCTATTATTGAATTATTTTCACAAATTATGTCTGTGCCTCACTTGTGACTCCATTTCTATCATTACTAACAATTTTTCCCTTAATAAACTTGTTTAGTCTTGGTTAATAAAGAGTTTGAGATGAAATGTGACGTGTGATAAGAAAAAGACAAATAATGGTAAATATCACTTTTTTTGTTGTTTGATGTTATTTAGTTTTATAGTGCATAATTTTTAATCAATCTATAATTTTGTGAAGTTATGCAAATATTGTTTAATTGCATGTATTTAGGAGACATAATATATAAAATGATTGCTATGAAATTAGTCGTAGCAAGATCAGTGAGTCTTTAAAATGAAATGTCCAGGATGGTTCAGAAAAAAAAGTATTTTTTTAATGTTTCTTTGTTTTTTTAATTATTATTTTATTTTTGATGTTATTAAATATTTTGTTTAATCATAAGTATGGGTATTGTTAGTAGAAAACGTAAACTAGAAGGCATGAAAAGTGTGTTTTCAGAGAGTTTACAGTGCTATAGAAACACCCATCAGTGTCTGTTTCAGTAAAAGACAAATTAAATTTACTCCATTGATCTGCCAGATAAAACATCCTTCATTCTCTATGCTTTCTTCTTCTTTCCTTCCATCCATCATCCGTCTCCGTCTGTCCCTCCCTCTTGTTTCTCTCTGTCTGAGACGCTGTAAGTCATGAGAGGATCAGAGTTCATGTTAATCATTGATCGGAGGTCCGTCTTCCTGCACTCAGAGATCTTCAGTGTTTATGATCCGTGCCGCTCTCGCTATGTGCTTTACCTTTTCTTTCATTAATGATGCTTTGCTGCAGTTTTTTGCTCTGATAGTTTGCTCACAATGTTGCGAGTCTCATCCGTGTTTCTTACTTTAATTCCAGTGTTGATTTTTTGGGGCACGACAGAGTGTGTCCTGCTGGGAAAAGCATCAAGACTGTGGCTGCAGCCGCTGAACGAGACGCACCTGCAGACTGGGACGTTTCCCAGCGGGTTCCTTTGGGGCGTCGGGACCTCGGCTTTCCCGACCGAAGGCTCCTGGGATGCAGATGGGAAGGGCGAGTCCGTGTGGGACCGTTTCATCCATCATTCCCGCGCAGACAGTTCAGCCAGTGACAGTTATGTTCAGTGGGAAGAGGATTTGAGATCGGTTCAGTATTTGGGTGTGAAGTTCTACACCTTTTCTCTCTCCTGGCCCCGACTTTTCCCAGATGGCGACGCGACTGCGAATCCCAACCCGGCCGGAGTGGAACATTACCGGCGTTTGATCGGCAAGTTAAAGGAGCTTCAGGTGGAGCCGGTGGTGACTCTGTTTCACTGGGATTTACCGCAGGTCCTGCAGGAGCGCTTCGGAGGCTGGCTGAACCGGAGCATGGTGGACTTCTTCGCAGATTACGCTGCGTTTTGTTTCCAGACGTTTGGTGGGGAGGTTCGATACTGGCTGACGATGCATAACCCTTTTCTCCTGGCGGTTCAGGGCTACGGCACGGGGGCTCACGCTCCGGGGGTCATCGGAGACCGCGCCGACCCCTTCATCGCGGCACACAACCTCATCAGGGTGAGTCTGAGCTCAGAGGTCAGAGGTCAGCTGTGAAAAGAGTCAATGCAGAAATAATGCAGATCTTCACAGAGTCTGTACTGAAAGACTTAGAGACATTTAGGAGCCTTAATAGCCACAAATGTGAGATAAATCAAAATACAATTACAAATGTTTACATTTTTCTGTTAAAAATATCCTGGTCACATTTCACCGCTTTTTTTTTTTTTTTTTTGCATGAAGAAGATAAAGCTTAATTTTAAAGCTATTAAGTTTTTTTTCTTGCATTGACATTATTATTGCATGACAATTAAGCCCATTTTACTTCCATTCCAGTTACAAAATCATATATATAAATATATATATATATATATATATATATATATATAATTCTTATTTATTTAAATCCTACAGAAGCCATGCATTATTTTATCTGGTAATTTTGACATTTAACAAAAGTCAAAAAATTTTGGCTAAAATCTCAAAGCAAGTCAACAACACACACACACTCACACACACACACACACACATTTTTCATGCATTATCTCATCTGCCTTCAGATAAATTATGCATTTTATTTCTATGTTCTTACTTGCTCTACAAAATGAAAGTACAAAATGTGTTAAATACCCTAATGAAGAGGTGAACTGTTCTGCATTAAGTGATTTTTATATCTATATCTAGTCACTACATGTAGGGTGATTCTGCTCAGATCTGACCAGTAGTAACAGGTTTTGCTGCATAAGATCATGAATTAGTGAGAACATTACTGAGACATCTCTGTTCCTCCTTGCTCTTGTGTCTCTGCAGGCTCATGCTAAAGCGTGGCACATCTACGACAAACACTTCAGACCTCATCAGGGCGGTAAAGTCTCCATCACTCTCGGCTCTCATTGGGTGGAGCCTCTTCACGGCCAGGCCTCGCCAGCCAATGTGGAGCTCTGTCAGAAGTCCATGGAGGCTGTGATTGGCTGGTTCGCAGAGCCCATATATGGAAGTGGTGATTACCCAGAGTCCCTGAAGGCCTCGAACCGAGGTGTAATCCCAGAGTTCACTCCAGATGAGAGGCTCTATGTGAGGGGAACCACAGACTTCTTCTCCTTGGCCTTCGGACCGGAGACCCTGAGGGTGGGCCGAGGACTGGCCCGGTTCGGGCAGACAGTGACGCCGGACTTGAGGAGTGTTCTGGTCTGGGTTCAGCAGATGTACGGCGATCCCCAGGTGCTGGTGGCAGAGAGCGGATGGTTCTCTGATGCTTCTGTTGGAGTCGAAGACACTGTGGCCATTTATCTGATGAAGAGGTTCATCATCCAAGTCATGCAAGGTGTGTGTGTGTGTTTTAAACCCTTTTCACATCTGGTACTGATATGCATCTTTAAATGCATATTGGATTTGTAAAAAAGTATTTTTTTTATTTATTATAAATACCTAAAAGGTATATATTTATTTGTTTCTGAATAAGCTTATTTTTAATGTATATTTTAAATTATTTATTAATACATTGTTTTATAAATACATATATTTTATTTATTTATACTAAATAAACTATTTATGTATTAACACAATTATTTATAATAAATACATAAATGATAAATACACATTTTAGTTATAATTTAATTTATTTTTAATGAATAAATAATTAATAATACATTTAATATATTTTATTTATTTTATATAAATAGTAAGTAAAATGTATTTATTTATAATAAATAAACAACAATTATATTATAAACAATTATAAAATAAACAAATATTTTTAGTAAATGCATAAATATATATATATTATTTGTTTCTAAATATGTTTATTTTATATGAATTCATACATCATACATTTTAATTATTTATACAAAATAAACAATTTATATATTATTACATTTATTTATAATAAATACATAAATCAAAAGTATTTTAGTTATAATTACATTTATTTTTAATGAATAAATAATATTTTTAATTAATACATGCATTTTATTTATTTATACAAAATTAATGATTTATTTATATATTATTACATTTATTTATAATAAATACATAAATAAAAGGTATTTTAGTTATTATTACATTTATCTTTATGAATAAATAATATTTTTATTAATACATTTATTTTTAATTTATACATAAATTATTTATAATTAATTAATTATTATTATTTTAATAAATGTATTTATAGAAAGTAAAATATATTTATTTATAATAAATAAACATTTATTTATTGTTAATACATACATAAATAAAAACTTTATTTATTTGTACATATTTATAAATATTAATTTATTTTACATTAATATTTTTATTAATTTTTATAAATACATGCATTTTATTTATTCATTTATTTATACTAAATAGACTTATGTATTAATACATTTATTTTTAATAAAAACTTTTAATTTATTCATTTATTTTTGATTAATAATTGTATTTATAGTATATTAAATGTATGTATTTATTTTTGATACATTTTTTAATACACAAAATTTTCTTTCTAAATTAATGTATTTTAATTAATAAATTATATTTTTATTAATAAAATGTCTATATAAATAAATGACTTTTATTTATGTTTTTACTTTATTTTATTTATGTAGGTGAATAAGAAGTACTTCAGTGCACTTTTTATATAAGACTAATCATTTGTTCATTAATGTTGTCTCTGCTAAATTAATAAATGGATCACAATACATCTGGTTAATGATTAAAATATAGATATATTTTTCTAAATTGTGTATACTCAGCACTGTAAGATTGTGACAATAAAAAACAAACGCTAAATGAATAAAAGAACTTTATGACATTCAGTATGAAAGATAATATCTTGCACCTGTGTTCTCTCAGCCGTTTCCGTAGACGGAGTGAGTGTGTTTGGATACACAGCCTGGAGTCTGGTGGACGGTTTCGAGTGGAATCACGGTTACAGCATGCGGAGGGGATTGTTCTACATCGACTTCAGTCGACCCGAGCGCCACAGGCTCCCGAAGACCAGCGCACGCTTCTACAGACAGCTGGTCCAGGACAACGGCTTCCCTGCCGACAACACACAGCACATCGAGGGCCGATTCCCCTGCGACTTCCAGTTTGGTGTGTCGGAATCAGTATTACAGGTGATTTAGCATCGATTTAAACATTTGAAATCTCTTTACTTGTACTATTTGTGAACGTTTCATCTTAAATGTTCTCCCAGGTGCATCTGCGTCCGTTCTCGCCGCAGTTCACCGATCCGCACCTGTACCGCTGGAACTACTCCGGCGACGGCGCTCTCAGGCCCGTGACGGGCATCGTGCTTCACACACGGGCGGCGCAGTGCACTGACTTCCTGTACATTCAGCGTCACCTCTTTCTCCTAGGGGTCACGGGGTCATCACACTACCGATTTGCCCTGGACTGGACCCAGCTCATGCCCAGCGGCGACCCGTCGTCTGTGGATGCGGAGAAGGTTCGGTTCTACCGGTGTGTGCTGAGCGAGCTCGTCCGCAGAGGAATCCAGCCGGTCGTGACCCTGTATCATCCCAGCTACAGGTCGCCCTCGCTGGGTCTGCCCGAACCGCTGCACGCTAACGGCGGCTGGAGAAACGACAGCATCGTGGAGGCCTTCGTCAAGTTCGCCACATTCTGTTACCAGGAGTTTGGTGGCTGGGTACCGACGTGGATCACCATTAATGAGCCGAACCGGCTAATGGATGCGTACGGCAAAACGGCTGAGGACAGACAAACGGTAGCGCGTCACCTGCTTCTGGCGCACGCGAAGGCCTGGCGCGTTTACGACACGCGGTTCCGGCTGCAGCAGGGGGCGGCGGTTAGCATCGCGCTCCATGCTGATTGGGTAGAACCGGCCAATCCGTTCTTAGAATCGCATGAAGCTGCGCAGCAGCATTTTTTGCTGTTTGAACTGGGCCGTTTTCTCGACCCTCTGTTTGAGGGGCGTGACAGCGCTCTGATTGGCTTCACCGATGAGGAGAGGGAGGAGCTTAAAGGGGCGCTGGATTTCATCGCTCTGAATCACTTCACAACACGCCTGGTGTCACCGCTGCACCAACCGTCATCACAGAACCCAAACCCAACCAAACCGCCGAACCAGGACCACGGCTTCTCGCTGATGACTGACGTCACCTGGCCATCGTCACACCTGAGACAGGCGCTCGTGCCCTGGGGCCTCCGCAGGATGCTGGGGTGGGTGAAGAATCGCTATGGCAACGAGCTGCCCATCATTATTACAGCGTCAGGGGTGGATGACCAAGCACCCCATAATGACCAGCTGAGACAGCAATATATCAGAAACTACCTGCAGGAGGCGCTAAAGGGTGAGCTGAATCTGAATATAATGATTTAAGAATTTCAGAAGCATATTTTTGGGTGTTTAATTATATTTTTTTATCATTATTTTTATTTTATTTTTTATTAATTTTGCTTTATTATTTAATTTTTATCATAATTTGTATATAATTTTTTTTTAGTTTATTTTAATATTTCATTTACATTTTTATTTAATTATTGTATTTTATTTTATATTATTTTTAGTTTATTTTATTATTTTATTTTAATATTATTTTACTTTAGCATTGTTTTTATTTTATTTGAATAATATTTCATTTACATTTTTATTTAATAATTGTATTTTATTTTATATTATTTTTAGTTTATTTTATTATTTTATTTTAGCATTATTTTTTATTATTTTTTTATTTTTTTATTATTGCATTTGCTATCAAGCACAACAGTGACTGTCCCACTTTTAGCATTCGATTGGTTCCATTATTATTTTATATATTATATTCATATTATTTTTCCAATTCATTTTCTTAAGCAATATATATATATATATATATATATATATATATATTCATTAAACCCCAGCTAATAATTCATTAAATATAAAATCAATTGTTTTAAAAAAACACAAACAAAATAAACATAAAAAACTTTCTAAACTTTCTTTCAAAATAACATTTGTTTACCTGCATGTCACGTGAGCATTAACTGAAATCAGAGAACCATGAACATGCAAAAGTGTTGTTAAATTATTGAAATATTAATTAAATCATAAGTGTAATATATTTCTTAATTTTATTCCTTAAACCAATTCAAAAAATACAATTATTTTTGATCTGAAGCCAAAAAAAATGGAAGTTTGTACCCTCAAGTCTCTGATATTTTGGTCTTCATGATAATACGGCGTGTTCAAATATATAACTGTAAATATGAGCAATAAAAATAGTGATACTTGCCTCAGCAATCATCACTAATGAGTTGTGATTATGAAACATGTCCCTATTATTATCTAACAACATCAGAGATTAAATACCCATATTACAGAATGCTAGAGCTGCAGTGTGTGTGTGTGTGTGTGTGTGTGTGTTACCTAGCGTTATCTGTTCTAACACAAGAACACCGCGTAATCAGTCGCTTCCTCTGAGGTTGGACATCATGGGGTCAAAGGTCAAACTGCTGTAATTCTGTCATCTCAGAGCTGTTTATGAGTGACCTTTGAGATGGTGTGAGCACACAGGGACACATGGGCATCATGTGGATACTGTATGATCCTTGAGCCCAATGCATCTGCTGCAGTGTTTGTGCGGATGTGAGTCACAGTCACTTCCGCTCGTGTGTGTGTGTGTGTGTGTGTGTGTGTGTGTGTGTGCGGCCTGACAGATTACGTGATTAAGCTGTGAACAGCGTGACCTGTTTTTACCTGGGTACATATTTGAAAAACAGTGCTGAGTGTGTTACGTAAGGGTTTCCCACACTGCTGTTCGTGAACCCTGGCTGAGAATTCATAAAATGCCAAATTATATAAAAATAAAAAACTTACTAAAAAATGTTATTTGTTTACCTGCATGTCACATGACCATTGACTGACATCAGAGACCCATGAACATGTGAATGCATTGATAAATTATTGAAATATTAACTTATTTAAAAATTAAAAAATTAACAAAATTTCACTCTTTTTAGGTCAAAGGGGTTCGGTTGATAAAATAATTTGGGAATACCTCTGTTATATGATTCTTTGTTCAAACTGAACATTGTGAATATCAAAGTGATTTTAATGCAGATTTTGTTTAGCAATTAACTCTTTCCCCGCCAGCATTTTTGATCATTTTCATAAAACTATGAATATCTGAAAATGCAACATATCAAAAGAAATAACAGATCCTCTGCTTTTAAACAACAATAAAACATTTTATTCTAGCTTCATGCATTTTAATTGATCAAGTTTGAACAAAAAGCTGAAAAAAATCATGTTTTTTGTCAAAGACTATGTCCGGAACGATGATCAAAACACAGATGGAGTAGATCGAGTCCATCAACACCTCAAAGCTTCACAGTCATTTCCTTCATGGGTTCAACATTTCATTCAGTAACGTTTTGATTTATATGCTGTTGAATTATTTATGATCGCATTATTTTACATGAGTGCCAGTAATGCTTCTGTCGCTTGTTTCTGCTGTTTCTTCGCCTGTGTTTTGATCTGGAGATTCTGTACTCTTTCAGAAGATGTGTAATAGCGCCCTCTACTGTATAACAGTGAAAACATGGATTGCCGGAAAATCCCGTAAATGGCAGGGAAAGAGTTAAAGGTTCCTTAAGAGTGTGTCTAGTTTCATGATCTGTGACGGTGGAAAGACAGAGATAAAATAGCATCTCTGTATTTAAATTGTAATCACATATGTGACTCAAAGTTGCATGCAAACTGTACTTTGTTGCATAGCAATATGAGCTCTAGAGCTAGTGATGACTGACTTTAACTCGACTGATAACCTCTTTCTGTTTTTCTGCGAGCAGCTCGTGAGTTGGACGGCGTCAATCTAAGAGGGTTTTATGTCTGGAAGCTTCAAGACCATCACGACCTTCAGTTTGGCCTCTTCAGCTCCTCCGCTCATCACTCTCGTCCCAAAGCGTCCGTCGGCCTTTACCGTGACATCATCACCCACCGCGGCTTTTCGTCCGCCGCTGACCTTCGACCTCTTCTCTGTCAGGTTGCGGACAACCGGACGAGCTGTGAATTCTGTACGCACATCGCAGAGAACAAACCGCTTCTGTTCTTCAGCGCGTGCGTGTCCGTCAGCGTGTCGATGCTCAGCGCGCTCATCATCATCTCTGTGCTGAGGAAGAGGAGGAGGAGGAGGAGGAGGACGCCGATTAACATCCGGCCACAGAGACTCGCTGTCCAGCAGAGGTTCCCCATGATGAGGGTGGCAAACAGAACAAGGCACTTGCACCGTTAATCAGACAAATTCTTTTTAAAATGAAACAATTAAGCACAGGAAAATGTGCATAAACACACTGGAGTCCACCGCACATGATTAAGCATCAAATATCTCCAGATTGGCTGTGATTTTATCGCATTACATCTGGTAGGGTTTGGTGTAGAAACACTTACAATAGAATTTAATGGGCAAACACGATACACTTTAAAATGCACACATGTAAGTACAGCCCAAATGTGTTACCATGAGCCTTGTGTGATGGAACTGCAGACTAACCCAGAATCTGATAAACCCTGGAACCTTTGCAAGATACAAGGATGCAAGAAAAAGCACTTTTTATACATTGAGAAAAATATACACATGGGAATTTTGTCAGCATCACCAGAAGTTCATCCGGCTAAAATAGTAGTCTGCACTCAAAAAATGATGATTTAGACATTACACAGCTCAAACAATGCATATTTTTTAGGGAATAATTAATGTAAGTACTTTAACAAAAATCCAAGAATCACATTTCTGTTTTAAACCCTCCAGAATGATTCCTTCATTTATGTCCATTGTAAGAAGCTGTTGTACTGAACTGTCAGGAACGGTTGTGTTGATTTGTAAGTGGCACTGAAATATTTTTGTAGGACCTGTATTGATATCTTTCTTTGCAGATCTGTCCGCTAGGGGGCGCTGCTGCATCTCAATTCCCCCTCAGCTCAAATTATTAATGGTTCAGTTTCACTTTTTGTACATTTTGATGGACTTAAAGTGAAGGAGTAGAGGGAGTGCTAAAAGAAAACAGAAATAATTTAACGATGAATGTGTGCTGTTTTGTAATACTGTAAATTATAGGCTTAACAATAAATATTATAGTTTGAGAACTGCTGAAGACCAACTTGTATCAAACCACCATCATGTGAAGCTGCTGAAGCATTTCTATTACAAACTTTCAATGATAATGACGAAGGCATCTTAAAGGGTTAGTTCACCCAAAAATGAAATTCTGTCATTAATTATTCACCCTCATGTCGTTCCACACCCGTAAGACCTTCGTTCATCTTCAGAACACAAATGAAGATATTTTTGATGAAATCCGAGAGGTTTATGACTCGTCCATAGACAGCAATATAATCAACACTTTCAAGGTCCAGAAAGGTACTAAAGACATCGTTAAAACAGTCATGTGACTGCAGTGGTTCAACCTTAATGTTATGAAGAGACGAGAATACTTTTTATGCGCAAAAACAAAACAAAAATAAGGACTTTATTCAACAATCTCTTCTCTTCTGTGTCATTCTCATACGTTGTTTACGTGAGAGACTGCAGATCTTCCATGTGTTTTTATGCCTTCCTGTTTTTATGGCCATCTAGTGGTCACTGAATCCACATTTTGTTTAGCAGCTTTTCTGTCCCTGGCAGAGAAGAGATATTTAGCTACACATTGTTTTGATCAAGATAGAATCTCATTCAGCTTTGGGTTTTTGTTTGTTCTCTCCAGTGATCTATGTAAATATCTCTTTCTAGATTAATCAATTTCTTTATTCTACTAGGTTGTGGTGCATTGGTTTTAGGGGCCCTATTTTAACGATCTAAGCACATGGTCTAAAGCGCACAGCGCAGGTGCACTTAGGGCGCGTCTGAATCCACTTTTGCTAGTTTAACGACGGGAAAAATGGTCGGCACGCCATTAAGCGCATGGTCTAAAAGGGTTGTCCCTATTCTCTTAATGAGTAATGGGTGTGTTTTGGGCGTAACGTGCGATAAACCAATCAGAGTCTCATCTCCCGTTTTCTTTAAAAGCCAGTTGCGCTCGTGCCATGGCGGATTCGCTATTTACATGGCGGAATTTGCAAGCAGAAAAACTGAACTCTTCTGTAGCGAGGAAACGGATCTGCTCATGTGCGAGGTTAAAGCAGACCATCTACAGGAAAGCATTTTTATCTTTATGCACACAATAATAATCTTTTACATTGTAATCCTTTTATTTTTAATATTTGGCATGTTTGTGTGCTGCTGTGTGTCCCTGTGTGTGTAACAAGCAGAGTGTACACACTTTGTGGACCCGCCTATAGGTGCATATTACACGCTCTTTAAATAACAAAAAAAAAATAAAAAAAATACTGCGCCATTGACTTTAGACCAGGTTTCAGTTGGTCAATGGCGCAGTCGTTTTCAGTTGCCTCAAAATAGCAACACACCAACAATGCGCCTGAACACACTAGCACACCCATGGGCACAAATGCATTTGCTATTTAAACAACATGGTGCAGGACGTGAAAATGATAACTGTCGGGCTGAAACTAGCAAAAACACTTGAGTTGCGCCTGGAGCCGCATTGCAACGGGTGTATGATAGGGCCATAAGAGTGTAGTCTGGAATTCAAGGAAGATGTGCTGACAACAAGGAAAATGTTTGAAGCGTTACGACTCAAAACTTGGACATGAAGCCAAGGTCGCGTTAACCGAACATTTTCCATCAATAGTCAAGTTTTGTTATCGACAGCAAATATGCACAAAAATTTATTTGCGAAATTTGCTGTCTTTAGGCTGTTTCCATCCAGTTGGCCTTTTACTGATAAAATAGTGTGCGTAATGACGTCATCCCTAAAAAAAATGCATTGTCACATAAATTTTGTTATATCACTAAAAAAGACAAAAAGTGTTTCAAAACTCATTTTTGCGACATTTGAACTATTGATATAGATTTTATGCGCTAAAAATGAACAGAAAAATATTCTCGACATTTGATTAATTTGATCAACATCAGCTATATTGCTAAACATTTTAAAGCACTAAACCTTTTTCCGCAAAAAAACCCTTTGATGGAAACCTGGCTATTGACTGAATTTGATTTATCAGTGAGGAAAAATCTGCAGGCCGTACATTATTTTGACAGATTACACAGAGGATGATCTACCTTAACTGTAACTGTGATTCCCACCCTGTCCAGTTGGTGGCAGAGCATGAGTTCAGCCTCCAGTACAAAATTAACTCTGCCACGAGAAGTCTTTTGTCTGATGCAAAATCTAACCACAAATGCCCCTGCCTCAGTCTTGATGAGTTTGATTACGCACAGCCGAGATTACGCTCAAACTTGCACTCATGTTTATGCTAATAACGTTTGAAACATAAGGGATAGACACAAAATTCTTTTTTCCTCTGATTCCTTGGCTCAAGTCCATTCATTTGTACACTATGATATCATTATGATCAGCCATTTTGAATTTTCCGAAAAACCTACTTTTTTTTTAACTCCTCCTAGGCTGTTGCTGTGATTTTAACAAAAATTGAACCAAATAATCTTCAGACCATTCAGACAAAAAGTTATGGAATTCAAGTCGATTCATTAAACCATTCTCTAATAGCAAACGTGCAAACGTGTTCAATAAAGAGCAGGCCAAAATGAACATGAGGCTATAGACCTTATGCGCCAGAGAAACAAGAGCACCGCCATTTTTATAATATTGTCTTTGAACTTCCGTTTTTGCGGTAGCTCTGTACATTTCAGTGGCATCGCTGTCAAAGAATAATTAGCTGGTGAAATGGATTTACCTGTTGTAAAGTTAATGAAAGTTATCATGAGCATTATGTTTAAAGCAGATGTCTCAACAAATGTCATTAGACCAAGAAGATTTTAAAACGAGCAGTTCATTCATAAATACGTTTCCACGCTGTGGAAATACAAACTGGAAGTCAAAAGACAACGAGCGCAGCCTGAAAAGGGGCGGAGCTACATAAGGTCTATATCTCCGCAGTGCTTTAGCATATTCTGACCAAACTTGACAACAATGACCTGAGGGTACCTGCAGAGTTTCGGCACAGTGCCACCTGGTGGTCAGGAGATATGTAAAATTCCTCTCTTTTTGCTTATTACTTCTGAACAGTTTGGCCAAAAATCACAAAACTGGTCTCTTTAGATTCAGTGCAGCATTTTGGGTGTCGGCTATTTTCAATTTTTTTGGTAAAATGCTATGTTTTATAAACTCATTGGCGTATCATTACGAAACTCAGTATGTGCCATCAGCACCATGCCCTGAAGGTACTCAAAAAGTTTTGAGACAGTGTCACCTTGTGGTCAAAAGTTATAATAAAATTTCCAAAAATGCTAAAAACTTTTGATTCATTTTACCTATTATAATGAAACTGGTCTTAATAGATTCCATGTTGTCATGCCGAGAACATAGATACCAATTTTGCCATAGTTGGCCAAACTTCCTGTCCGCCATTTTGATTTTTTAAAATCTACTTTTTCAAATCATCCTAGAACGTTGGTCCAATTTTCACAAAAATTGAATCGTATCATCTTCACACCATGCCGGCAAAAGGGCGTCGAAACGCTGTGGGAACACCTCTGCGTGATTGCGTCGTGAAGCACGTATGAAATCAGTCCAATGGAGTGACGGAACGTCATAGGTGGGTGACGTCACTGACCAGGAAACTCTAAAGCCTACCCGAGAACACACACATTCAGCTTCTGAAACACTGAAGCAAGTCGCTCACGGGCATGCCGAAAGTATGGCAGGGTGACGCAGTGTCTCGTTCCATACTCAGGGAGCTAAGGTTACATGCGTAACCGAGACGTTCCCTTTCATGGAGTCGAAACGCTGTAGGAACGCTAATACCCATGTCGCCATATGAGCAAGTGACCGTCCGTATGAAATCGTTGCGCACACTAAGACAACAACACCTGCGCCCCTGGAGTGGTGCCGAGGTCTAGTTCATAGCACCTCACAAATGTATGCGGTGAGGCTGCCGCATCACATACTGCCGCATCACATACATCTTGGAGAGAAACTCCCAACAATAATGCTTTCGAAGCAGCCAGACTCCTAGTCAAGTGAGCTCGTACAGCCAAAGGTGAAATGGCTTTGACCACCCACTTGCTCATCCCCTGCTTAGATGCAGGGTAACCTTTCCTAGGTGACCCGAAACAAATGAACAGCTGTTCTGACTTTCTCCACAGGGCAGCTCTGTGGACATAAGCATCTAACACCCTCACAGAGCAGAGCAGATTCAGTTTCTCCTGGTCTGATGTCGGGAAGAGAGGAGGACAGAAGGCCTGCAGTATGATGGGTCTTACAGTATTAGTAGGAACCTTTGGAACATAATCTGGCCTAGGGTGAAGGAAGGCCTTAACCATGCCAGGCGCAAATTCCAAGCATGAGGGAGATACCGAGAGGGCTTAAATGTCTCCAATTCTCTTGAGAGACGAGATGGCAAGCAAAAAGATGGTCTTTAAAGTGAGAAACTTCTCCAAAACTTCTTTGATAGGCTCAAAGGGAGCCATAGAGAGGCCTTGCAATACAATGGTCAAATCCCAGGCCAGCACCCTCATGCGAACTGCAGGTCTCAAAGTGCCACAAAGGAAATGAGTAATAAGAGGGTGTCTTCCCAAAGATACACCACCCAAAGGACCGTGGTAAGCAGCTAAGGCCACCACGTACACCTTCACTGTGGAGGGGGATAACCCTGCGGAAAATCTTTCCTGCAGGAAGTCCAGCACTGCACCCACCAGGCAGTTAACTGGGTCCCACTGGTGATTTCTGCACCATGAAGTGAATAATCTCCACTTCAGGGCATAGAGTTTCCTCATGGAAGGAGCTCTGGAAGGGAGGATGTCTTTGATTTCAGTGAGGTTCAACCACAGATGCCTCTCTGTGGCCACCAGGACTGCAATAGACTGGCCTATGTATTTGGCCGTCTCCTTGGTTGCACGGAGAGCTAAATCAGCGGACTGATGCAGTTCTTGTATCATATCTGCCCCCACCTCTTCACATTCACCCAGGTCTTTTAGCAGGTGAGCTTGGTATGCTTGCAAAATGGACATAGTATGCAACTATGCTGCCGCCTGACCCGTTGCCGAGTATGTTTTGCCCACCAAAGCCGATGTAGCTCTTAATGGCTCATAGGCAATGTCGGGGCTTTAAGGGACGATGCAGCCTGAGGGGAGAGATGGCTTGTGAGCGTCTCTTCCCCCTTGGGCATCGCCCCATAACCATATTTCTTGTTGATGAACAAAGTTGATGGCATTATGCTAAAAAAACTCTGAGGATATATCTCTGCAATGCTTTGGCATATTGACACCTTACTCTGACCACACCACATCAATTTCATAACAGCACCACCTATTGGTCCAAAGTTATAAACCATTAAATCATATTACTAGTGATTGTATTCATGATTTTTCAGCCATTTCGCCTAAAATCATCTTAATGTCTTTAATTACTCATTGTTGTAGTTAGTCTGATGCGCCCAGCCATGCTGGCATGACTTATTATGCCTTCTTTTTGCTTGGCCCTTTGATTGCTGCTTGCAGGCTATATTTTTAATTATTACTATTAAGCCCTATTTATCTAGTTTAGTCCCGTTGAGAACCAGACAGCGTAAAAATACATGAATACTACAATTATGTAACACTAATCAAATGTGCATTGACCACAAAGTACATCAGTTTGATTTGTCACTGCATGTTTATTCACCAACATCATGTTAAAGATTTTTGAATGTTTGCATGTCAAAAAGTCATCAGGACCTGGTTGGAACAAGCATCTTAAGCTAAGAAAATACAAATTATTACTAAGGGTTTTCTTAACTTTTTTTCTTAAGGGTTCTGTTGCATTCGGTTCCAGATAAGGTTTCAGATGAAATAAATTTCTCTTTTGATTCCTCTGAAGATGATAAAGCAGGTTGCCAAAAAAAAATAAAAAAAAATAAAAAAAAAATACAAAAAGTAAAATAAAGGGCGAAAATAAACAAAAACTTCTCCTTTTATGGCATCTAACCCATGACTGTCCTATAAAGATATTAAGGTAAGTTTAGTGGTTTTTTTTGTTTGTTTTTTTTTGCAAATACAGAGGAGGATCCTGACAGTCGGAGAGATATTTAAAGAAGCATCTCTCGCCTGAACATTCAACAGATTCTCAGTTCATACGGTGAGTTTTATTTCTGGTCATTTGGAAAATGATGCAGGTCCCAGGTCTTTTTTCTTTAATGACAGAATATGTGTTCATGTTCAACTAAAAGCAATTTTATTTGTCCAAACTGTATTTCAGGAGCAAATCCCACCTAATCCTCTGAGCTGGACCTCTGAAGCAACTTCACAAACATGATTGTGAGTTTTTGTGTGTAAGAATGTAAGTAAGATTTTGTCAGACATCAAACATCAGTTGTGTGTCTCTCTCAGGTGTTGCTGTGTTTGTCCGCGGTGTTTCCCGTGTTGATGGGGACTGAAGTGGTCTCCTCTAATTGTCTTCTTGCCACTGACTGCTCTGATGTTTATTCGAGTGGGAAAAATGACAGTGGCGTGTACAGCGTCTCCTCAGTAGATGGACCGGTGCAGATCTACTGTGACATGGTCCCCAGCGGAGAAAATGCCAGAGGCCACTGGATGGTAAGTGTTTCAATTTGAGCAAGAGTGTTTTGTAGTTGTCACTTGCATATTTTATAGTAACATATACTGTTGTAAACTATTATACAAATTGTCACTCAGTGCTTTTATTTGTGCTTTGTTTATTTTACTTAATTTAATAGTTCCATGGAAGACTGTCATGCATTTGGTGAAGCAAGTGGCTCAGAAATCACACAACAGAATTTACATTTGGCCATGGAACAGTTATAAACAGGGTTTTGGTAATAAAGAAGGAGAACACTGGCTGGGTGAGTGTTTTTGTGACGTTTTGGGCAAAAAAGGAAACAGAGAAAAATAAGCAATCAGACACATGAAAAGGGGCCGTTTACACGACACTGTTTTCAACTAAAATCTGAAAACTTTTGATGTGTTTTGGCCATTCATTTACATAACAACAGCATTTTGGGGGCCTGAAAATGCAAGCTTTTGAAAACGGATTTAAAAGTGCAAGTTTTTGAAAACAACACCATTATCATCTGAATTGGTGAATACGATGACATCATGCAAAGTGACATCTCCAACTACTGGCCTGGCAGCAGAAAAAAGCGTTTTTAGTCATTTCCGCGGATCTGTGTTACGCTGTGTACGAGTCCTTCTCTGTGGATTCTGAGACTGATGGGTACAAACTGCATGTCAGCGGCTTTGTAGATGGAGGAGCAGGTAAAACTATCTACAAATGCTTAATTTTCCAGTTTTTAATTGTGTGACCCTAATGATGAATGGTCATTCAAGATGTCTAAATGAAAGTGTCTCTATAATGAAAATGTCTCCTTTCTGCAGGTGACTCTTTGAGTTACCAAAATGGAATGAAGTTCTCCACCTTTGACAAAGACCAAGACAATTGGAGCAAAAACTGTGCTTTAAAATACTCTATGGGAGGGTTTTGGTACAACAATTGTGATTATGCAAACCCCACTGGTCTGTATTTGTGGGAGAAAGATAATGGCAATCTGTATACTGGGCCACACTGGTACTACTGGAAGAGCAGCTATAAATCTCTGAAGGCCATCACCATGAAGATCACACGTGTGATGTAGACCAGGGGTTACAAATGCTTCACGACTGCAGCTTGTGCACATATATCCACAACTATTATGCATTAATGTGGATCTTTCTTAAAATATGGTGACCAGCATGTTCCATCAGCTTTCAGTTAGGAAAAATTGCACATAAAAAAAAAAAAGAGTAATAATTCAACATCGATTGTTCTCTTAAAAAAAATATGTTGAAATTGGATTCATGACTTCAAGCTTTTCTACATGCTTTGCCTACTTTGATTTTGAAGCAATAAAAGTTTATTTACATTTACATTTATTCATTTGGCAGACGCTTTTATCCAAAGCGACTTACAAGTGAGGAATACAGTAAGCGAGTCATCATGACGAGGCAAATAGGGACAAGAAGTGCTCACAATACAAGTTTTAGGCAGTGCTCAGAGTATCATAAGCTACAATAGAGAGAGATTAAAGGAAGTGAAGGAAGCAAAGAAAGGTAGGATAGAAAGGTATAGATTTTTTTTTTTTTTTTTTTTTTTAAGATGAGGATAAGTGCTCACGAAAGAGATGAGTTTTCAGCTGTCTTTTGAATATTGCCAGGGATTCTGCATTGCGGATGAAGGCAGGAAGATCATTCCACCAGCGAGGGACAGTGAACGAGAATGTCCTGGAGAGTGATTTCGTGCCTCTCTGTGATGGTACCACGAGCCTTCGCTCCTTTAGTGAGCGTAGGCTTCTGGTCGGAGTGTAGACTCGTAAGAGTGAGTGGAAGTAGGAAGGTGCTGAGCCTGTGGTAGATCTGTAAGCAAGCGTCAACGCCTTGAATTTGATGCGAGCAGCAAGCGGTAGCCAGTGCAGAGAGATGAAGAGAGGCGTGACGTGGGCTCTTTTGGGCTCGTTAAAGACGAGACGTGCTGCAGCGTTCTGAATCATTTGAAGAGGCTTGATTGTGCATGATGGCAGTCCAGCCAGAAGAGCATTGCAGTAATCGTTGCAGTAAAAGTTTATGCTTAAAGCAATATGTTGTTTCTTTGTGTTTTAAGTATTAATCAACTAAATAGGCAATACTCATGTGGGCTTCATATATGAATTAGGAAAATAGTTTATTCAGAGTTTCTGCAGGTTTTATAAAGGTCATTTTAGATCTTTTTTAAGACCAAGTAAATAAAACCAAATTGAAAGGAACACAATATGTCAATGTGTTCATAAACATAAATGTCTAATGGAGCAGAAAATGAGTTGTATTAACAACAGTTTGAAACTGCAACTTCCAACAGATCTCCATTATGTTTGAATTCATTTTACAAAAAGTTAGTATATGGAAATAACTTCTACTGCAAAAAAAAAAGTGCTATTCTTCCTCAATATTTTTGTCTTGTTTTCCAGTAAGTTTAAATCAAGATGCATTGAAAAGCAAAATGACATAAGATCAGTGTTGTTTTCTGAGAAACTGAAGTGAGTTTATGATTAAAACAAGAACAAATATCTGCCAACAAGCTCAGAAAAATCAACTTATTTCAAAGTCATAGTTCACTGATATATTTGTTCTTGTTTCAAGTATAAACTTACATTTTGTTCAATTCAGCCATCTTCATTTTACATTTCAAGTAAATGTATCTTGATTTAAGGACATTTGTATTGGAAAACAGGATATTTATTTATTTATTTTTTCCAGCGCATGCAACATTTAATGTCATGCCTTTATGAATTTAATACTGTCTACACTTGATTTAAGACCTTTTTAAGGCCTTATTTTGTGGAAGGGTGAATCAAGGCCCGCAGAAACCCTGTTTATTACTGTATCTAAAATGATAACTTATGAGAGTAAGTTAGTAACAGATTATTCTAAAATGTAAAACCCTGTTGAAATATATATAGGTGTATTATTTATCTGGTTTATCTGCACCATAATCAGGTATGAACTGCTGATAGATGGAACTGAGACTTTTCCCAGTGATCAGGCCGACTTTTGAGCAGCATGTCAGAGTCAAATTTAGATTTGTAAATGGAAAGATGCACAATTTCTGTTTTCAAATGAATTTTAAGTGAATATTGAAAAAATTAAGGCCCGTTTCACAGACAGGGCTTAGCCTAAGCCAGGATTAGGTCTTAGTTCAATTAGGATATTTAAGTAACTTTAATAAATTTACACTAGAAAAAAACATTACTGGTGTGCTTCTTATGACAAAAACAATGGCAATATTTTTTAAGATTTGTCAGTACAAGTTACTTTCAGTTAAAACAGCTCAAACATGCATTTCAGTCTAGGACTAGCTTAAGCCTTGTCTGTAAAACTGCGGCTAAGTGTTTTAAAATTAGTGCATTTTACTTTTGTCAGTTTTGTACTTCTCATTTGCCATCATTAAATTGCACTGTTTTAACAGTATCTCTGCTGTCTACTGGTTAATTGCTAAGTTTTCTAAAGAAGATACCAATGATTTGAGCGGGTTGCAAAACAAACCAACTTCTCCTTCAGTGACAGCTGACTCACTGAAAGATATTCAAGTTAGGCTTATCATCGCTAAGTTTAAGCACAACAATGACTCTGATGATGAATCGACTTCTTCATATCAGATGTTTTGAAACTCTTCAAATGTTTCTTCACTCACCACGGCTTTCCATCCTCCGCTGCTTCTGAAAAAAATTATGGCTGTTGTTGCCTAAAAGTTTACATGTAATAAATTCTATGTTGAATCAAATAAAATATTTATTTCTAAAGCTACTTTTTGTAGTGTCTATTTGATGCTTTCCTCATTTAACATTTCTCTGCCAAATTTTTAATCGACACATCATGTAAGTAATTAGATTGAACAGTTTTATCGCTCAACAGCACTAATATAGTCATGAGACAAAGAAAGAACACCCTTTTGAATTCTATGGTTTTAAGTATCAGGACATAATGAAAAATCATCAGGTCTCAAAATGAGGTAAATAAAACCTCAAATGAACAACAACACATGACATATTACAACGTTTCATTATTTATTTGACAAAAATAAAGCCAAAACGGAGAAGCCATGTGTGTAGTACATAAGTACACCTTATGATTCAATTGCTTGTAGAACCATCTTTAGCAGCAATAACTTTAAGTAATCGTTTTCTGTATGACTTTATCAGATTCTCACATCATTGTGAAGTAATTTTTGCCTACTCTTCTTTACAACGTTGCTTCATTTCTTTGAGGTTTGTGGACATTTGTTCATGCACAGCTCTCTTAAGGTCCCACCACAGCATTTCAATCAGGTTGAGGTCTGAACTTTGACTGGGCCAGTGCAACACCTTGATTCTTTTCTTTTTCAGCCATTCTGTTGTAGATTTGCTGGTGATCTTCTGATCATTATCCTGTTGCATGACCCAATTTCAGCCGAGCTTTAGCTGTCAGACAGATGGCCTCACATTTGAATCTAGAATACTTTGGTATACAGAGGAGTTCATGGTCGACTCAATGACTGCAAGATGCCCGCAGGTCCTGTGGCTACAAAACATGCTAAAAATCATCACCCCTCCACCAGCGTGATGGACAGTTGGTATGAGGTGTTTGTGCTGATATACTGTGTTTAGTTTTCTGTGCATCATGGCCAAACATCTCCACTTTGGTCTCGTTTGTCCAATGGGCCTCATTTATCAATCTAATGTAGAAATGAGAGCAGATCTGAAAACAGAAATCATCTTACGACAGGGTTCACGAGTGATTCATGAAACATTCATACGCTGCCAATCCCATCGTATGAATGATCGTACGTTGATAAATGTGGTGGCTGAAAACAATCATCATTTGAATATCACACCCCTAAAAATTCACAGTTTAGAAGCCTCAACCCTAGAGTTTATGACATGGAGAAACATAACCCAGCCAAGAAAAGGAAGTAATCTCATGAAAAAGAAATTGATCTCACTCCAAAAACACCCATTTATGCTGCTTTGACACAATCTGCATTGTAAAAAGCACTATATAATTAAAGGTGACTTGACCTGACTATTGTGTGAAAATTACATAAGGGTTTTAGGGTTAGTTAAGCTTTGGGTTAGCATCCACCACCGTATTTTACAATGCGGAAGAAAAACAGGTATTCACACACAAACACTCACACGAGTGGAAGTGACTGTGACTCACATCCGCTCAAACACTGTACAGCAGATGCATTGGGCTCAAGGATCATACAGTATCCACATGATGCCCATGTGTCCCTGTGTGCTCACACCATCTCAAAGTCACTCATAAACAGCTCTGAGATGATAGAATTATAGCAGTTTGACCTTTGACCCCATGATGTCCAACAGGTCCAGAGTGGCCATTGCAAGAATCTGTAGATTTCCCAGTGGGGCGCTCATAAATTGCAATTCTCTAGTTAAATTTCAATGAGAGACAAACCGAATCAGCCATTCACAGGCGTTACTATGGGGGTAGAATTGTAGCAAAATTCCAAATAAATAGATTATGATCCACAAATAAATGTAAAGATAATCACAAAAAAGAATCGTATGCACAAATGAATAGAATGAGATCCACAAATATATGTTAGGAGTTTCACAAAAATAATTAAATTCACTCCACATTATAAAAAAACTGATTATATTATTAGTGTCCATGTACCTGCAGCTATACTGTCTACAAGCAGCACGATGAGAAACGGCGAGTCAGTGGCAGTAAACGGATGTCCCGTTCTACAGTATAGCTATAATACCACACTTGCACAATATAATATTGTATAATACCAAATATGAGCCTGAATGAGCATCAGTGATGTACCAGTACGAGCCTCGCCATCACTGCAGCTATGGTTTTGGATAATGCAAATAAAGAGGTTGCAATGCTGAAAAATAGATTTTTTTTTTTTTAATTTATTTTGGATGCTGTAAATAACTTTTACAATAAACAACTATTAAGTCTGATTCATCTGAAATATTTGTGTGATCAAGTGTTCGCTGGACATTTTACTTTTAAATGAAATGCATATCTATAGGCTATGTAATTCAATAACCTGTCACATTTAAAAAAAATCTATATCTTCTCTACAAACAATGGTAATGTTAAAATGTTTAATCAATGTTTAAAATATTATTTAAGGGCCTGTTGATGTTTAATAGCTGGTTTGCTGCTCATATCCGTCGATCTTTGATTGATAAACTGGGAAATGTTGTTATGTGACGACAGTTTCATCTATTTTGCAAACTCGCATGTTTATCACAAGGTTAAATCCAGTTAGATAAGTTACTAGCTAATTATTGAGGCTTTCTGTTCAATCTTGAATAATGTGACGCTTCCATAACGCATCTGTATCCAATATACCTTTGTTGTTCCCATAACAGAGAACGCTGTTTCTTTGGCATTTTTAAATGGCGCATTCACAGCTTGATACACAGTCTAATGGTCTATCGAAATATAAATTTTAAACCTCTTTTTACCTTACCATTGTTTAAGAACCCTCTACTTCCTTTCTAAACCAATGCAGGACGAGACCGCCCCCAATTGTAAAGCAAAACGTGATTGGTTGTAGCGAGAGTGTGCTGTGATTGGTCAGCGCAACGTGGCCGTTATCTGATTGGCTTGAGTAGTCGGTGGGTGGAGTCCACCTATTTGTGGATTTGTCTGCAGTCGTGACGCTAGAATTGTTTCAGAATCCACAAATGCGTGCAGTGATCCACAAATGCACAGAAAGCAATTCACAAATGTACAGGTGGTGATTCACAAATAAATGCAGGCAGAGTTGTGACATAAAAACATATTTGTGAATATGTTTTTTATCAGCAAATCTCATTTTATTTATTTGTGAATTCAATTAATTTTTGTGAAACTCCTAACATATATTTGTGGATCTCATTCTATTCATTTGTGCATACGATTATTTTTTGTGAATATCTTTACATTTATTTGGAATTTTGCTACAATTCTACCCCCATACGTTTCCAGCTGCGGTGAAGACAGTGTGCAAGCGGTACTTGTACAGCTGAAATACAGTTGATTTTGTACAAGTAAACATTTTAAATTTTGAAAGAAATATATAAAATAAACAAATATTTATTTGAAATCTAACCTAACAGCTAATACAACCCAAGGCTGCTTGGAGAGATAACAGTTCAAAAAAATTCAACATTTGAATGGCAAAACATCCGTTATGGAAAACTCAACTCATGGTTGTGCTTCAAGTTCATCATTCTAGCGAAGTTGCTTTATTTTTCTTTGTTTTGCAACCTGCTCAAGTCACTGGTGTCTTTATAAAACTTGAGCAAATAACATGTAGACGACAGAGATACTGATGCCAAATGAATACACAAAACAAAAGTAAATGCACTAATAGGCCTATAAAACAGTATTTATTCCATGAACACATAAACAGAAAGATAATCCAAACAAGAAGCCGATGGAAAAAATCCAAACATGATGACAAACAGAACACAGGAGCTTTACAACAGATGTAAAGACAACGACCGACAACTACTGACTGAAACATACGGGAATAAATAACAACAAAGCCACTTAAAGACAAGTCTACAACCTTAGCTGAAAAAGTGTAACCGGTGTGTGCCATTTTTGTCCGAATAGCAGGATAGCAAGTGGTGTGATATTTATTTTATACAACAGTTCAATAAAAAAGTTAATGTGTTATATTTTAGACACAGTATTGTCTGTTTTTGCTCAGTTTTGCCAACAAACTGTTGTGTGTCTCCGAGTAACACACAGTGGAGCTTTGACTCATTCATAAAGAGAGCCAGAATGAATCAGAAATGATTTTCTTTCTTTTGCGGAACATAAAAGAAGATATTTTGAAAAATGTTGGTAACCATACTCTGTTTCGGTCTGTAAATATATCTAAATACCAATTCAGATGCATCTTCCAAAAAAAAGAAAAAAAGAAAAAAAGAAAAAAAATCCATGGCCGTTGAAGCCTAAAAGTTTGTGTAATACATTCTATGTTGAATCAAATAAAATATTTCTTTCTGAAGCTATTTTATGTCATTTCTATTTGATGCTTTTCTCATTTAACACAATAATGATTTTAAATTATATTTTGAGGGTAATTTCTCAGCCAAATTTGATGTGCGATCAATTTGAGAGTAACACGTGTGATTGGTTGTACTGCAAAAAACACATACAGTCAAACCAACCTTGACACCTTGAACATTTCATTCATTAATACAGTTTATTCACTATAGTTTAAAAAAAAATGTTATAAAATATGACAAGATCTCAAAGTTAAACTGTGTCAGAAAAAAATAATCTTAATTATGTCAGATAACACTTAAACAAAACATGGTCAGGTCAAAGTGTCTGAATAATTTTTGGTTTTACTGGTAGTCCACTGTATGAAGAATTTTTGGGTATAATATGTCACAGTTTACTATATTTTGCTATCCTCACTTAATGAACTACATAAATAAATTACAGTGTCCTGCACCCACTAGTAAAAATATATCAAAAATGTCTGAATAATGTTTGGTTTGACTGTATCTTTCATTGACGTGAACAGATGTTATGCCACTATCGACACTTTTCATTTTAATGTCTATGCATCCATATGCATGAATGTAAAATACAACAAACGGCTAGAGTACTGTTATTATACTATTAACATGTACATCATAACATAATCTACCATTGTGGATGCTGTAGCTTAAAATAAGCACCAAAATTATAATATTTTCTTATTTCTTAGGCTCCACTTTTGACTATTCTTAATAATACCCATGTGTAACTTCTTTCCATTAGGTTCCACATCATGGACACACCTAGACAAAACAAGGTCTTGCCCTTGGACATACTGTACGTATACACTCGCAAATGGGAACTCAAGACATGCACATACATTTGAACATCTGACCTCTCTTACTTGTTATTATATTGCCATATATGGTAGGGGTTGATCTTTGAGTACTTTGATTTGATGGCTGGACATAGTGGATGATTGTGCTTTATCTTGTGTATAAATATGAACCATCTTCCTTAATAAATATGAGAATGTTATGATACTGCATTGTCCCTGTGTCTGCTTGATGATTCTCCAGAGATCATCTCACACTGCTGCTGCCACACATAACAGGGGTATTTGATATTATGACAGATATTTGTTCTTGTTTTAATCATAAACTCACATCATTTTGATCAATTTTTTTTAGAAAACAACACTTGTTATCTTATGTCATTTTGCTTTTCAGTGTTTCTTGATTTAAACTTTTGACATTTTTACTGGAAAACAAGACAAAAATACAGAGGAAGAACAGCACTTTTTTGCAGTAGAAGTTCTTTCCATATTTTAGCTTTTTTATTTTTTGCAAAATAAATTAAAAGGTAATGGAGATTTGTTGGAAGTTGCATTTTAAAACTGCTGCTAATACAACTCATTTTCTGCTCCACATGCATTTATGTTTAGAGAACACATTTTACTTGGTCTTAAATTGACCTGTAGAAACCCTGAATAAACTATTTTCCTAATTCACATGAAGCCCACATGAGTATTGCATATTTAGTTGATTAATACTTAAAACACACCAAAACAACATATTGCTTTAAGCATAAACTTTTATTGCTTCAAAATCAAAGCAGAAGAAGCATGTAGAAAAGCCTGAAGTCATGAACCCAATTTCAACATTTTTATTTAAAAGGAAAATGGATGTCAAATTATTAATATTTTTTATGTGCAATTTTTCCTCATTGAAAGCTGATGGGACATGCTGGTCACCATATTTTAAGAAAGATCCACATTAATGCATAATAGTTGTGGATATATGTGCACAAGCTGCAGTCGTGAAGCATTTGTAACCCCTGGTCTACATCACACGTGTGATCTTCATGGTGATGGCCTTCAGAGATTTATAGCTGCTCTTCCAGTAGTACCAGTGTGGCCCAGTATACAGATTGCCATTATCTTTCTCCCACAAATACAGACCAGTGGGGTTTGCATAATCACAATTGTTGTACCAAAACCCTCCCATAGAGTATTTTAAAGCACAGTTTTCGCTCCAATTGTCTTGGTCTTTGTCAAAGGTGGAGAACTTCATTCCATTTTGGTAACTCAAAGAGTCACCTGCAGAAAGGAGACATTTTCATTATAGAGACACTTTCATTTAGACATCTTGAATGATCATTCATCATTAGGGTCACACAATTAAAAACTGGAAAATTAAACATTTTGTAGATTGTTTTACCTGCTTCTCCATTTACAAAGCCGCTGACATGCAGTTTGTACCCATCAGTCTCAGAATCCACAGAGAAGGACTCGTACACAGCGTAAGCCTTCGTCCCATCAAAGTCCTCCAGATCTACTCTCAGTTTATACCGATTCCTGCGTGTCAGCAGATGAATAAACTCTAAACCTGTTGAAAACATGAAATGAAACCGGTTTAGGCTAACTAATGTGCAAACACATCTGCATTTATACTATGGTGCAGAATAAGGGTATGTTTACATGTCAACGATGTACTAAAAACTGAAAAGTTTTTCCTTTGCATTTTTCCAGTACAGACGACAACATTGTCAAAAATATCCCCGTTCACACGGATCCGCGGAAACGATTAAAATTGATTTATTCTGCTACCAGGCCAGTAACTGGCGATGTCACTTTGTATAACATCACTGTTTTCACAAATTCACGTTTGTGTAGTTTACACAGAGATGATAACGATGTTGTTTTCAAAAACTTTTACTTTTAAATCCATTTTCAAAAGCTTGTGTTTTCAGGCCCCCAAAACGCTGTTGTTATGTAAATGAATGGCCAAAAGCGTTGAAAGTTTTCCATTTTTAGTTTAAATCAGTGTCGTGTAAACGGCCCCTAAATGTCCAAGTTTTCCATGTGTCTGATTGCTTATTTTTCTCTGTTTGCATTTTTTTTAACCCAAAACATCACAAAAACACTCACCCAGCCAGTGTTCTCCTTCTTTATTACCAAAACCCCGTTTATAACTGTCCCATGGCCTATAGAAATTCACCTCGCCGTCCATTCGCCTGAGAATCACCTGAAACATTCACAAATCATTCATCGCTTTCAAACTTCATCATTCATCTTTTTAAAATAATATGTTCAGGGTGTGAAGCTTTTAAAAATCTTTTTATTTTTTAAGTTGACAGGATTTCTTTGGCAACACATGTAAATTCTTTTGTGTGATTTCTGAGCCACTAGCGTCACCAAATGTGTGACAGTCTTTTATGGAACTATTTCATACTCAGATAATTGTATAAGTAAAATAAAAAGCACTAGGTGACAACAGTATATGTTACTATAAAATAAGGTCTCAAGATAAAACACTCTTGCTCAAATTGAAACACTTACCATCCAGTGGCCTCTGGCATTTTCTCCGCTGGGGACCATGTCACAGTAGATCTGCACCGGTCCATCTACTGAGGAGACGCTGTACACGCCACTGTCATTTTTCCCACTCGAATAAACATCAGAGCAGTCAGTGGCAAGAAGACAATTAGAGGAGACCACTTCAGTCCCCATCAACACGGGAAACACCGCGGACAAACACAGCAACACCTGAGAGAGACACACAACTGATGTTTGATGTCTGACAAAATCTTACTTACATTCTTACACACAAAAACTCACAATCATGTTTGTGAAGTTGCTTCAGAGGTCCAGCTCAGAGGATTCAGTGGGAATTGTACCTGAAATACAGTTGAACATGAACATGTATTTGCTGAAGAATAAAACGAGTATTATATATTTGCTGAGACCTACATCATTTTCAAAATGACCAGAAATTAAACTCACCGTATGAACTGAGAATCTGTTGAATGTTCAGGCGAGAGATGCTTCTTTAAATATCTCTCCGACTGTCAGGATCCTCCTCCGTATCTGACATATTTACAAAAAAAAAAACACTAAAGCTTACTTTCAAATCTTTATAGGACAGTCATGGGTTAGATGCCATAAAAGGAGAAGTTTCTGTTGTTGTTTTTGGCAACCTGCTTTATCATCTTCAGAGGAAACAAAAGAGAAATTTATTTCATCTGAAAGTGATGATAAAGTGATTGTCTTGAACCGATTGAAACAGACTCCTTAAGAAAAAAGTTACAAAAAAAACTTATTTTTTCTTAATTTGTATTTAAAATTTGTATTTTCTTAGCTAAAGGTGTTTGTTCCAACCCCTGATGACTATTTGACATCCAAACATTCAAAAATCTTTAACATGATGTTGGTGAATAAACATGCAGTGACAAATCAAACTGATGTACTTTGTGGTCAATGCACATTTGATTAGTGTTAAAACTCTGCAACAATCCCAAGTACAGCTGCTCTTTATGAGTCAAACCTCCTGAATGTAACCATTCATAATGAAGTTAAAACTATATTGTTAAGACCAATGAATTCAAGTGACTTGATTGTAAGTGGTATAAATGATTGTTTTGTTCTTTCCTTCCCTTATTTTGGTGTGACTTTATCATAATTGAATGTATTCATGCATTTTTACTCTGTCTGGTTCTGATACCATTCTTTGGTCAGCAGGTCTCTCTTGTTAAACACATTAAAAATCTCAATTAAACTAACCTAGATGAACAGGGCTTAAAAATATAGCTGCAAGTAGCAATTAAGGGGCCAAGCACAAACAAGGCACAATAAGTCATGCCAGCATGGCTGCGAACGTCAGACCAACTACAACAATAAGTAATTAAAGACATTAAGATGATTTTAGGCAAAATGGCTGAAAAATATGATTTCATGGTTTATCACGTTCGACTAATAGGTGGCACTGTGAACAAATTGATGTGGTGTGGTCAAAGTGAGGTGACAGAGATACAGAGATATGTTTCATCATGCCATCAATTTGTTGATGTGGTATACAAAAATGGTTTCGTCTATTGACTCGAAATCCATATTTTTGCCGGCATGGTCTGAAGCTGATACAATTCAATTTTGATGAAAATCAGACCAACAGTCTAGGAGGAGTTTGAAAAAGTAGGTTTTAAAAAAAGTCAAAATGGTGGACAGGAAAGTTCGGTCTCGAAACTTTTTTGAGTACCTTCAGGGCATGGTGCCGATGACACATACTGAGTTTAGTAATAATACACCAATGAGTTTATTAAATATAGCATTTGGTCATGGTTAGGTCATGGTTGTCATAACACACACCATGTTTGGTCAGAATACTCTAAAGCATTGTGGAGATATAGCCTCATGGTAATTTTGGTGTGCTCTTCGTTGAATTCATTCATGTGTTATTTAAGAACGGTTTGACAAATTAACTTGAATTCCTTAACTTTTTGTCAGCATGGTCTAAAGATGACCTGGTTCAATTTTTGTGAAAATCGGAGCAAGGGCCTAGGAGGAGTTTGAAAAAGTAGTTTTTTTCTGAAAATTCAAAATGGCTGATCAAAATGAAGTCATAGGATGCAATCGACTTGTATCAAGGAATCAGAGGAAAAAAGAATTTTACCCTTACGTTTCAGAAGTTATTAGCATAAACCTGAGTGCAAGTTTGAGTTAGAGGCTCTAAATTTGCTGTGGTTAATGTTTAGACATTCCTCTATCTGTGTGCCAAATTTGAAGCTTCGAATCTTCACAAATCTTTTGTTTCAAATGAGAGGTTCGGAGCGTGAAAGTCACGATTTCAGTAAATGAGGCTTCGTTACGTCATAAGTGTTTCATAACTTTAATTGTTCACGTGACTTTGGCAGTTTGATTCACGCTCTGAACTACTAATTCGAAACAAAAGATTCGAAGCTTCATGAAGCAGTGTTTTGAGATCGGCCATCACTAGCTATTGTTGAATAAAGTCGTTATTTATTTTATTTTTTTTGGTGCACAAAAAGTATTCTCGTCGCTTTATAATATTAAGGTTGAACCACTGTTGTCACATGAACTGTTTTAAATATGTCTTTAGTAGCTTTCTGGGCAATGTAAGTGTTAATTGTTTTGCTGGCGATGCAGGCCTCACTGAGCCATCAGATTTCATCAAAAATATCTTAATTTGTGTTCTGAAGATGAATGAAGGTCTTACGGGTGTGGAACGACACAAGGGTGAGTAATTAATGACAGAATTTTCATTTTTGGGTGAACTAACCCTTTAAAAAATTATTTTTTGGTGTTTTTGCCTTTTATTATGATAGGTCAGTATGTAGACAGGAAGTCAATAAATATGGGTTTTCAATGGCAGATTCTCACATCTTAGTCTCGATTATTCTTTCATTCTTGACCTGTGAATGTACCAGTTATGATGTTGATTTGATCATCTGGGGCCAGTTGTTCAAAACAGGATTGGATCACCCTGATCCAGATGCACACTTTTTCAGATGATCAAATCTGGATTACTACTACTACAAATGGGGTTACATTTCACAATGGTTGTAGAACAACAGGTGGAAGAGTCAATGTGGGTCACTTTAAATGTTTCATTTGAACAGAAAGAAAACAACATTAACAAACGTCCCCTTCTCAATTTCCTTCAAACAGTCAGGCCCCTACAGAGGCAATGAAGGGACATAGTGATGGAAAGAAATATGAAATGGGAGAAAAATTATATATTTTAATGCTTTTGTGTTCTCTCACAAAGGTTTTGTGTTCCTCCAAGAAACAAACTAAAGTTTTCAGAGTGAATGCAAAGTTTCTTCAACCACCCAGTAGAGCGTTACAGTAATCTAGCCTTGAGGTCATGAACGCATGAACTAACTGTTCTGCATTTTTCATTGAGAGCATATGTCGTAGTTTAGAAATATTTTTAAGATGGAAGAATGCGGTTCTACAGATGCTAGAATCATGGCTTTCAAATGAAAGATTGGTATCAAAGAGCACACCCAGGTTCCTAACTGACGACGAAGACTTAACAGAGCAGCCATCAAGTGTTAGACAGTACTCTAGGTTATTACTTGCTGAGGTTTTTGATCCAATAATTAAAATCTCAGATTTTTTCTGAATTTATTATTAGGAAATTACTAGTCATCCATTCTTTATATCAGCTATGCATTCCTTTAATTTTGTGAATTGGTAAGTTTCGTCAGGGCTCGAAGAAATATAGAGCTGAGTATCATCAGCATAACAGTGAAAACTAACGCCATGCTTCCTAATGATATCTCCCAAGGGTAGCATGTACAGAGTGAAAAGCAACGGTCCTAGTACTGAGCCTTGCGGTACTCCATATTGAACTTGTGATCGGTATGACATCTCTTCATTTACTGCTACAAACTGATAACGGTCAGATAATTATGATTTGAACTATGCCAGTGCAATTTCACTATTGGCAACATAATTTTCAAGTCTATTCAAACGATTGTTGTGGCTGATAGTGTCAAATGCAGCACTAAGATCCAGTAACACTAATAGAGAGATACACGACACATCACCATGTCCCTCTAGTGCTTCTGTAACCCCTCATGTGACCCACAACAAAAACAAACAAATATACATTAAATAAGGGATTAAATTCATCTCTGATGATTGTGTAGTGTGTGTGTGTGTATATATATATATATACATACTATAGTATATATGTAGTTTATATACAGTGATTGAAAAGACTTAAAATTAAATATATTATTTTTGTTTGATATCGACAGTTGTTTGGGGGATTATTTCATGGTGTCAAAATCTCTCTCTTTTTTTTTTTTTTTTTTTTACAAAAAACTACAGCATTTGCATCATGTAATTAATAAATATACATTTTGCAGGCAAGTAGTTGGAGGGACATTAGTTCAAGAATTTCAACATTTCAAGATGTTACAAGAATTTCAAAACATCTGTTATGAAAAAGTCAAGTCATTGTCAGAGTCATTGTTTATCACGTGTTGGAAACTTCAGAAGAGAAGACCAGGAGACTTGGTTGTATCTTCAGCAGGAATCTTTATTGAGAATAAAGACATGTACTGTTGGTCGCTGCAGTCATCAAGTCCACTAAGGCAGTGTACATTGTAGTTTATATAGATTTTAAGGGGGACAGCTTAGAAATGGAGACAAATCACCTGGCTGACGACCTTAAACAAAGCATGCAAATGAAGTATCCAGGTATAGGAACCCGCTTCTGACACTACTGTATACTCACCAGTCCTAATCCAATCAGCATAACTATTCAAAGAATGGGACAGGGGCTCCAAGAGCCATTAAAAACAAAAGGTGAGAGTCTCAGTAATCTGGCTCAATTGACTTACAATAAAGAGAACAGGAACTGGCAGAAAACTCTTGCTGGAAACTTTGCTTAACAGAATCATACATCTGATGTCATCATCTTTACCTTAAAATGCTAAATACAGTGTACTTCACCTTAGTATTTGATGTGATGTTATGTCAGGACGTCGGATCAGCAGATTAGCACATGTTGGAATTGTAGGCTATCAGGACCGGTCACAAGTTGTTATGGCGGGGTTGTGGGGGGGGCTCTGTGAATTTTTATAGAGGTTGTCTGAGAAAAACACAGACATGGCAGATTAGGATGATATTCTGCACTGATTTGAAAGTGACCTATAACATCCTATGACATGAAATTCATCTAAATTGAAATGATCTCATGGATGTGGCTGTTGTGGTTTGTGGTCATAGTGGCACCAACTGCTGCAGTAAATGTGGTGTATTCAAACGACTTTGACATAGTCCTTTTATGTTTACCCGTTTTAAATGCCTTTTGCCCGTCATGCACAGTTGCCCTAAAGCCACCGGGGTGGCAGTGGTGCCAGGGCTTAGTCCCATCATCGCTGCTTGCAGCTATATTTTTGCTTTGTTTTGCAACCTTCTCAATCTCTGGTATCTTTAGAAAACGTTAGCAATTACCATGTAGACAGCAGAAATACAGTTAAAATAATACAATTTAATGGTGGCAAATGGTTTTTGTTGAAGTACTTTACCGCAAAAAAAATCTGGTAGAAATGTTTTTACAGCATTGAACTAAAGTTTATGGTAAAAAAAAAAGGCAGCTGTGGTTGACAGTATTTTACCATAAAAAATATGGTATTACAAACCAATTGGTCACATATGTGTACAAAAGTTGCTATTGAGAATTAACAGAGATTCAGATGTTGATGTTTTATTGAAAATAATAAAGTTTGATGTCACCATTATGGTGATCCGTGTTTGCTTTAGGTGGCGTTCTGACGTAGAACCTGGAAGCACTGGACCGAAACAGCGTAAGAGAATGACACAGAAGAGAGGATACTGTTGAATAAAGTCGTTATTTTTGTTTTGTTTTTGCGCACAAAAAGTATTCTCGTTGCTTCATAAAATTACGGTTGAACCACTGCAGTCACATGGACTATTTTAACAATGTCTTTAATACCTTTCTGGACCTTGAAAGTGGTGGTTAAATTGCTGTCTATTGATAAGTCAGATACCTCTTGGATTTCATCAAAAAATATCTTTTATTTGTGTTCCAAAGATGAACGAAGGTCTTACGGGTGTGGAACGACATGAGGGTAAGTAATTAATGATAGAAATTTCATTTTGGGGTGAACTAACCCTTTAAGTTCTCTATTCCCTTTCCTAATTGCAATATTCACATTAGATGGACTACTATTATGCATTAATTTAAAATGTTTTACCATAGGATATTCTTCATTATCCCTCCTAATTGCATATTTATGTTCAGCCAATCGATCCAGTAATCGTCTTTTTGTTCTCCCAACATAAAACACCTTACATTGAGAACATTCCAGTCTATAAATAACAAGAGTAGTTTGATAATTAATAAAATGTTTAATAGAACAGAACTTGTGTGTTTTTACACCTAAAAACGTTTTACCCTGCACAACTTTATCATAATGATTACAATGGTGACATTTAAAGCAACCCTTAGATTTATCCCCTAACCAGGAACTTTCACAGGTGGGTGGTAAATATTATGTGGGTTATGTACTAATTTGTCCCCTAAGGTTGTACTTAAAAAAAAAAAAAAAAAAAAAAAAATTATATATATATATCATTGGAGGATATTGGAATATATTTCTCAACAATTCATCACTCTGTAAAATGCCCCAGTTTTTTTGAATAATTAATTTTTGTCAGAAATTGTACTGTATTTTGTTACAAAATAGACTTTAGAATTTTCTACTCCTGTTTTTCTTTATAACAAATCTTTCCTTGTCATATTTTGTGCACGTATGATTTCAAACTTATACCCTCTATTTAAAAATCATTTGTCTAGACCCTTTGCTTTATCCTCAAAATATTGTTCTTTATCACTAATTCTACGTAGTCTTTAAAATTGCCCAAAAGGTATATTATTAATCAACTTAGGGGGATGAAAACTTCTAGTATGGAGAGTTGTATTCCTGTCAGTAGGTTTTCCAAATATTGATGTATGTATAAATTTTTTTTTTTTTAAAAAAACCCTTCTTTATCTTTAGTGATTTCCAGGTCCAGAAAGTTAATCTTTTCCATATTATATTCTAAAGATAATTTCACATTAGAATTGGTATTATTAAGATGTTGATGAAATGAAATCAAGTCTTCCTCTGACCCCGAAAAAAATAGAATAACATCATCAATATAACGTCCCCACCAAATAATGCTATATAAATAAGGATTTGTTCTAGAGTTCAATACATTAACTTTTCCCTTTTACCTAAGAATGAACCAGCATAAAAAGGGCTATAACAAGCACCCATGACACATCTTTTTACCTGTTTAAAGAGCTTATCTTGAAAGACAAATATATTGTTGTTAAGGGTCCATTTTTTTTAATTTAATAAAAACTCAGAAGGTGGTAACTCAGTTTCAGGTGCAGTTTTCATAAAATATTCCAAAGCCAACAATCCAACAACAACAACAACAAAAATATTCCAAAGCCAATAAAAAGTATGTTTCTTCTTAGTTTTTGTTATCAGTTATGTACATTTGGGGTTTATGTTACATCATGTTGTTTAATGAATGTTTATTGCAGTCATGTGTGTCACCATGATGGTGTTTTGTATTTGTGTGTATAACACTGTGAATATTCTTCATATTAAAATTTCTCACTCTGAGAGAATTACAGAGGTTAGTCTGGGTATTCAGCAGACTCAAGTGGATCATTATCATTATCTTCATCGTTGAGAGGGACATTGTGCCTTGTAGCAATGTTGTATAGGACAAAACAGGCAAGTATTGTTGCATGCTCCCAAGTTGTTAAGGCATGCAAAGCGTCACCTGAGAACTGCATTCAAGTGCTCAATTTCACATCTTGTTTGCGGCAAGAAAAGGGGTCATCAGCCAGGAGGAGTGGATAGGCACTGTCTCCTAATATCATGCCATCCGGTCCGTTGGTTTGGAGCTCTCTGTATAGAGCATTCTCCCTCAGGATACATGCATCATGGACAGACCCAGGCCACCTCACAACACAGTTTGTGATGATGACGTCAGCGTTGCCTACAAGTTGGATGCTGATACCTGTGCCTTCCCTTTCGATTGACATACTCCCACTCCCTCTCATGAGTTGCTTGTATGTGCACATGAGTGCAGTCAATAAAAGAAAAACTTGTGCTTGGTCTGGGCAGTCTGTCCATCCTTTGGAAATGAAACAAATTGATTGACCAGGCTGGCCAATGCAGTTGACATAGATTTCATCACATCACTGACAGCTGATTTGTCCATTCCTATATTGTCACCAACAACACCAACAAATCCCAGTTGCATAGAAGCACAGAGCAATGAGGACCTGTTCTTCCACAGACAGAGCGTGACTCTTTCGGGTTCTGCATTGAAGTTTTGGTCTGCAGTGTACCTAATATCACCATTCCCAAAGCAAAACTGAGCATACATTTCCTCAGGGGTGTACTGCTCCAGTGGTTTTGAACGCTCAACATACACCTTTTGACAAAATTCTCTCTTACCAAACTGGTGGGGGTGATGGATAAATACTTGCCATGTCAGTGTCTCTCTGTTCTGAGAAAGGCTGAATAAGATGACTGTATGATTGGTCTTTTCAAACACACACCCAAAAAACATCAATTAGCTGATGTGCTTTTACTTGTGTTGACTTAACCCAATCAAGACCAAAGCCTACACTCAAAAAAGTGATTTTTTGATGCTGTTCACTTTATTTAAACAACTTATTTTGATTCAACACAACTGTATTAGGTTTCTGGTTCAAATGTAATTGCTTCATGTTAAATTGACTTGAAACAATTACGTTTTGACTTAACTTGATATTTTCATATTAAAATAACATGTTTCAAACAAGTAAACTCAACCAGGACTCATTCAAACAGGACTTTCACTACCCGTCATGCTTTGCAAAGGGGCTGATCTGGGAGAGTAAATGTTGAAATAAAGTGTTATTTTAAGCAGTTTTTAGCAACATGAGAAAATGGTGAGACTTTTTAATGTTTACTGTTTTATTATGTTGGTATTTAAAAGTTTCTGTTATGTTAATGGTTTTGGGGTTACCATTGTGGTGAAGTGTAGAACATGTGCTTGGGTTGAGGACCTGCTAACAACAATTAAAGTTGTTTTAATAATAAAAACAGCTATTTTGGGCATGCCATAGATGGAATAAAACCATCTTCTGGTTAACACCTAACAATAAGAGTCTTTACAGAGTAAAGATTTTGTAAAAGTTGTGAAAATGGTTCTTGAACGCATCCGCTATATAAACTAATCAATTAAACTGGATTTTTAGGATAACTAAATGTAATGGTTTTGGACAAAATTAAGAATGTTAACCTGATTCAACTAAATGGCATTGAGTTAACCTTATGTAATAAATTTAAGTTAACTGAAATAAATAATGTTAATTAAATGCAACATAACAAAGTTACGTGGAACCTGTTGACATAAAAAAATTAAGTAAATCCAACGTATCATTTTTTTGAGTGTATGACCTCTATATTCACTACACTAAAGAGGTTGAACCGACTCAAAACAACCCAATTTTGCGGTTGCAGAAATCCACGTACTGCTGGAAGGTGTTAGGAACCATTATGCCTCAATAGTATGAAATTTTAATTCTACTAAGGGTGCAGAAGTGACTAGTGAATGGAGGGAGGGTGGAGGGAGACAGCCTTCGCTCCAACCCCTCTTGCAGGAAGGAAAGCACTGACCTGGTCGAACATGTTTGGGGGTTCTCCTCATGAGAAGAACACCACTCGACAAACAGGTTCCACTTCAGAGCATAGAGGTTCCTCGTAGAAGGAGCTCTAGCAGAAGTGATAGTGTCTACAACCGACTGGGGTAGATCACCTAGAACCTGGAGCATCAGTTCTGGAAACCAGATCCAAGTGGGCCAATAGGGCGCCACTAACAGGACCTGTTCCTCGTCCTCCCTGATTTTGCATAATAGTTGTGCGAGCAGGCTCACTGGGGCAAACTCATACTTGCAAAGACCCCGGGGCCAGCTGTGTGCCAGTGCGTCCGTACTGAGAGTGCCCTCGGTCAGGGAGTAAAACAACTGGCAGTGGGCAGTGTCCGGAGAGGCAAACAGATCTATCTGTGTAGCCCTGAAACGCTGCCAAATCAGCTGGACCACCTGGGGATGGAGTGTCCATTCTCCCGGAAGCGGAGGCTGCTGTGAGAGCTCATCGGCTGAGGAGTGTAGACTGCCCTGGTGGTTGATGTACGCAACGGTCGCAGTGCTGTCCGTACGGACCAGTACGTGCCAGTGAGTGAGGGTACGACGGCAGCTTGGTGTGATGACCAAACAGAACGTGCCGCGTTGCCACGCCCATCTCGGGACTCTGCCATGAAGCCAGTGCTGAGGCGGCCTCATATGAAGCAATTCAAGCGTCATGACTGCGGCTGCGGATGCCATATGCCCCTGGAGCCTCTGAAATAATTTCAGTGGGGCCGCTGTCCTTCTCTTGAGCGAACTCAGGCAGTTCAACACTGACTGTCCGGTTGACCGAGTCCAGTTCTATACCGAGATAAGAGATCCGGGGGCGAGTTTGCTCGAGGTGAGCTAACTGAGGTGAGCTAACACCAGATCCCTGTGTTTGCATAACTGTATTGTTTTCACACAATAGTGCAAGAATTCAAGAAAAGCACTTTTTTTCTGTCTAGAACAGTACTGCCGCCTCAAAAATGATTATTTGGACACTATACGGATAAAGTAAGGCATATTTTAAGGAATAAAGGCCCGTTTGCAACAAGAACAATAACTGTGGTCTATGTGGAGAAGAAAGTTCAGAGAGATACAGATGAACAGTTTGGTTACTGACATTCTTCAAAATATCTTCTTTTGTGTTTAGCAGAACAAAGAAATGTATACAGGTTTGGAAAAACTTGATGGTGAGTAAATGATGACAGAATTTTCATTTTTGAGTGAACTATCCCTTTAAACTGGTTATGCAAACTCTGGATTCAGATGTCTTTTCCTTCACAAACATTCAGCAATGTTCCTGCTTATCTAGTCAAGGCTGATATACACTCATATTTGGTGTCTGAATACACAAAATATTATTTAAACATAAAGACTTAAGGTTTATCAAAGAGATCAACATCAATTTTAGAAGTGCAACATAAGAAATCCTAAATATTGGTATAGTGTCATTTCAAATGTTTTTGTACCCATAGCCTATGGTGCAATGCTAACAGGCCTATAGACATTTGCTATTAGTCCATTCAAAGAAATTAAGAGGTTTATTGCGATTAGGTATATCACAGCATGATAAAAGCCTCATTTATTAATACGGCAACAGATTAATAAAAGTGTGCTGATGGAGATCTCTTGTGGTAAACTGGAGTAATGACAGATCTCAGTGTCAGTTCAGCAATGACAGGTGAATTAATCAGGAAAAATGTTTTAAAGGACACCTATTATGCAAAATCTACCTTTACTTGATGTTTGGACATAAATGTGTGTTGGCAGTGTGTGAACACAACCACCCTATAATGATAAAAATCCACCCACTCCTTTTTTTAATTCCCATTAAACCAAAGCAGTCTCATTAGACAAGCCATTTTGATTATTTGAGCAGTATGACACACTGTTCATGCCTCAAATACGGTCGCTGACTGACAGTCCTGCATTACTATATCCGCCCTCAGCCAGTTGTATGCTGTCCGCCATTTTCTCCACGCACGAGCAGCTGTAGCGACAACAGTGTCTGTAATCTCATTGGACCAAACAGGCTTTACATTGGGGAGGCATTTTTTCTTTAATACTAGAAAATTACTTAACATTATTTTCTCTCCATCTTCCACTACCCATGAAGTTGTAGTTTCATTGGATGCGGAGAAAGTGTTCGATAGGGTGGAGTGGGAATACCTGTTCTTTGCTTTAGGTAAATTTGGATTTGACACCAAATTCATTTCTTGGATTTGACTTTTCTATCAGTACATACCACTGGTGTTCATTCGTCACCCTTTTTGCTCCAGTGGGGGACACATCAAGGGTGTCCACTCTCGCCCTTGTTATTTTGTAACAATTAAATCAGAAGTCACATAAATAAATGAGGAGGGATCAATCACCACTTAATACCACATTGTATTTCGTTTGTCAACAAAATATTCAATTCTGGAACACCACAAATGTCTTGACAAAAATACATAAAGCAGAATTATCGACCTTTTCACCATTGGAAGCAAGTACTTATAAATGTCCACCCAACATTAAAGTCCTGAGTACCACAAATGTCCTTGGTTCTTCACTCCATTGTTGATGTTAGGATATTAAGAGCATGAGATTGTAATTCACCCATCACAGGTTAATCCAAAGTTTGTAAAGGAGCTCAAACATAATCCCAGATTGAGGAGAAACACAAACCAAAATCTTGAACCAGATGAGATGTCCTCAAAATCAAGTAGATACAAAAAACCTTCTGGACAAAGCAAAAACAAACAATACAACATGAGGTTCAGCAAACAAAATACATTTTCCACTAAAACCTCTGAAGAAGATAAAGAAACCAGTAAACTCACATTGAGACGTAGAACATAAATGTTCCTCAACCAAGGTTTCCAAGATGAAAGCATGAAGAGCAAACACTGCCAGCTAACAGGTATCTCTTACTCAAACTTCCTTCTTCCTTTTACTCTCTAGCCTAGAGAAATCTCCCTGATAATGACCCCCTAGTGCCCTCTAATGGCAGGGAGTAAAATTACAACTTACACAAAGTAAAGACGACAGGTAACAGTTTACTGGAACTGTTACACACCCCCCCCTCTCAGAAGAAGGCCTGACCTGGCCGTAGAACTTTTTAAGATTTTCTACATGGTAGGTCTCAACTTGCTTTGGTTCGGTTAACACCTCAACTCTGTAGTTTACGTTATTCAACTGTTTCAAAACTTTGGCAGGCCCTTGCCACTTAGGTGCTAGCTTGGCCATAAATGCGTCCCCTGCACGAGACAACGGGTGAGCTCGAACCCAGACAAGTTCTCCTTCCTGGAAGGTTACTTGCTGCCTCTTCAGGTTGTAATATCTCTGTTGCCTGGTCTGTGCTCTTGTGACATTCTCTTTTACTCTTTCCAGAAGTGATTGCTGACGTTCAATAACTTCATACGCAGAATGGTCAGGATCAGGCGAACGATATTGGAGTAGTTCGAGGGGTCCTTTCAACTTGCGCCCTAGAGCGATTTCTGCGGGGGTATAGTTGGTACTCTCCTGCCAAGATGAATTAATTGCAAACCTGAACTCATGGATCCACTGGTCCCAATTCCGGTGATTGTCCTTAACATTGGATGCGATCATGACCTTAAGAGTTCTGTTCACCCTTTCAGTCAGGTTAGTTTGCGGGTGGTATGCAGTGGTAAGTTTTTGAATGGCACCCCACTGTCTGCAGGTAGCGTTCAAAAGTTGTGAGGTAAATTGTGGTCCTCGGTCTGACACTAAATAAGTAGGTACCCCCCATCGGGTAAAGATCTCCTTGATAAGGATGTTAGTTATCAAAGGTGTCTTAGCTGACCGCAAGGGAAACACCTCGACCCACTTGCTACAGTAATCCACAGTAACCAGTAAATACTCATTCAACTTCATACTTCTCGGAAATGGTCCCATAAGATCAATGCCTACCATATATCCAGGTTCTTTTACAGGAGTAGATTGAAGGGTTCCCGAAAGTTTGGATATACGTGGCTTATATTGCTGACAGACTTGACACTGTTTGCAGTGATCCCATACATCTCGCTGGATTTCTGGCCAGTATACCACGTTGAGTAATCGACGCAATGTTTTCATGCGCCCAAGATGCCCGCTCAAGGGATTGTCATGTGCAAACTGGAGAAATTGCTGCCGGAGATCCTTTGGGATGACGACTTGCAGAGAATGGCCCTTTTGACTTCCAGGAACACATCTGAACAGAAAGCTATTCTGTACAACATAGTGGATACGTTGGGGGTCAATAGGATTAAGCTTGGCTTCATCCCACAGAGGTTGCAATGATAGATCACTTTTCTGGCTTCGACCAAGTTTTTCCCAGTCAATCGGTAAGTCTCCATTCACATCCTTTGCTTGACATACTGCAACACTTCCCAGTAGCTCTCCCTCAGGCATTGCACGGGACAGTGAATCAGGTACGACGTTACATCTCCCTTTTCGGTACCTCACAGTAAAGTCAAACCCCTGAAGTCGGATAGCCCACCTAGTAAGTCTTGATGTCGGGCGAGGATGGTTGAATACCCAAGTGAGTGCGGCATGATCAGTAAGGATTTCAAAGGGTTTCCCTTCTAGATATTGTCGCCACTTCTCAACCGCCCAGACCACAGCGAGGCATTCCTTCTCTGGAACTGCATATGATTTTTCGGCTCCTTGAAGCAGCCGGGATGCATAGGCAATGACATGTTCTCCCTTTTCCGACTCCTGAGTCAGTACAGCCCCAAGTCCAAAGTCACTCGCGTCAGTCTGCACTTTGAATGTTTTACTTGAGTCAGGAGGCATGAGAACTGGGGCCTTTTGCAGGGCATTCTTCAGATCTTCTAAAGAATGTTGGCACTCCACAGTCCAATTCCAGGGAACACCCTTCCTCTTAAGTGCATGAAGTGGAGCAGCACGCTCTGAAAATTGCGGAATAAAGCGATGATACCACCCCGCAAGACCTAGGAAACGCTCAACTTCTTTAATATTTTTGGGTGTCGGAAAGTTCTTGACAGCATCCACTTTGGAATCTTCTGTCTTGACACCTTCCGCTGAAATGACGTGTCCCAGAAAAGTCAGTGATTTCCTTACCAATTTACATTTCCTGAGGTTAAGGGTTAGGCCAGCTGATTCCAGCCCAGCAAACACCTTCTTCAGATCTTGAAAATGTTGCTGGATGTCTCTGGAGTATACAACAATGTCATCTATGTACACAAAGCAACATTTGCCTATAAGGTCCTGTAGAACTTTGTTCATCAGCCTTTGGAACGTTGCACCAGCATTTTTCAACCCAAAAGGTAGACGAACAAATTCATATTGGTTGTACTTTGTAACAAAAGCAGTTTTTTGGATGCTGCCTTCATCCATCAACACTTGCCAGTATCCCGTCTTGAGATCTAGGGTACTAAATACTGTTGCTCCGTAGACAGACTCCAAAATATCTTGTATCTGAGGCATGGGAAAGCCATCCAGCGAGGTTTTGGCATTCAAGGCTCGATAATCCACACAGAAACGCATACCTCCATCCTTCTTGGGTACTAGCACTACTGGAGCTGCCCATGGGGATGTAGATGGCCGTATTATACCTTTACTCAGCATGGCCTTGACTTCCTCATCAATGAAGTTTTGCTTATTAACTGGAACAGGATAAGCTCTTTTCCGTACGGGGATGGGGTCATTAGTTATGATCTGGTGTTTAATGATAGAGGTTTGACCCAGTGCATCAGTACAGACAGTCGGCCAATTTAACAGCAACCCTTCTAAACGCCTCTCCTCTGACCGAGAGGCATCAGCAAGATCCACCAACTCTTTGATGGCAACTATGGAGTCACCGGATACTTGCACTATTGGCAGTGCACAGTGTATGTTAACTGAGGGTGATTGATCATAACAAGAAAAAGGGTGTGACATTTCCTTTTGCCCAGGCAATGAATATGTGGAGGTTTCAAAATCCAGTGTGACTCTACATGTCACAAGGAACTCAAGGCCTAAGATGAGTGGAAAAGCTAGGTCCTCATCTCTCATGATGAATAGTCGCAATGGGTTTGTGCATCCTTGTAGGGCACACTCCCAAGTAACTTCACCTAATGCCCTCTGGACATGACCATTGGCAAGGGCAAATGTCTGTCCCCGACTGGTCTGCCAAGACTCAGTCTCATCCTTCCATCTCCTCCACAATGACTCCTGGATTAAAGAGTACGAACTGCCTGTATCCATGGACTGGGTCAAACCTCTATCATTAAACACCAGATCATAACTAATGACCCCATCCCCCCAACTGAGCAGACAGTGGGGTGCCATTCCTCCTTCTGACTCTAAATACAGACTATTGAATGAGCTTATCAGTTCCTGAACTGGCTCACGTCGGGTCGTAAAAGGTTTAGAAGTATAGTCTAGGTCCATTTTGAGAGTAGACTCAGAGTTGTCTCGTGCAGGAGCCTCAGCCAGGTCTTAAACTAAGAGATGAGACAGTTATTGGTCACAACCCTTTCATACCTATTCACAAATTGTAACCAAGCACTCGGGTAAACCACACTGGGTGAAAAACTGATGCTTATACATAGTTATATTGAAGAAACAAAACATATGATTCAAAGTGGTTAAAGTGGTGATCTAGTCCCTGTTCGGGCGCCAAATTATGTAACAATTAAATCAGAAGTCACATAAATAAATGAGGAGGGATCAATCACCACTTAATACCACATTGTATTTCGTTTGTCAACAAAATATTCAATTCTGGAACACCACAAATGTCTTGACAAAAATACATAAAGCAGAATTATCGACCTTTTCACCATTGGAAGCAAGTACTTATAAATGTCCACCCAACATTAAAGTCCTGAGTACCACAAATGTCCTTGGTTCTTCACTCCATTGTTGATGTTAGGATATTAAGAGCATGAGATTGTAATTCATCCATCACAGGTTAATCCAAAGTTTGTAAAGGAGCTCAAACATAATCCCAGATTGAGGAGAAACACAAACCAAAATCTTGAACCAGATGAGATGTCCTCAAAATCAAGTAGATACAAAAAACCTTCTGGACAAAGCAAAAACAAACAATACAACATGAGGTTCAGCAAACAAAATACATTTTCCACTAAAACCTCTGAAGAAGATAAAGAAACCAGTAAACTCACATTGAGACGTAGAACATAAATGTTCCTCAACCAAGGTTTCCAAGATGAAAGCATGAAGAGCAAACACTGCCAGCTAACAGGTATCTCTTACTCAAACTTCCTTCTTCCTTTTACTCTCTAGCCTAGAGAAATCTCCCTGATAATGACCCCCTAGTGCCCTCTAATGGCAGGGAGTAAAATTACAACTTACACAAAGTAAAGACGACAGGTAACAGTTTACTGGAACTGTTACAATTTAATATAACTATTGAACCTTTGGCCATCTGGCTTTGTTGTCATGATGCATTTAAAGGCATCATCCGCCATGGCCAGGTCCATAAACTTTCCCTTTATGCAAACGATTTGTTATTGTACATATCTGACCCTATAGCCCCTCTCCCCCCTATACTATCCATTCTAGAGCAGTTTGCCTGTCTATCAGGATATAAGTTAAATTTTCAAAAAAAAGTGAAATATTTTTCATTAATCAAAAATTATTTTCCCATTTCCCCAATTGGCCCCCTGAATCAGAACTTAATTTTCACCCTCGACCCTGGTCAAAGACCATTTATGGTAAAATAATTTCCCTTACTCCATCTCCAGTTGACTCTCTTAAGCAAACCTGGGAGCAGGATTTGGGTATCAACATATCTGAGGACCAGTGGAAGAACATACTTAGATTAATTCATTCTTCATCTATCTGTGCTAGATATGCCCTAATACATTGCAAAGTGCGTTTACAGAGCTCACTTTGGCTAAAATTTTACAATCTACGTTTAGCAGAGAAATCGGTTGATAATTACTGCAGGAAGTGGGGTCCCTGTCTTTCTTCAAAAGCAAGAATATGGATGCCATATACAGAGTCACCAGTAGACCTTTTTGAAAAGAATACTTATACACTGGTAAATTAGAATATGCCTTATAAAATTCAACTGCATTAATCTAATGGCTTCTTGGACTTCCTGGGGGGAAATGGGGCTGCCTAATTCCTTAGCAGTGTCTTCATCAATTCTAGGGTAATTTAATGAGTCTAATGGGTTGGGGATCTTTGCTGAACCTGAAGAGTATGCAGAAGTATAAAGGTTAATATAAAAGTCTAAAAAAGCTTTGTTGATTTCAGCTTGGTCTGCAGTAAGATTGCCAATAGAGGAAATAATTCTTGAAATTAGCCTAGAGGCACTAGCTGCACGAGCCTGTTGGGCTAATCACCATGTTCGAAGAAAAGCTGCTTGGTTTGTCGCAGCTGTCTCTCTACAATGTGTGTCATCAAACAATTATATTCCGATTGCAATACAAGTTGTTCCCTTTCAGTCGGTCATGTTCGAGAAGTGAACCGACAAATTGGGATATCGCAAGAGAGTCCTATCACCTTCAAGTGTAACTAAATGAGCCAATTGACATCGGTGTGCGAGCTTTGCCTCACGTGCACCGCCCCCGCGAGTGGGTATAAATGCAGAAGTGGGTGCGCTCACACTCTGTCTTTCGCTTTGGAGCCAAGCACTTGTGTCCCTGTTGCTAAAAGAAGACCGCCTTACAGTCGAGTCTTTGGGAGCCTTTTTGTTGGAGAGTGTTGGTGGAATGGCACTTTACAGCGGCGGCCGCAAGCTTATACACAGCTCTCAAGTCAAGTCAAGTCACCTTTATTTATATAACGCTTTTTACAATGCAGATTGTGTCAAAGCAGCTTTACAGTGATAACTGGTAGATAATTTTGGCTGCACAGCAGCTCTTAAAGAAAATGTTGTCATTATCCATCTTAAGTAAATTCAGTATTGATTCATTCCGATGTAAGAATCAATAGGTATTAATTTAGTTAATTTATCTATATCAGCACTGGAGTAAACAGTGACATCATCATTAAGCTCAGTTCAGTTCGCATACAATGGTGTCAATGCAGGCAGATCAAAACACTGTTGAATATCAAATGTCAAGTGTCCCCAACTAAGCAAGCCAAAGGCGACAGCGGCAAGGAACCCAAACTCCAACAGGTGACATCAGACAAACAGTGTTAAAATGGAGAAAAAAACCTTGGGAGAAACCAGGCTTAGTTCTCCTCTGGCGAACAGTGCTTTATTATGATTCAGGTAGCTATCATAAGTTCGATGGGATTGCAACAGTCAAAGTATTTATTCCAGTTCCATCCAGTTGAGGATCATATTCATCACGCTGGTATGGATGGTGTCACGATCACCGTCAGTACCTGTCTGTTCCCGGACTACACTTCCCATAATCCTTCCTGCCTGTCACATGCACACTCCACACCAATCACCTGTTGCCACATACACCTGTTGCCTATCATCTGGACTATTTAAGACTCACTCACACACCACCTCATTGCGAAGTCTTGTTAACCTGTGTTGCAATTCTGAGCGTGTATTTATCCTGTCTGTCTGCCCGTTTATGATCCTGTCTGGTTACCTGTCTCTGATTCCCTGCTGCCTGCCTTTGGACTGTTTATTGTTATCCGACCTGTGAACGATATCTGCCTGCCCTGATCTACTGCCTGTATCCTGACCACGTCTCTGCCTGTCCCTTGCTGTACCTGTTTGCCACTGTTTGACCATGCCTGTACAACTACATTCACCTATCAATAAAGCTTTGCATATGGATCCCTGCCTGAGTCCCGCTTCGTTACAGAAGACTTCGTTACAGCGGCTTTCCTGGAGAACACTGGCCCGGTAGGAACATAGCACAATTGTTGTTATGGCTGAAGCAGGGCACACGATCGTTGGAGGATTATATTAGAGAATATTTGGACATTGCGTACTGTTCAGATCTACCGGACTGTGTGCTGATAGACTTTTTCTGTGATGGCGTTAACCAACCTCTTCAGACTAAACTTAGACGAGAGGGACCGCGTTCATCACTTAACTGCTTTTTGGAATATGCATTATTGACTGTTGGCTCTCCATTTACTGTGGGTGTCACGGAGGAATGCGACACCTCGTCTGGTCGTGTAATGGCTGCCACGCCAGATGACACTCACAAGATGGCGGCCACCATATCAACAACACCAAGTCAAGTCAGCACTGATTATCCTGAACCAAGTCAGGTCACAGTTGACCTCCGTGAGCCAAGTCACATCTCCGCTGATCTGCTAGAGCAACGGCACGTCTCCGCTGATCTTCCAGAGCAACGTCACTTCTCCGTTGATCTTCCAGAACAACGTCACGTCCCCGCCGATCTTCTAGAGTCACGTCCCGTCTCTGGATCTGTTTGAGAACGGAGAGGGTTGCGTTCCAGTGTGGTTGATCCACCGCTGACTTCTGCACGAGCGGCTGGCATTCCTAAGCCTCCGCCGGTCGCTTCGCACTCAGGCCCGCCGGTCGCTTCGCACTCAGGCCCGCCGGACGCTACGCACTCAGGCCCGCCGGACGCTACGCACTCAGGCCCGCCGGACGCTACGCACTCAGGCCCGCCGGACGCTACGCACTCAAGTTCGCCGGTTGCAACGCACCCAAGTTCGCCGGTTGCAACGCATTCAAGCTCTCTGGATGCTATGGACGAGATGGCCGCTTCGCCAGTGCCCTCGGGCAGGATGGCCGCCCCTCCTGTGTCTGTGACCACAGGGTTCGTTCCAGCCATTGAGTCCGCTCCAGAGCCCAAGCTCCTTGCCCTGCTGGCGCCACCCGAGCTCCTTGCCTGCTGGCGCCACCCGAGCTCCTTGCCCTGCCGGCGTCACCCGAGCTCCTTGCCCTGCTGCCGCCACCCGAGCTCCTTACCCTGCCGGCGCCCCCCGAGCTCCTTGCCCACGAACCCGCCACGGCCACCATTGAATTCCCCAAGAACTTTTTTGGGGGGGCCATATACCTGAGGGTGGGGAGCTTGTGGGTGGGGACCCTGCACAACCATGGCCATCTACGGCCTCTGAACTGCCTTGGCCACCCATGGACTATAACCCGCTATGGCCATTAATGGACACTGACCCGCCGTGGTCATCTTCGGACTCTGTCCTGCCATGGCTGCCCAAGCCACCTGACCTGCCGTGGCTGCCCAAGCCACCTGGCCTGCCGTGGTTGCCCAGGCCACCTGACCTGCTGTGGTTGTCCGAGCCTCTTGAACCACCATGGCTTCCCTACACTCCTGACCTACCGTGGCTATCCGTGGCATCTGACCCGCCGTGGCTGCCTGCGGCACCTAACCCGCCGTGGCTGCCCGAGTTCCTGGACCTGCATTGGAGACCCCGTTCCTGTCTGTCAACCAGTCTCCAATGCACCCCCCTGAGACTGTGTCTGCTTCTCGAACAATGCTAGGAAGATTGTTCCAGAGTTTAGGTGCCAAATAGGAGAAGGATCTACCGCCTGTGGTTGATTTTGATATTCTAGGTATTATCAGCTGGCCTGAATTCTGAGATCGCAATAGACGTGAAGGACTATAATGCATTAAGAGCTCGCACAGGTACTGGGGAGCTAAACCATATAGTGCTTTGTAAGTAATTAGCAAGATTTTAAAATCTATACGATGTTTAACAGGAAGCCAATGCAGTGTTGACAGAACTGGGCTACTATGGTCATACTTCCTAGTTCTAGTAAGAACTCTAGCTGCTGCATTTTGGACCAGCTGTAGTTTGTTTAACATGCGAGCGGAACAACCACCCAGTAGAGCGTTATAGTAATCTAGCCTTGAGGTCATGAACGCATGAACTAACTGTTCTGCATTTGTCATTGAGAGCATGTGTCATAGTTTAGATATATTTTTAAAATGGAAGAATGGTTTTACAGATGCTAGAAACATGGCTTTCAAATGAAAGATTGGTATCAAAGAGCACACCCAGGTTCCTAACTGACGACGAAGACTTAACAAAGCAGCCATTACGTGAAGAAGTTTTTGGTCCAGAAATTAGAATCTCTGTTTTTTTCTGAATTTAGTAGTAGGAAATTACTAGTCATCCAGATTTTTTATGTCAGCTATGCATTCTGTTAATTTTGTGAATTGGTAAGTTTTGTCAGGGCTCGAAGAAATATAGAGCTGAGTATCATCAGCATAACAGTGAAAACTAACGCCATGCTTCCTAATGATATCTCCCAAGGGTAGCATGTACAGAGTGAAAAGCAACGGTCCTAGTACTGAGCCTTGTGGTACTCCATATTGAACTTGTGATCGATATGACCTCTCTTCGTTTACTACTGCAAACTGATAACAGTCAGATAAGTATGATTTGAACCATGACAATGCAATTCCACTAATGCCAACATCATTTTCGAGTCTATTCAAAAGAATGTTGTGATTGATAGTGTCAAATGCAGCACTAAGATCCAGTAACACTAATAGAGAGATACAACCACGATCTGATTATAAGAGCAAATCATTAGTAAGTCTAATGAGAGCAGTCTCAGTACTATGGTACGGTCTAAATCCTGACTGGAAATCCTCACAGATACCATTTCTTTCTGAAAAGGAACATAGTCTAACATACATGTTGTTGATTTTGATGATTTAACAAGTTTAGACAATTCTTCCTCTCCTAAAGCAGCGAATGAATTGAATTTTTCCTCAGGGACACTACATCTGTACAGATACTAGTATCTGACGCGAGACTGTAGTAGACGGTTGCATGGTTATAATTTTTTCTCTAATATTGTCAATCTTGCAAGTAAAGAAGTTCATTAAGTCATTACTGCTGTGCTGTTTGGAAACATCAGAAGTTGAAACTTTATTTCTTGTTAATTTAGCCACTGTATCAAATAAATACCCAGGGTTGTGTTTATTTTCTTCTAAAAGATTTGAAAAATAAGCAGATCTAGCAGTTTTTAAGGCCTTTCTGTACTCAATCATTCTCTCTCTCCACAAAATTTGAAAAAGTTCTAGTATTGTTTTCTTCCAGCTGCGCTCCATTTTTTTTTTTTTTTTTTTTTTTGCTGTTTCCACAGCAAGCTTGTTGTTGTTACTGGTCAGGTCTGCGATTTGGGCCAGTTTTCTCTGTGTGTGCTGACTGTAGGCAATCAGTGTGAACCTACAATCGCACCACGGCTGATGCCCTGTGTGCTTCAGCACCATACAAAGAGTGAATTTTTCCCCCTTCTAAAAGAGCCTCACGGACGGACACTGTGTTTTGTCATTCCGTCCGTGCATTAATTGATGCGGTCGTTCCCTGGCCCCTGCTGACGGTCACAATCACTGTGTCACATATCTGGGCATCCAGCATGCTGAGGCAGCTTTTGTGGATAGTTCATGTTCTCATTGTGGGAACATGACTATCGCAGTTTTGAGATTGAGACTTGCGTTCCTTAGTTCTCAGGGAGCGGGGGTCCCCTCCCCTATGCCCCGTTATGCTGTTTTTTCTAGTTCTCACCAGGAGGGCGGCAGCGCGCCATGTAGGAAGGGTGATTTGAGGATTACGGTTAGGGCTTTCCTGCCGAGAGCTTCTCCGTGGGCCCCTAATACCTCCACCACACTGCAGCCAGTGGTGTTACTCTCATGAGGGACTAGCATGATCCTGCCCCGACGGCCTGCATATCCTGCCCCGGGGGCCTGCTGTTGCCCCCACCCCGCCACTGGCCGCAACTCCTTCGTCTGCTTGTCGCTGAGGGTGCTGTCTCCCATACATCCTGCCACCTGGCGCAGCCTGACCCCACTTCGGGCCGCTATGCCATCCGAGTCGGGTCCCGTTGCTCCGCCTTGCTGCCCCACACCGGGTACGTCTGTGGTGCCGTTGGTCCCGCTGGCTCGGAGTCTGAAAGCCTGGTTAACGCTTCCCAGCCCGTCCCGCTGGCTCATCCGCACGATCAGACTCGGCTATGCGATTCAGTTCGCCCGGCCTCCCCCAGTGTTCAGGGGTGTTCACTACACTTGTGTTTCTGTGAATGTTGCCCCTGTGCTTCGGGCGGAGATTGCTGAACTTGTATGGCCTTCTGTAAAGTGAAACAAGAAGAAAAAAGACTGAAAACAGGAGATAAAGAGAACATTAACCCTCTGGTGCTCCTCATTTGGGAGTCACACTTGTGTTGTGGTGTGGCGCCACGGCAGAGTCTAAAAGGCAGAGGATGTGCATAACAGCCACAAAATCTTCAAAGCTAACAAGTAAAGTGAACACAAAGGTGCACAAGGGTGCCTCCATAATGCCTAACGAGAGGTATCTATAAATCTAGAATAAACAGACCTTATGCACATTCAAATGTAACAACCAGGCGATAGTCAGCCACTTAAATCTTATAGAATTCAAAAGATTTAGCGAATACTACATCCTGAGTCATCAACTGAGCCAGCCGCAAGTTACTGCATCAGTCGCTTCAAGTTTAGTCCTCAGCAGAACGTAACAATGCAAAGTAGTCCTTAGCTTCAGCGACCGATGTAAGTCTTCTCCTTCGTAACGATAGTGAGCCTGGCCGGGAACAAAAGCGTTGGTTTTAGTCCCAGTTTGTAACGTTCAGACATCACCTCCCTGTACTTGGAATGCTGCTCCAGCACCTCCGGAGCGTAATCCTTGTAGATAGCGATAGGAGTGCTGCGATAGTACAGCTTTCCCCTCTTTGCTCTGGCTTCGCGAATGATCTTTTCCTTCCTCTGAAACTTGTGAAGCCGGACGATAACAGGCCTAGGCCTCTGCCCTGGCCTCAGTTTGTCAGTTAGTGACCGGTGCGCTCTATCACAGAGATTCCATGACTCCATCCCCAAACACTTTTGCTAGTAGCTCAGAGAAGAAGACAGACGGCTGAAGTCCTTCAATGGATTCAGGTAACCCAATATTTATTATATTATTACACCGGCTAAGAGACTCAAGGTCCATAAGTTGGCAATCAGTTTAGTGTTGCTCTCTTTTAACATAGCACAGGTAGCTTCTAAGGCATGTGTGCACTCATCCTGCGAATTTGCGTGGGTCTCAAGCGAAGCAATCTTTGAGCCGTGTTCCATCATGGTAGCTTGAATTTGATCTGCAGAGAAAATCTGCAGAGAGGGCAGCCTGGTGATCCTCCAGAAGGTTAGCGATAGTTGCAATGCTAACTTCTTTGCTGTAATCTCCGCACGCCTCAACTTTCTGTTTCTTTCTGTTCCTTTTTTGCCTTGTTTTGATGATTTAGCTGCCATAATTTGATACTGATATGTCCATGACAACAATATTGTCCAACTGGCAGTGAAAGAGAAATGAGTTGTAGGGTTTTAAGGAAGATATAGAATAAAAAGTTGTGGGAGCGAGATTCAACGCATGTCTACGCCATCTTACCAAACCGGACGTCCTCTAGGCTAATTTTAACCGGACACTCTCAAACTGTCACAGACACGTCAGGTTCCAACATCACCCAATCACAGCGCACTCAATCACCGGAGTACTGATCACCCGCACCTGCACCTCATCATGCCACTCATCACTGCCACTACAAAACACTCACACACACTCTCAGTCACTGTCCGGTCTCGTTCGCATTAGGATCTCTATATGCTTACCTCTTGGACTCCATTTGAAGCTACAAACCTGTCTCCATCGTCTCCAAGTCTCCTCGTCTCCCAGTGTTGTTCCTGTGTGTGTGTGAGTGTCAGCGTTCATCCTCGTCAGCCTTCTCTACATTCCTCCACGGATCGTCACCTCTGTAATTCACTCAAAAGGACAGTATTCATTCTCATCTTCACGACCACACTCAACTTAACCATCGGCACTTACCAGTTTCACCATTTACTCTGCTGTGTGTGTTTAATAAAGTCATCCTCTCTGTTATATCTGCCTCTGACCCATCTGTATTGTAACAGAAGACCGGACCAGAAAACACCGTCATCACACACAGCATGAGTCACCCGGATCCCATCCAAGAGCTCGTCGATGTCCTTCGACGAGCTCTCACCACCACTCCAACATCACCTCATCCAGCGATCACCTCCACAAACACCGTTACCTCTCCTTTACCTCCTGTGCACGCCAGTCCCATGGCAAAACCGGCGCCCTACTCTGGTTCGGCGGAGGACTGCAGCGGATTTCTTCTGCAGTGCTCACTGGTCCTGGAGATGCAACCGCACAACTTTCCCACCGAAACTTCCAAAGTGGCGTTCATCATCTCTCAACTGCAAGGCAAAGCGCTCCAGTGGGCAGATTCTATCTGGTCCCAAAATCATCCTATTACTCAATCGTACTCTGGTTTTGTGGCTCACTTCCGCGAAGTATTTGGAAAACCCATCTCTGACTCGTCGATTGGTGAGAAACTATATAATTTAAAACAAGGATCCCTGTCTGTTAACGAATATGCCTTGCAGTTCAGAACACTTGCAGCATCCAGCGGCTGGAATGAACAAGCCTTGATCACCACGTATCGCCAAGGATTGGATCCTCGCGTGCGGTTGCATCTCGCTGCATACGAGGATTCCATCGGCCTTGAACGATTCATCCAACTCTCCATCCGTTTCGCCACTCGTATGCAGTCGTGTTTAGAAGAACACCAGGGCCAGTTGCTATCTCCCATCACAGCACGTCGACCAGAATCCGTCAAAAAAAAAAAGAAAGAAAAAAAAAGGGCGAAAATAAACAAAAACTTCTCCTTTTATGGCATCTAACCCATGACTGTCCTATAAAGATTTGAAGGTAAGCTTTAGTTTTTTTGCAAATACAGAGGAGGATCCTGACAGTCGGAGAGATATTTAAAGAAGCATCTCTCGCCTGAACATTCAACAGATTCTCAGTTCATACGGTGAGTTTTATTTCTGGTCATTTTGAAAATGATGCAGGTCTCAGGTCTTTTTTCTTTAATGACAGAATATGTGTTCATGTTCAACTGAATGCGACTGCGTTTCTGCAGATCCGTGTGAATGAGAAAAACACAAAGGAAAAAGTACATTGTTGTTGTGTAAACCTCCCTTAATCTGGACCATAGTATAAATGCAGATGTGTTTGCACATTAGTTAGCCTAAACCGGTTTCATTTAATGTTTTTAACAGGTTTAGAGTTTATTCATCTGCTGACATGCAGGAATCGGTATAAACTGAAAGTAGATTTGGAGGACTTTGATGGGACGAAGGCTTACGCTGTGTACGAGTCCTTCTCTGTGGATTCTGAGACTGATGGGTACAAACTGCATGTCAGCGGCTTTGTAGATGGAGGAGCAGGTAAAACTATCTACAAATGCTTAAGTTTCAGGTTTTTAATTGTGTGACCCTAATGATGAATCTACACAAACTAGATTATTGTAATGAAGGAGGAAGAGAATGTTTTAAACCACGTTTAAACTAATGCTTTTTTAAAGTTATTTTATTTTAGATGTCTAAATGAAAATGTCTCTGTAATGAAAGTTTCTCGTTTCTGCAGGTGACTCTTTGAATAAGCACAATGGAATGAAATTTTCCACCTTTGACAAAGATCAAGACCTTTCGAATAGCAGTAGCTGTGCTTTAGATAAATCAGGAGGGTTTTGGTACAAAGATTGTTATGACACAAACCCCACTAGTCTGTATTTCTGGGGGAAAGATGATGGTAGTTTGTATACTGCAGACTGGTACCACTGCAAGAAAAACTATAAATCTCTGAAGGCCATCACCATGAAGATCAGACGTGTGATGTAGACCAGGGGTTACAAATGCTTCACGACTGCAGCTTGTGCACATATATCCGCAACGATTATGCATTCATGTGGATCTTTCTTAAAATATGGTGACCAGCATGTCCCATCAGCTTTCAATGAGGAAAAATTGCACATAAATAATAATAATAATAATAATAATAATTTGACATCCATTTTCCTTTTAAATAAAAATGTTGAAATTAGGTTCATTGCTTCAAGCTTTTCTACATGCTTTGTCTGCTTTGATTTTGAAGCAATAAAAGTTTATGCTCAAAGCAATATGTTGTTTCTTTGTGTTTTAAGTATTAATCAACTAAATAGCCAATACTCATGTGGGCTTCATATATGAATTAGGAAAATAGTTTATTCAGGGTTTCTGCAGGTTTTATGAAGGTCATTTAAAGATCCTTTTAAGACCAAGTAAATAAAGCCAAATTGAATCGAACACAATATGTGAATGTGTTCATAAACATAAATGTCTAATGGAGCAGAAAATGAGTTGTATTAACAACAGTTTGAAAATGCAACTTCAAACAGATCTCCATTACGTTTTAATTCATTTTATTGTTTTCCAGTAAAAATGTCTAAAGTTTAAATCAAGATACACTGAAAAGCAAACTGACATAAGATAATGCCTTGCCATGCCTTTATGAATTTATGATTGTCTACTCTGATTTAAGACCTTTTCAAGGCCATCATTTGTGAAAGGGTGAATTAAAACTTAAGCCCCACATGTAGAATGATAATGTATGAGCTAGTAACAGAGTAAGTTAGTAACAGATTGTTCTAAATTGTAAAACCCTGTTGAAATATAAATAGGTGTATTATTTATCTGGTTTATCTGGACTGTAACCAGGTATGGACTGGCAACAGATGGAAAGGAGACTTTTCCCAGTGGTCAGGCCGACTTCTGAGCAGCATGAGTCAAATTTAGATTTGTAAATGGAAAGATGCACAATTTCTGTTTTCAAATTAATTTTGAGTGAATATTGGAAAAATTAAATGTTTTTAAATTGGTGCATTTTACTTTAGTCAGTTTTGTACTTCTCATTTGCCATCATTAAATTGCACTGTATCAGCAGTATCTCTGCTCTCTACTGGTTAATTGATAAAGTTTTCTAAAGAAGATACCAGTGATTTGAGCAGGTTGCAAAACAAACCAACTTCTCCTTCAGTGACAGCTGACTCACTGAAAGATATTCAAGTTAGGCTTATCATCGCTAAGTTTAAGCACAACAATGACTCTGATGATGAATCGACTTCTTCATATCAGATGTTTTGAAACTCTTCAAATGTTTCTTCACCCGGCGCACTTTCTGTCCTCTGCTGACCTCCGACCTTTCCCCTGCCAGGTCACGGACAACCGGACGAGATGTGAACTCTGCACTCAGATGACAGAGAACAAACCACTGCTGTTCTTCAGCGTGTCCGTAATCCACACGACTCCAGTCTGTCAGAAACAAATCCATCAATAAGGTGTTTGAACTTTAAATCGTTGCTTCTGACCAAAATATGAGTCCGTAATTCATAATAACGCTTCCTCCAGTGAAAAATCTCTATCCTCTGTTGTCCTGTCACATCAAAAAATGTTTGTTTAGAGCTGTTTTGGATGGTTTTCACTTGAAAACATTGCTTGATCAATTCTCTCCTGATTCAGATGAAACAACTTTTTCACTGGAGCAAACAATATTATAGATTGTGGACTTTTAGTCAGAAACAACGGTTTGAAGTTAAAAAAGTTATGATGGATTTGTTTCTTACATAGACACAGCTTTTTGCTTCACACGACAGTAATTGATAGACTGGAGTTAAGTAGAATACTTGTGGATTGTTGTAATGTTTTATTAGCTGTTTGGACTATCATTCTGATCATTTTTTTTATTAAATCTTACTCATTACATGTCTAAATGAGTAAGTCATTGAATCATTCATTCGATTAGTTCAAACGACTGATTCATTCAGGAATGAAGTAAATGGCTCTCTTTATGAATGGGCCATTGAATCATTGGTTCACTCGCTAAAAACAGAAAATTGAGCAAAAACAGACAATATTGTGTCTAAAATATAACACAATATTAACTTCTTATTTATTGAACTGTTGTATATAATTAATATCACATTTGCAATCCTGCTATTCGGGACAAAAACGGCACTCGTGTGATATTGTGCCCGTTACGCTTTTTTTAGCTAAGGTTGCAGACTTGCCTTCAGACACATGCTGCCTTGACGTATTGGAATTATCATAAATACGAGTGTCTGAGAGAGACTGAGAGAGTCTACTGCTGTTCCGCAAGACCCACTACAGAAGACTTAGACAACACTGGGGAAGCAAACCCATAGGGGATGCTGCGGAGGCCACCACCTACCCAGCAGGGGAGGAATTTTACGTGGAAATACACATATGGACTGGCCGTGGGCAGTATGCATATGGAGTCCCTGGGATGGCTCCAGCCTAAAGATAGGGAGATACTCATCTGACAGGTGACGGCAGAGGTGGCTCTGCTAAGGGAAAGACACAGGCTCACCGTGGGGAGTTTGACCGTGGACAATACCCATATGGGACCACTCACGTGGAGGGGTCACGACATATGGCACCCAGCCAAACTTCAACGTGGATACGGAGATTTGGCCTGGCATCAGACACTCCGCAATGTCCGAGCCGCAAGGGGAGACGGAGGAACTTGACAGGGTTCACCAAGCGGGGAATGAGTTACGACATAAGACGGGAGCGTAGACCACCCTGATGGTTGATGTACGCAACGGCCGCAGTGCTGTCCGAGCGGACCAGTACGTGCTTGTCTGTCAACAGCTCCTTGAAGTGGCTCAGTGCAAGACGTACTGCTAGCAACTCGAGGCAATTGATATGCCAATGCCATTGAGGCCCCGTCCACAGTCCTGTTACTGCATGCCCATTGTACGTGGCTCCCCACCCGGTGGCAGAAGCATCTGTGTGGACCACAGCATGCCTGGACACTTGTTCGAGGGGAACTCCTGCCCGCAGGAACGAAGGGTCCGACCACTGGGTGAGGGTGCGATGGCAGTTTGGTGTCTCGATTGCATCCTTCGCCAGGAGGACAGCAATCTCTGCCCGGAGAACATGTGCATTGTCCAGGGACACGCAAGTGTAATGGACACCCCGCAGACCAGGGGAGGCCGGGCAAACTGAATCGCATAGCCGAGTCTGATGGTACGAATGAGCCAGGACGGCTCAGGGACGGGCTGGGAAGCGCTAGCCAGGTTTCCAGACTCCGAGCCAGCGGGACCAAAGGCACCACAGATGTACCAGGCGTGGGGCAGCGAGGCAGAGTGCTGGGACCTGACTCGGATGGCATAGTGGCCCGTAGTGGGGTTTCCCCCCGGCCCTCCTCCGGGGATCCTGCGGGCATCATCTCCCGAAGAGCTGAATCCCTCTCCTCCAGGTAGCCCGTCTCAGGACCGCTTCTTCGTTCTTTTGCCACCTGGCTTGGCTGGGTTCTGAGCGGCCTGGGCACCACGTCCGCGACCGGCTCCCTGCTGTCTGGCGGGTGTAGGCTGCTGCTTGGCCGACTTTTTTGTGTAGTGTCTTTTGGATGGTATTTTTCTTTTATGCATATTTTATGATAAGAACCAATGGTTAACGAATCCTGACCTACACGAGTCTACGAGTTTGTATTTGTGCAACATAGCGGTACTACACAGATCTTTAATAGGTTCTTCAAAACAACTCAGCCAGTTTCATATGCAGATGCCCTGCTAGAAACACAAAGGCTCATAAAAGCCCCCATAGAGGATTTTTGCCGCTCCTACCCATCTCATTGGTCAGGTCAACCCTCAGGGGTGTGACTTCTCCCGGACCTTAAAAGCCAGCGCACAATGCTCTTCCCACTCTCTCTTGCCTACTCTGACGACCCTGCAGCTGCGAGGTGCTGCCTGTGGGCCTGCAAGGCCTGTAGGCCTAAACCTGTCCCCACCATGCGCTTAACCCGGAGAGAAAGAACTTTTTACTACTACAAGAGTCAAATTAACAGCTTAAGTTGTTTCATATTACTTCATCCAACGCAGAAGATATTGATTACAACTTTGGACCGAACCATCAAGGATTTCTCCCTATAGCCTGCAGATCCAATGCTTCTCAACAGCTAAAGGCATTTTGCAAGTATCGTACATTTGAACACTAAATAGTGATTTAGTATTAATTTGTGAACCCCCTTTGTTAGCAAAGGTGCTTTATTACTGAGAAAACTGATGGTCTTTCCAGCTTGTTTAATTAACTTTTCTCATCGCTACATTCCCGTTATGATACGGTTCCAATTCATTTCCACTCTCTCATTTCTTATGTGTGCATGAATTGTATGTATGTGTTTGTTAGTTTAGTTATATGCCCGTGATTTAGTTAATAAAACTTGTGCACAATACATATTTGGTTCTGACTCTCTGTCTGCAACAGATTGTCTCTTAAATGATCTAGATTTTATTACCAGCTCTAAGCACTGTCAGTGCTAAGAAAGAATTATTTTTCTGTGGCCATGAAAAATACCATTCTCTTAGAATTAATTAATAATCAATACTGAGTGTTCACAGGATGAACTGATTGATTAAGTGTAATGTTAACATAGCTACATCATGTTAATCTGAGTAACTGTTTCAAATATTCATAATTAATCATAATGAATAATCATAATGAGTTATGAATAAGTATTAATATTTTCCCTTTGAGCTGATTAGCCACACAAAGTAACATCCACATGGAAAGCATCACACTGCCTCCACTGGCTTGCCTTCTTCCCATAGTGCATCCTGGTGCCACGTGTTCCCCAGGTAAGCGACGCACACGCACCCGGCCATCCACGTGATGTAAAAGAAAACGGGATTTATCAGACCAGGCCACCTTCTTCCATTGCTCCGTGGTCCAGTTCTGATGCTCACGTGTCCACTGTTGGCTTTTTCGGCGGTGGACAGGGGTCAGCATGGGCACCCTGACTGGTCTGCAGCTATGCAGCTCCATACGCAACAAACTGTGATGCACTTTGTATTCTGACACCTTTCTATCAGAACCAGCATTAACTTCTTGAGCAATTTGAGCTACAGTAGCTCGTCTGTTGGATCGGACCACACGGGCCAGCCTTCGCTCCCCACATGCATCAGTGAGCCTCGGCCGCCCATAACCCTGTCGCCGGTTCACCACTGTTCCTTCCTTGGAGCACTTCTGAGAGATACTGACCACTGCAGACCGGGAACACCCCACAAGAGCTGCAGTTTTGGAGATGCTCTGACCCAGTCGTCTAGCCATCACAATTTGGCCCTTGTCAAATTCGCTCAAATCCTTACGCTTGTCTATTTTTCCTGCTTCTAACACATCAACTTTGAGGACAAAATGTTCACTTGCTGCCTAATATATCCACCCACTAACAGGTGTCGTGATGAAGAGATAATTGTAACATGTAAGACCCTGACTGATCCGTTAAACATAAAAGGGCAGGTGGACCAGATATCTAGATTTGTAAGGAGAACAGATGATTTAGTAGTGAAAAACACTGAAGATTGTTCTCGTCCAGTTGTTCCAAGCTAAACTCGTGGGTGGCCCGCCATCTCAGTTTCATGGAGTTTGTGTTCACATCTCTGCCATTTCCAATCCAAGTCATAAACCTGACTAAGTCGAAAGATTTCTCATTCTAATAAACACTCTCACATAGTCACGAGATTCCACCATCGGTTCGTATCCGCTCCTAAATCAGCAATCATCATTCATTTCTCAGGTTATTTCTTATCTCCGCTTCACCTCACGTGTCACCAAAGTGTCTCACATTCTACTTCTGCAAACTTGCGTGATTACGCCATGCGTCATAACATGCAAAAATATATGTACTTGTTTTCTATAGTAATTTATTCCTTATTCAGGCTTTAAGGTTTACTTTAGAATATTACTTTCAAGGCTCAGTTTTCCTAACCTGGCTTACAACAGAAGTCAAAAAAGTGTACATGTAAACATGGCTAATGATAAGGTTCAGGAGGTTTGACTCATAAAGAGCAGCTGTACTTGGGATTGTTGCAGAGTTTTAACACTAATCAAATGTGCATTGACCACAAAGTACATCAGTTTGATTTGTCACTGCATGTTTATTCACCAACATCATGTTAAATTTTTTTGAATGTTTGCATGTCAAAAAGTCATCAGGACCTGGTTGGAACAAACACCTTAAGGTGTTTCTTAAGGAGTCTGTTGCAATGAAGATGATAAAGCAGGTTGCCAAAAAAAAAAGTAAGCTTTAGTTTTTTTGGGGGTTTTTTTTACAGAGGAGGATCCTGTAAGTCAGAGAGATATTTAAAGACACATCGTCCACCTGAACATCTCACCTAATCCTCTGAGCTGGACCTCTGAAGGAACTTTGCAAACATGATTGTGAGTTTTTGTGTGTAAGAAAGTAAGTAAGATTTTGTCAGACATCAAACATAAGTTGTGTGTCTCTCTCAGGTGTTGCTGTGTTTGTCCGCGGTGTTTCCCGTGTTGATGGGGACTGAAGTGGTCTCCTCTAATTGTCTTCTTGCCACTGACTGCTCTGATATTTTTTCAAGTAGGAAAAATGACAGTGGCGTGTACACCGTCTCCTCAGTAGATGGACCTGTGCAGATCTACTGTGACATGGTCCCCAGCGGAGAAAATGCCAGAGGCCACTGGATGGTAAGTGTTTCAATTTGAGCAAGAGTGTTTTATCTTGAGACCTTATTTTATTAACAAGTGAACCTCAGTGTGAATCAGTTTGGAATCGGTAAGATTTTTAATGTTTTTAAAAGAAGTTTGGTCTGCTCACCAAGGCTGCATTTATTTAATTAAAAATACAGTGAAAACAGTAATATTGTGAAATATTATTACAATTTAAAATAACTGTTTTCTGTTTGAATATATTTTATAATAAAAGTAATTTATTCCTGTGATCTGTCACGCTGGGTTGCAGGAAGGCAGACACAGATGAAGAAAAATCCAAAATACTGGTTTAATAAACAATCCAGCAGGCAGTCAGGTACAACACATATGGACGGTGATCGGACAAAGACTGAGTGAACAGGAGGAACATAAGTAGCAAACAGAACCAGGGTAATTAATGGTACACAGGTGATACAAATGAACTAATGATGAAGAGCGGGAAAAACAGACTGGAACACGTGACAATAGAAAACAAACTGAAAGTCCTTGAAAACAGAAACTAACAGACTGACATGATCAAAGCTGAATTTTCAGCATCATTACTCCAGTCTTCAGTGTCAAATGATCCTTCCGAAATCATTCTAATATGATGATCTGCTGCTCAAGAAACATTTATTGTGTACAATTGTACAAAATATTTGTGTACAATATATTTTTTTTCAGGATTCTTTGATGAATAGAAAGTTCAAAAGAACAGCATTTATTTGAAATATAATCTTTTGTAACATTATAAATGTCTTTATTGTCACTTTTGATCGATTTAATGCATCCTTGCTGAATAAAAGTATTAATTTCTTTAATTTCTTTTCAAAAAAATTAAAATAAAAATTCTTACTGACCCCAAACTTTTGAACAGTAGTGTATAATGTTACAAAAGCTTTGTATTTCAGATAAATGCTGTTCTTTTGAACTTTCTATTCATCAAGGAATCCTGAAAAAAAAAGTACTCAACTGTTTTCAACATTGATAATAATCATAAATGTTTCTTGAGCAGCAGATCATCATATTAGAATGATTTCGGAAGGATCATGTGACACTGAAGACTGGAGTAATGATGCTGAAAATTCAGCTTTGATCACAGGAATAAATTACTTTATAAAATATATTCAAACAGAAAACAGTAATTTTAAATTGTAATAATATTTCACAATATTACTGTTTTTACTGTATTTTTAATTAAATAAATGCAGCCTTGGTGAGCAGACCAAACTTCTTTTAAAAAACATTAAAAACCTTACCGATTCCAAACTTTTGACTGGTAGTGTATATTATTGTAAACTATTATACAAATTTTCACTTAGTGCTTTTATTTGTCTTTGTTTATTTTACTTAATTTAATAGTTCCATAAAATACTGTCAGGCATTTGGTGGTGCTAGTGGCTCAGGAATCACACAACAGAATTTACATTTGTTGCTAAAGAAACCTGTCAACTTTAAAAAATAAAAAGCTTTTTTTTAATGCTTTACACCTTAATTTATAAAAGATGAATGATGTGAAATGATGAGTGAAAGCGATAAAGGATTTATGAATGTTTCAGGTGATTCTCAGGCGAATGGACGGCGAGGTGAATTTCTTTAGGCCATGGGACAGTTATAAACGGGGTTTTGGTAATAAAGAAGGAGAACACTGGCTGGGTGAGTGTTTTTGTGATGTTTTGGGCAAAAAAAAAAAGCAAACAGTTAAATAAGCAATCAGACCCATGGAAAGGGGCCGTTTACTTGAAAAATGGAAAACTTTTGATGCGGTTTGGTCATTTTTTACATGACAACTACATTTTGGGAGTCTGAAAACGCAAACGTTTGAAAACAATTTCAAAGTGCAAGTTTTTGAAAATGACACCGTTATCATCTCTGTGTAAACTACAAAATAGTGAATTTGTGAAAATGGTTACGTCATGCAAAGTGACATCGCCAACTACTGGCCTGGCAGCAGAATCTCTGTGGATTCTGAGACTGATGGGTACAAACTGCATGTCAGCGGCTTTGTAGATGGAGGAGCAGGTAAAACTATCTACAAATGTTTAATTTTCCAGTTTTCAATTGTGTGACTCTAATGATGAATCTACACAAACTAGATTATTGTAATGAAGGAGGAAGAGAATGTTTTAAACCACGTTTAAACTAATGCTTTGTCTAAATGAATGTCTCCTTTCTGCAGGTGACTCTTTGAGTTACCAAAATGGAATGAAGTTCACCACCTTTGACAAAGACCAAGACCTTTGGAAAGATAACTGCTTTAAAACACAATATGGGAGGGTTTTGGTTTAAAGATTGTGATCACACAACCCCTACTGGTCTGTATTTGTGGGGGAAAGAGGATGACAGTGTCCATTTTGGGCCACACTGGCACCACTGTAAGAAACTGGAAATCTCTGAAGGCCATCACCATGAAGATCAGACATGTGATGTAAACCAGGGGTTACAAATGCTTCACGACTGCAGCTTGTGCACATATATCCACAACTATTATGCATTCATGTGGATCTTTCTAAAAATATGGTGACCAGCATGTCCCATCAGCTTTCCGTGAGTCAAAATTGTACATAAAAAAAAAAAAAATTTGACATCCATTTTCCTTTTAAATACAAATGTGTTGAAATTGGGTTCATGGGTTTTTCTACATGCTTTGTCTGCTTTGATTTTGAAGCAATAAAAGTTTATTCTCAAAGCAATATGTTGTTTCTTTGTGTTTTAAGCAATTTATGTTTAAAAATGAGGTTTTTACTTGCAGGCAATTTAAAAAAAAAATTATTTGAGTAAAATTAACATATTTAAGTGGGAATGTGGTAAAATTAAGTTAGACTGATGTAAATAATAGGATTGAAAAAAGACGAATAATATAAGTGTGATTGACCTAGTGAAATTAAGTTGATGATAAGTAATAAATTAAGTTTATTAAACTTAATTTTTTTAGGTGTTACCAATTTAAGTAATTTTTTAAGTGGATCCAAGTGTTCGCTTTTGATGTCTGTAAAAAAGGCCACACACAGGTTATATTCATGTGCCTTAGTTCCCCTTGCAATACACTAAAGTTGACTCATACGCAGCATCCATCCAGTGAGCCAATCAGCACTCTGGGCAGGACTTGCAGGTCAGCGGTCCCGCCCACTGAACTGAATCATACCGATCGGGAAAGCGGACGGATGCTAGCTGTACTGTAGCGATTTATATCTTTGCCAAAGTTGTGTGCGTGCCTATAAAGTAAGTAACAGTCTGTTCATACATTGTTTTCTACATTGTTTGTGAACGTTGAACTGCCCCGAGTGTTTATAAGTTAATGTATGTGAGTGACAAAGACGAACAAGCGTGTAAAGATGTTTATGTGTATATTTACATACTAGTTTCCTCACATATATCACTGTTATGCTTATAAGACAAATTCTATGTGCCATTTGATCATCATATGGTTTATTTAATATATATATTTAATATGTATCGCTCAATTCCGAGAGTTAGAGCACTCTTTAATACGCACTAATGTTTTAGACAGAGCGGCTCCGTCTTTGTCCCCGGCGCTGAGAGGTGTCGAATTTCAACTGCTCGATATTAGTAAATTCTAGCAGCGCATCTTTCCATTTAATGGCACATTTGTTTTCCTATTTGATTGTTTAATCACTGTATTTAGTGTATTCTTTGTGCAGAAACTGTAATATTATATTTATTGTGACCACTGTTATTTGTTATTGTTAGTTACTTATATATTTTTCTTATATCTTTATTTTGTAGAAAACCACACACATACATGCAAACCAGCCAATAAATGTGGTGACAATAAATGGGTTATTCCCGCATACCTGACCATCTGTGTCTCTTACCGGAGACATGGTCCTTCGAGCCGGAGCCCCAAATTTACTATGGAAAGATGTCACAGCATGAAGAGGATGAGCCGGTTGTGCGTGTCAGGAGGAAGACAGCCCTCCCTGCATGATATGAAGAGTATGACCTCAGCGGCATCACTCTCCCAAGGCTGTTTCCTGAACCCATGTCACCACATTCTCAGTTTCATACTACAGTGCTTGCCAGCCCAGAACCAGAGGATGGTGCAGCTGGTATCACTCCACCACCACTACTGCGCAAAGAGCCTGGAAGCCCTCAACAGTGGTCTGATGATGAACCATGGGGCTCTGAAACCAGCATCCTCAAGCATGAGAATAGGGATCTACGACTTGCCCATGACAACCTGCTACAGACGATGCAGCAAGAGAGGGACATGTTTCAACAGGCTACAGACCAGTATTCACACGAACTTTCTCAGCTGAAAGAACAAATGCAGCAGCTACAGATCCAAATGGAGCAGCGACAACCTGCAGCACAGTCTTCTCCACCTGCCACCCCTACGTGACCTGTAACTGTACCACGCAGTTTTCTGAAACCACAACAGAGTGATAAGAGCTTTGCATCAGTGTCATCCCCATGATCCAGGTCTGTTGATCAGCTTGAGCACAGTTCTGAGGCTTTCCTAGCTCCAATAGCTGTCCCCAGAACAAAGCCGCACTCCCCCTACCAAGCGTCACACTCCGAACAGTTAAGGTAGGAAAGAACCTATTACTCCAGAACTAAGACGCCTTACAGACTGAGTCGTTATGCACCATGCGAACCAGAGACCACAGGCCCTCAACCTTTTGAATCCGCCCGACGCTCTCACCTGCCATGCAGAGAATCCAGCCCAGTTCCTCCTGAGCTAGAGCAAATGTACTAAGGTCCGGCCCCCACAATTCCAGACATCCGAACTCTAGAGAATTCTCACGGCTCAGGAAAACATTCTGCCAGCTACAGCCACAGAGAGATTCAAATTTCAAATACTCACTGATCACCTCAAACTAGAGGAGGCCCTGCTCATTGCTGATTCATACAGTCATTCACAGCAACCCTTCACAAAGACTATGGCAGCACTGGATCAGCAATACAGACAGCCTCATCAGCTCGCATTGCAACGCATAGCAGAGCTCATGGATGGCTCCCATGTCTCTCGGCTTCTAGGGAAGCTGCCGCACAACCTCAGGTCAAGTTTCAGGCGTTTTGCACATCCTCACCAAGTGCCAAACCCTACTCTTCTTGATCTGTCAGAGTGGTTATGGTATGAAATTCAAGTGTAGGAGGACACATCAAGGTTTGTAGGAGCCAGTCATCATGGATATCCAGCACGAACATGAGAGGTAAACATAGAATCTAAGCCATCGACTAGAAGTGCCACCATTCTGCTTGGCACAGAGAAAGCACCTCCACCAACAAAGATGACACTTAAGGCCAACAAACCTGTTTTAACCCCTTACTGCCTTTATTTTGACCACCACAAACACTCCCTCAACAATTGCAACAACTTTGCAGCTTACTGTTGACCAGAAACGAAACTGGATCAAAGACTGCAACAGATACTGCCGCTGTGGGAGGAATCATCAAATTTCAGAGTGCAATATGAGAATGCCCTGCAAACAGTGTAATAGCCATCACCTGCTGGTCCTTCATGACATCAATCTCAGGAGTGCAGACATTCCAAACACTACCCCAAATGAAAGTACTTCAGCTAACGCCTGCATCCTCAACACAATGAACAAGATACTTCTCATTCGTAAGCCTCCTGCCAGCCGAAAGTTTCTTCTGAAAATCGTCAAGGTCATTCTCCGAAACGGGGCACACAAGATTAAAGCTTATGCCATCCTGGATGATGGATCGGAGAGGACCATCCTTCTGCACAATGCTGCCCAACAGCTGGGGCTAAAAGGTCAGCCAGAAGATCTTCCACTTCGCACAGTTAGCCAGGAATTACAAATGCTGACGGGTGCAGCAGTGTCATTTCACATCTCCCCCCTGTCTCAGCCCAGCAAACTGTATCACATAAAGGGTGCATTCACAGCCCAGCAGCTGAGTCTTGCTGAGCACACACACCCAGTTAAGACTTTGAGGGAGAAATACCACCACCTCAGAGGGCTTCCTTTGAGACATTTAGAGGCAGTTCGCCCTGTCCTGCTCATCGGATCAGACTACTCCCATCTCATTACAGCAGTGGAGCCAATCCGCCTAGGCCCCCCAGGGGACCAGCAGCCATCAAGACTCGTCTCAGCTGGACTTTGCAGGGCCCTGTGCAACACCTGCAACATGAGGTCACTGAACAACAGTGTCTTTTCACCTCAATAGCACCAGAAATTGATCTTTTCAGACAAGTGGAGAGACTTTGGAAGATGGACGTGCTTCCCTGACAAAGTGAAAAGATTAGCACAAGATCCAGACAAGACCAGGAAGCAGTGAAAATTCTGGAGAGCAAGACAGTGAGAGTAGAGGTGGATGGCGTCAAGCGCTATGCAACCCCACTTTTGCGCGTTAAGAACATGCCAGACCTCAAGGCCACCAAAAATGCTGTTCTCCCTCATCTGCGAGCCATAGAGAGAAGGTTGGTCAAAGATCCAGAGCAAGCAGCTGCCTACACTGCAGAGATCCAGAAACTAGAGTGGGCAGGTTATGCAGTCAAGGTGGAACTAAATGCCCAACTAACTCCTGGTACATTCCCCATCACCTGGTCCAACACAACGGGAAGATCAGGGTTGTATTTAATTGCTCGTTTTAATATCAGGGTCAAAACCTGAATGAGCTCTTGCTCCCTGGTCCTGTGTTAGGCCCATCTCTTCTTGCAGTGCTGCTCAGGTTCAGAGAGCATTCCGTTGCTGTCAGCAGTGATATCCGGGGGATGTTCCACCAGATCAGATTGCTTCCCGAAGACAGGCAGCTTCTGTGATTCCTCTGGAGGGATCTAAAGACACAGGATCCGCCAAATGTTTATGAATGGCAGGTTCTCCTCTTCGGCACCACATGCAGCCCTTGCTGTGCAATCTTTGCATTACAAAAACATGTCCTGGACCATAGCCAACCTGGGGAAGACATCCGCCATTCTGTCCTGAAGTCTTTCTACGTAGATAACTGTCTGCAGAGCTTCAACACAGTAGAAGCAGCCAAGAGTCTTGTTGACAAACTCTGGAGCTTATTGGCAGAAGGAGGTTTCGACCTGAGGCAGTGGTCCAGCAACCAGCTCTCCACCATAAGCCATTTACCTCCTGAGGCCAGATCAGATGGCACTGAACTTTGGATTTCACAAGGGCTAAGCAACACTCAAGAATCTACCCTGGGGCTCCTCTGGAATCACCAAACGGACACTGAGACTACCATGCGCAGCATTTACAAAATTTTTGGCAAGCCAGTATGACCCACTGGTCTATCTCATTCCCTTCACTACCAGAGCCAAGCTCATAGTTCAGCACCTTTGGGATAAGAAAAGAGGCTGGGATGACCCGCACTTACCTGCAGATCTTCTACAGACCTGCAGAAGACCTTCGTTCACCGAGTGAGTCCTTCTCTCATTATACTATCTGCTTAGACAGAGTCAAGTGCGCATCATTGATTATATATTTTTTTTCGGAACATAAGTTCTGCTATCTGCTAATTATATGCTCCAAGCAATCCTTGCTGACCTTAACATAGCATGCCACAGGAAAAGTGTTCAAAAGCAGCACATCCTAAAATTATTTCTATTAAAATTAATATAAAAAATGTTGTAACTTATGATTTCATGAAATTTCAGTGCTTAAGTCCATTAATGAGCGAGGCATTTTTATCTAAATCAGATGTAAAAGTTTAAAATCATTCTGTTTACTTCATTACTTCGCTCACTCCAGTTAAAGAGTGCGTACACACGGTCTAAAGTGTCCGTACGTTGCGCACATATTTACAGCAAGTTTATTATTGATAAATTCTGACATGTGCGTGGAAAACTGTGTTTATACATGTTTATACCTGAGGCCACTGCTCTGGCTTTATAGGTAATATTTTCGTTGGCAAAATAGCGCAAAAGCAGACAATATTGTGACTAAAATATGACACAATATTACCTTCTTTTTTAACTGCTGTATATAATCAATCCTGCTATTTGGGACAAAAACGGCATTCGTGTGATAAGCGTACCGCAGCGTTATGCTTTTTTTCGGGTAATGTTGCAGGCTTGCCTTCACGTGGCTTTGTGTAGGCTACAGTATCTATACCCGTATGTTTCAGTCAGTAGTTGTCGATCATTGTCTTTACATCTGTTGTAAAGCTCCTGTGTTCTGTTTGTCATCATGTTTGTGTTTATTTCCATCGGCTCCTTGTTTGGAATATTAGTGCATTTACTTTTGTTTTGCATATTCATTTGGCATCATTAAATTGTATTATAGCCTATTAGCAGTATCTCTGTCGTCTACATGTTATTTGCTCAAGTTTTATAAAGATACCAGTGACTTGAGCAGGTTGCAAAACAAAGAAAAATAAAGCAACTACGCTTGCATGATGATCTTGAAGCACAATGAGTTGAGTTTTTCATAACAGATGTTTTGCATTTCAAATGTTGATTTTTTTTTACCCGTTATCTCTCCATGCAGCCTTTGGTTGAATTAACTGATGAGGTTAGATTTCAAATAAATATTTATATTTATTTATTTTATATATTTCAAAACTTCAAATGTTTACTTATACAAAATCAACATGTATTTCAGCTGTATGAGCTCCTTGAGCCCAATGCATCTGCTTCTGCTTGTCTGTGTGTGTGTGAGCGTGTGTGCGCGCGTACATGTATTCCCTGCATTATGGGGACCAAATGTCCCCCACAGAGTATATTAATACTAGTAAATTTTGACCTTGTGGGACATAGGGACATTTTTTGGACGCCATGATGAAACAAGCTGTGATGGGTAGGTTTAGGGGTAGTGTAAGAGAAGAGAATGTACAGTTTGTACAGTATAAAAACCATTACGTCTATGGAGAGTCCCCACAAAGATAGTAAACCAGACGTGTGTGTGTGTTTTTCTATCCCGGTGGGGACTTCAATCTGAATACACACCGACTTGTGCAGTTATCACATAAAATAGCTTTTCATCCACACTGCAAAATACAGTGGATACTAACCCAAAATGTAACTAACCCTAAAGCCCTTTTGTAATTTTCACACAATAGTGCAAAGATGCAAGAAAAGCATTTTTTTTTTTTTTTTTTTTTTTTTTTGTCTCTGGAGCAATAGTTCTGAAAGTGATTCCAATGATATTGTTTATCTATTATGTATGTATTAAACCACCATCACGTTAAGATGTTAATTTGTTTCTGTGTGTTAAACTGTGGTTTGTGTTGAGAAGAAGGTTTAGAGAGATATAGATGAAGCTATTTTAAAGGGATAGTTCACCCAAAAATTTAAAACCTGTCAACACATATACTCACTCTCAAGTTGTTCCAAACCTGTATGAATTTCTTTCTTCTGATGAACACAAAGGAAGATAATTTGAAGAACACTTGTGGGGCACCATTGACTTCCATAGTATTTTTGTTCTATACAATGTAAGTCAATGGTGCCACACAACTGTTTCCGACTAGATATATATTTTTTGCATGATAAAAGCCTCATTTATTGATATGGCAACAGATTGGTAAGTGTGCTGATGGAGACCTCGTGTGGTGAACTCGAGTAATGAGTGTCATTTCAGCAGTACAAACTGAGTTTCTTCATCAGGGAAAATGTTTTAATACACACATATGCAACAACAAATGCAGGCTTTAAAACTGATGTTATAAATATCCTTTATAGGCTTATTTAACTGTTTGTTTTAATATTTGACTTGCAGCATTGGTCATTTGTCCCTCATATTTCAGTTTCAGTGGTTAAATGTGAGGAATATTCCTCATTTGTGTCTGTAGAAAAACATCTTAGACAACTTTTGATGGTAAATTTTCCATTGTCAGTGAAGGTAACAGGATTATCATCCATTATGATTTTGTTCCAGGCCTCGTGGATTCAAACATGGGTAAAGTTTTAGTAGATGTTTGTTAGTCATCAATGTTTTTATGCTTAGCACAACCAAACCGCAGTCGATGCTTGTCGAGTGTTAATTTTGGATCCTGTGGTTATAAAAAAATAACCAACAGTTACCAAAAACAGCTTATTAACATAATAATGTCTTTATTAAAATGAAAAACCGCAGAAGCATTAGTCGATGAAAAACCCACAGCAGGACAGAAAAGGAACGATTGTGTTAGTTATTATTGTGTCCTCGTGCTTGAACTTCTCCAATGATCTGAACTACCTTGTCTCTCAGAAGTGTGCAGTAGTCTGAATATACGGTGAGCACAGATGAGTGTCAGCAGATCTTCTGTCAGAGTAAGAGAGAAGAACCCCACTGGATAGAGCAGCGCTGCAACGCCCTCTAGTAAACAAATGGAGACATTACAGTAACAGTTCTGACCATGGAAACAGCTTTTTTACATTTTTATATTATTTCACAATATTACTGTATAACCGTTTCTGATTTAACTAAAACCAAAACTAGTCGTACAACTTATTTTAAAAAGCAAACCTATTGCAATAACGTAATCTGTCTAACAAAACATAACTCAGAGACTCTCATTGAATGCAAAATATCATATTTATATATATATATATATATATATATATATATATATATATAAAAAAAAAAACATTCATGTAAGCATAGCAATGGTTATTTCATTTTGACCTTTCATCCAAATTATTCCCACTAAATCAAAATACACAAAAAGAACAAAAAGGTAAACAGAATTCAAGACAGATCATGTATGGTCATGAATGATGATGGTATGAAATGGAGTGAATAAAGTCTTATTCGAATTCCATTCAAGTTCTCACAATGTCCAATAAATCCTCCAGCCAATTGCCTGCTGTACTCAAACATCAAAGTTCGTGATAGATCCGTATAAAGGTGATATGGAACAGTTAAAGAGTTGAGCTGAGTTGAGTTGAAGAGCTTTTGGAGTATAAAGGAAAGTAAAAATCTTTCCCCACAAACTTCCTTTCAAGGACCATCCTCGAGATATCACAAAAAAAGTCCTACAAAATCAAAGAAGCCATAATAAACAAATAATCCAAATAATATATTATAAATTCAAACACTTCCAAAACCAAATGAAAAGATAAAAACACATTTTATACACAATAGGTTGTTTGCACATGACGTCATTGCTGCACGCGAAATGCGGCTGGAGGGCAAGCAGTGATTTTTCTATATCCTATCACAAACTCAAAATTCCTATGTTTTGCGTCGTTTATGGTTGCTCAAATCTATCAAACCGAGAAACCACAATGAGCTTTTATCGTTTACGTAACTTATATCGTTTTTTAACTTTAAAAGTTGTCACCTTTACAGCGTTTTGCGTCTGCCGATACTGAAATTAATGGTTACCTGTTTACCTTTTTTGTTTTTGACTTGGTTAAATATTCACATTCTTCATGGTATCGTTTGCAGGGAAGAGAAGATATTTTATCCCATTGCATGTTCATTTGGTGTTTTCACTTCAGTTTTGTAGAATTTCGTTTACAAAGTTGATCTACGTGAAAACAGTGTCACGCGCTTCGTGCTTCAGGTTCAGCCATCATATGGTAGAAAAAAGTGTTCAACAAGCTGACAGAAGTCGTTCCATTTCTTTGTTGGAAGGGTGTAAATGTAACTGTAGTTTTAATGTTTTCTTTGTAAATATTCACTTTCCCATGTGAACACGGAGGAGAGTCCGCTGAATCGCAATTTTTTTTTTTTTTTTTTTTTTTTTACAGACACCGACACACTGTATTTTATTTTTTATTTTTGTATGTAGCCTATTTCAACAGTTTTGAAGTGGCTGCGTGCAAGTTATACTCATTCACAAGCCGAGTGAGAATCATACTCGCAAATAATGTTAATTATTAAACCAAACAAAATACAAAACTTTCAAAAACACTCAGCTATGTGATTATTTTATTGAGTGATAGGCAGTGGGTTTAATCAGTGACATTATTAGATTTGCTATACGGCGTATCATCACCTCCTCAACCTGCTTCCCTTAGTGTTTTACATGTAGAAAAGGCGAAAATTGTGTTACACAGTCCAGTTTTTTTCCCTGAACGATAATGTGAGCTTCTGTTGTAATTCTCGATTCAGCATAAATGACCTACGATGGCGACATTTTTCACAATAACAACAGAAAATAAAAAATACTGCCCTTATTGTCACTGGCAGCGCGATATAAACAAACCAGATTAGAACTGAACACGGCGTGACGGCAGCTTCATTCTCTATATCTACCTCCTCGATGTCAGTCAAGTCTTTTTATTCAGCAGAAAAATCGCTCCTCTTCATAACATATAAGGTTCATGTCCAAAATATTTTTGTGATTTTCTGTTTATACCTTTCTAAACCAGCACAGTACGGACTTTTCCCCATCTCTTCCATTCTAATTTTCACCGCTTGCCCTCCACATTAATTTCGCGCGTCACCAGAACCACGTGATTGCAAACAACCCAGATGGTGCGTTCAAGTCCTCCTGGGAAGTTCGTATTTACGAGGTGGGAAGTCGTGTTTACGATGGTAGGTGCGTTCAAGTCACTTTTGTCCACTACTGGCAGAACCGTTGCAATGGGCTGAATTGGAACGTCCTAAGCCCTTGATCACTTGGAATCTGCTATGGAGTTGATTTATTATTTATTTCTTTTCCCTTATGAAACTGTTTAATGCAGCATTCTATATGTATATGGGTGTGTTTGGGTTGTTTTAGATATTTAAAAAAATATATTAATATATCATAGAGTTGTTTGCGGTGGGGTAAATTAAATGTGATATGCAGTGAGATCACAATCGTGTTGCATTGTGGTATATGGAGCTGCCTGAAGTGTACATATGAAGTAGACTTGCTCCCTCAGTCAAAATCAAGGGAGCGAGGGTCTGTCCATATAAACTTCCCTTGTCCACTTCACAAAGTGGAACGCACTTCAAAATGGCTGCAGGGATTCCCCCGAGGGGAAGTGCTTAGGGAAGTTCATGAGTGCGTGTCTAAAAGTGGAAGTGGAACGCAGCCTATATAACATCATGCATGCTACCCTCACTCCTTCTACCTTATGACCTGACTTATACCAAAACCCTCTAGTGCCCCTAGTGGTGAGGAAGAGCAACAACCCTATAACAGGTTTGTGACTGTTATAACTGTTTTAGGCTGAACTTTTATTCAAATAAATGCAGCATTGGTAAACAGAAGAATCAATCAGTCTCAATTTTGTTAATTGCATTTAATTTTCTGTCTCTGAAAAAGAAGAGATATTTAGCTCAGCTGTCTTTGTTCAAATCAAGATAGCATTTCATTCTGCATTGGGTTTGTTCTCTCCAGTGATCCATGTATATATATAATATCTCTTTCTAGATTCATAATTTACTAATAGGTGATTATGGTGCAGTGATATTGAGAGTGTTTGTGAGCTGTGAAGAACATCTTTATCCATTAACAGCCATTCAAAAATGTAATGATTTGCCTCTTCTGTATTATGTAATAAAATACATTTTATAAACAAAAAGATCAACAAGAGTAAATCAACTTAACTACTAAATGAATACCATGAATGATAAAGGAATAAGTGCATAAGATGCAAAAAAAATAAAAAAAATAAAAAAAATAAAAATAAACACTATGTGATTAAGTTGGGTGTGGCTTTGGCAGAATTATTATTTTATGGAAAGATAAATTGTTGTTTCTCTGAAACTAATTAGGTGAAGAACCTTATTATTCATCAAACAAATGAAAGATTATTTGTTATTAATTAGCATCAGCTACCTGTAATGTAAATTAAAAAATCATATACTAATAATATACAACAATGTCAAGGTCTCTGGAAAGAGGTTTGGTTAAGTGATATTAATGTTCCACATGGTTAAGTGAGCAGTCCGATGGCGGTGACGTCTTCCGCTGGTTGTTCTGGGTGAAAATGCAGTCGGTAAAGGAGCCAGAATCCGTTTCAGCAGCCTTGAACTCGAAGCTATGTGGGATGCTGATTTCCTGGAGCACCAAAGGGTCCTAAATTCTGGAACATGCAGATGAGGGCCTGACGTAGATGCAGAAGGTCCTTAACAATCTGGAACATGCAAGCAAAGGAACCTTGAAGTGAAGGTTTACTCTCATGAGCTTAACCTTGTTGCAAATCTTTGTCTTTGTAGTATATATGCATGTGCATATAGTCTATTGAAGTAATTATGTCTGAGTTTATTGATGCCATTACAGTAACGTCCCACTAGAGGGCAGTGTTACAAAGTTTAAGTAGGCAAGTACCTTCTGGCAGTGATTTTGTCACTAGATTTAGTGACTTCCCCACCCCTTTTAAGACTTTTTCAAAAGTTTAGGGACAAATCTAGCAACTTCTTGGACAAACCTTATCGAGATTCTTACTCTGCCCACTGATCTCTATTCATATTTATATAGATCAATGACTTTGCCATTATGATGTCATATACTGACATTTAGCTACCAGTTTTAGCTATTTTCAATTGAAAGCAGTTGACAACACTGACTGTGTGTTTATGTGCTGCATTAAAAGACGACTAACAGTCACAGCGCTCTCGTGAACCCATGTAAAGAAGAATATAACAGTCTTGTGCCTCTCTAGAGACTCAGAACTTGGTAAATCTGCTTTCATCTCTCTGGGATGGAGACTCAGGGCGTGCTGCAGCTGTTATTCAGCTGTCGTATCTGTTGCTGCCTCACAAGCTGTAGACTCATGGATTCTGTTGCTGTCTCTACCTTCACAGGCCGGAGATTAGTGTCTTCGTGTTCGCTGTAAGTCCTCTCACCCTCCGCAATCTCAGGACAGCACCCAGATGTTCCAGATGATCCGGAATACGCGGTATGTGGCCAGAGGATTTTGTCCATGAGATGCTGGAAAGTAGCGGGAGCCCCAAACAACCCGAACAGAAGAGTCATAAATTGGTGCAACCTGAACAACGTTGTGAAAGCTGTTTTTTCTTTGGATAATGGTGATAAGGAGATATGCCGATACCCTTTTGTAAAATCCAGTGTTGAATAAAAACGAGCCAAACCTAACTGATCAAGCAGCTCATCAACTCATTGGATAAGCATCAAATTTCGATACGGCATTCACCTTCCTGTAATCGACACAGAAACAGACTGAGCCGTCCGTGTTGGGAACCAAAACTATCAGGCTCGCCCAATCGTTGTACGATTTCTCTATTATGCCCAACCCCAGCATGACCTTTAATTCTTCCTGTACCACTTTTAAGAACCTGGAAGCACTGGACTGTGTTTACTACGTCAACAGTGTAGGAGACTGACAGGGAAGAGAAGAAAATGTTGAATAAGGTTGTTATTTTTGTTTTGTTTTTGCACACAAAAAGTATTCTCGTCTCTTCATAACATTAAGGTTGAACCACTGCAGTCACATGACTTTTAATGTAAATATTTTTACTACCTTTCTGTGCCTTGAAAAGTGCAATGATGTTACTGCCTAAGTGTAGTTCAGAAACCTCTCAGATTTCATCACAAATATCTTAATTTGTTTGGAACAACATGAGGGTGAGTAAATAATGTCATTTTGGGGTGAACTAACCCTTTAACGTTGCGGCTCATACCCAGTGCCCCGTGTTTCATCAAGCGTTGATGAAAGGAGGTTTGGTTACAGCCTGAATCCACCAAAGCCTGATATATACCCCCCTTAATACTCACAGGTATTAGGTACTGCCCGGCTGGATCAATGTCCCCACCTCCATAACTGGACACCTGTTCTGGAATTAACCCGGGAAATAACATTCTTCACAAATCCCATTCTTTTCTCCTCTTATCGCTAGTAAAGCAGTAAAGACTTGCATCGCTTCTCTTGTGGCTCATCGACTGAAAATTACAACCAAAAGCTGCACAATGTGGCATCGTATATTATATTCTGAGTTGTGTTGCAGTAAAAATAGCAATAGGACAGTGTCAGTAGCTCACCGAGTGCAACCATTTGACGTCATCGACATAGAACGCACTGTCACCTAAACAATCCAAATATGTCATGGATTTTTTAAATAACGTAAATCTTTCATGGGTTTTCTACTACATGCAGTATTTCAATAAGAAACATCATTTATGTTATATTAAGCCATACAAGTCTGAATACCAGGGGTTCCCTTTAAGGGTGTGGAACGACATAATTAATGACAGAATTTTCATTTTTGGGTGAACTAACCCTTCAAACAGGTTCTCGACCTGTTGTGATGTGCAGAGACTGCAGATCTTCCATGTGTTTTTATGCCTTCCTGTTTTTATGGCCATCTAGTGGTCACTGAATCCACATTTTGTTTAGCAGCTTTTCTGTCCCTGGCAGAGAAGAGATATTTAGCTACACATTGTTTTGATCAAGATAGAATCTCATTCAGCTTTGGGTTTTTGTTTGTTCTCTCCAGTGATCTATGTAAATATCTCTTTCTAGATTAATCAATTTCTTTATTCTACTAGGTTGTGGTGCATTGATTTTAGGGGCCCTATTTTAACGATCTAAGCACATGGTCTAAAGCGCACAGCGCAGGTGCACTTAGGGCGCGTCTGAATCCACTTTTGCTAGTTTAACGACGGGAAAAATGGTCGGCACGCCATTAAGCGCATGGTCTAAAACGGTTGTCCCTATTCTCTGTGTTTTGGGCGTAACGTGCGATAGACCAATCAGAGTCTCATCTCCCATTTTCTTTAAAAGCCGGTTGCGCTCGTGCCATGGCGGATTCGCTATTTACATTACAGTGTCACCTTGTGGTCAAAAGTTATAATGAAATTTCCAAAAATGCTAATAACTTTTGATTAATTTTACCTATTATAATGAAATTGGTCTTAATAGATTCCATGTTGTCATGTCGAGAACATAAATACCATTTTTGACATAGTCGGCCGAACTTCCTGTCTGTCATTTTGATTTTTTTTTCAAATCATCCTAGACCGTTGGTCCAATTTTCACAAAAATTTAATCGTATCATCTTCACACCATGCCGGCAAAAAGTTATGGATTTCGTGTTGATGAACAAAGTTGATGGCATGATGGTATCTCTGCAATGCCTTGGCATATTGACACCAAACTTTGCAGCTGTCATTGACACCTTACTCTGACCACACCACATCAATTTCATAACAGCACCACCTATTGGTCCAAAGTTATAAACCATTAAATCATATTACTAGTGATTGTATTTCAGCCTCTAATTGCTCATTGTTGTAGTTAGTTTGATGCTCCCAGCCATGCTGGCATGAATTATCATTCTTTGTGCTTGGCCACTTAATTGCTACTTGCAGGCTATATTTTTAATTGTTACTATTAAGCCATGTTTATCTACTTTATTCCCGTTGAGATTTAAATGTGTTTTACAAGAGAGACCTGCTGACCAAAGAATGGTATGAGAACCAGACAGCATAAAAATACATGAATACTACAATTATGTAACACTAATCAAATGTGCATTGACCACAAAGTACATCAGTTTGATTTGTCACTGCATGTTTATTCACCAACATCATGTCAAAGATTTTTGAATGTTTGCATATCAAAAAGTCATCAGGACCTGGTTGAGACAAACACCTTAAGCTACAAATTAGGGTTTTCTTAACTCTTTTTCTTAAGGGTTCTGTTGCAATCGGTTCCAGATAATCACTTTATCATCATTTTCAGATAAAATAAATTTCTCTTTTGATTCCTCTGAAGATGATAATGCAGGTTGCCAAATAAACAAAACTTCTCCTTTTATGGCATCTAACCCATGACTGTCCTATAAAGATTTGAAGGTAAGCTTTAGTTTTTTTGCAAATACAGAGGAGGATCCTGACAGTCGGAGAGATATTTAAAGAAGCATCTCTCGCCTGAACATTCAACAGATTCTCAGTTCATACGGTGAGTTTTATTTCTGGTCATTTTGAAAATGATGCAGGTCCCAGGTCTTTTTTTTCTTTAATGACAGAATATGTGTTCATGTTTAACTAAAGGCGATTTTGTATTTCAGGAGCAAATCTCACCTAATCCTCTGAGCTGGACCTCTGAAGCAACTTCACAAACATGATTGTGAGTTTTTGTGTGTAAGAATGTAAGTAAGATTTTGTCAGACATCAAACATCAGTTGTGTGTCTCTCTCAGGTGTTGCTGTGTTTGTCCGCGGTGTTTCCCGTGTTGATGGGGACTGAAGTGGTCTCCTCTAATTGTCTTCTTGCCACTGACTGCTCTGATGTTTATTCGAGTGGAAAAACCAGAAGTGGCGTGTACACCGTCTCCTCAGTAGATGGACCGGTGCAGATCTACTGTGACATGGTCCCCAGCGGAGAAAATCAAAGCAAAGGCAACTGGACAGTAAGTGTTTCAATTTGAGCAAGAGTGTTTTATCTTGAGCTCTTATTTTATTAGCAGATGAACCCCAGCGTGAATCATACCATCTGCATATTTTATAGTATCATATATTATTGTAAACTATTAACCAAATTGTCACTCATTTGAAAATTGTGCTTTTATTTGTCTTTGTTTATTTAATTTAATAGTTCCATAAAAGACTGTCAGGCATTTGGTGATGCTACGGTCAGAAATGTACATTTGTTGCTAAAGAAATCCTGTCAACTTAAAAAATAAAAAGCTTTTTTAATGCTTTACACCCTGAACATCTTAATTTAAAAAGATGAATGATGTGAAATGATGAGTGAAAGTGATGAATGATTTCTGAATGTTTCAGGTGATTCTCAGGCGAATGGACGGCGAGGTGAATTTCTTTAGGCCATGGGACAGTTATAAACGGGGTTTTGGTAATAAAGAAGGAGAACACTGGCTGGGTGAGTGTTTTTGTGACGTTTTGGGCAAAAAAAGCAAACAAAGAGAAAATAAGCAATCAGACACATGAAAAGGGGCCGTTTACACGACACTGTTTTCAACTAAAATCTGAAAACTTTTGATGTGTTTTGACCACTCATTTGCACGACAGCAGCGTGATTTAAAAAAACAAGTTTTTGAAAACATTTAGCTGTAAAAGTGCAAGTTTTTGAAAATGACACCGTTATCATCTCTGTGTAAACTACAAAAACGTGAATTTGTGAAAATGGTTATGTCATGCAAAGTGACATCGCCAACTACTGGCCTGGCAGCAGAATAAAGTGTTTTTAGTCTTTTCCGCAGATCTGTGTGAACGAGAAAAACACAAAGGAAAAAACTTTCAATTTTTAGTACATCGTTGTTGTGCAAACGTACCCTTAATCTGAACCATAGTATAAATGCAGATGTGTTTGCACATTAGTTAGCCTAAACCAGTTTCATTTCATGTTTTCAACAGGTTTAGAGTTTATTCATCTGCTGACACGCAGGAATCGGTATAAACTGAGAGTAGATCTGGAGGACTTTGATGGGACGAAGGCTTACGCTGTGTACGAGTCCTTCTCTGTGGATTCTGAGGCTGATGGGTACAAACTGCATGTCAGCGGCTTTGTAAATGGAGGAGCAGGTAAAACTATCTACAAATGCTTAAGTTTCAGGTTTTTAATTGTGTGACTCTAATGATGAATCTACACAAACTAGATTATTGTAATGAAGGAGGAAGAGAATGTTTTAAACCATGTTTCAACTAATGCTTTTTTTTTTTAAGTCAATAATGAAGTTTCTCGTTTCTGCAGGTGACTCTTTGAATAAGCACAATGGAATGAAGTTCACCACCTTTGACAAAGACCAAGACCTTCTGAGCAGTGGTAGCTGTGCTTTAGATAAATCAGGAGGGTTTTGGTACAAAGATTGTTATGACACAAACCCCACTGGTCTGTATTTGTGGGGGAAATCTCTTAGCACTTATAATACTGCAGCCAACTGGTACCAATGGAAGAAAAGCTGGAAATCTCTGAAGGCCATCACCATGAAGATCAGACGTGTGATGTAGACCAGGGGTTACAAATGCTTCACGACTGCAGCTTGTGCACATATATCCACAACTATTATGCATTCATGTGGATCTTTCTAAAAATATGGTGACCAGCATGTCCCATCAGCTTTCAGTGAGGAAAATTGCACATTAAAAAAAAAAAAAAAAAATAGTAATAATTCAACATCAATTGTTCTCTTAAAAAAAATATGTTGAAATTGGGTTCATGACTTCAAGCTTTTCTACATGGTTTGTCTACTTTGATTTTGAAGCAATAAAAGTTTATTCTCAAAGCAATATGTTGTTTCTTTGTGTTTTAAGTATTAATCAACTAAATAGGCAATACTCATGTGGGCTTCATATATGAATTAGGAAAATAGTTTATTCAGAATTTCTGCAGGTTTTATAAAGGTCATTTTAGATCTTTTTTAAGACCAAGTAAATAAAACCAAATTGAAGGGAACACAATATATCAATATGTTCATAAACATAAATGTCTAATGGAGCAGAAAATGAGTTGTATTAACAACAGTTTGAAACTGCAACTTCCAACAGATCTCCATTACGTTTTAATTCATTTTACAAAAAAAAAAAAAACTAGAATATGAAAATAATTTCTACTGCAAAAAGAGTGCTATTCTTCCTCAGTATTTTTGTCTTGTTTTCCAGTAAAAATGTCTAAAGTTTAAATCAAGACTTGTATTGGAAAACAGGAATTTTTATTTATTTATTTATTTATTATTATTTTTTCCAGTGCATGCAACATTTAATGTCATGCCTTTATGAATTTAATACTGTCTACACTTGAAGTAAGACCTTTTTAAGGCCTTATTTTGTGGAAGGGTGAATCAAGACCCGCAGAAACCCTGTTTATTACTGTATCTAAAATGATAACGTATGAGAGTAAGTTAGTAACAGATTATTCTAAAATGTAAAACCCTGTTGAAATATATATAGGTGTATTATTTATCTGGTTTATCTGCACCATAATCAGGTATGAACTGGTGATAGATGGAACTGAGACTTTTCCCAGTGATCAGGCCGACTTTTGAGCAGCATGTCAGAGTCAAATTTAGATTTGTAAATGGAAAGATGCACAATTTCTGTTTTCAAATGAATTTTGAGTGAATATTGGAAAAATTAAGCATTTTAAAATTAGTAATTTAGTCAGTTTTATACTTCTCATTTGCCATCATTAAATTGCACTGTATCAGCAGTATCTCTGCTCTCTACTGGTGTTACAACCACGCCCGTCCTGGACTCCATTTCCCATGTTCCTCCTTGTTCTTCACCTGTTTGCACTTCCCTTATCAGTCTTCCCGCCATTCCTGGATTCCCTGCACCTGGTCCTCGTCATTAGCACTCCCTTTAAGTTGGACTTACTCCCTGTCCGTTCTATTGTTATGTTAAATGTGTGTATGGGGCTCTGCCTTCCTTTTGATAATAAAACCCAGCTCTGAAGTCCGTGAACGCCTCCTCTTTACTGCAACCTACACGACTGTGACAACTGGTTAATTGATAATGTTTTCTAAAGAAGATGATTTGAGCAGGTTGCAAAACAAACCAACTTCTCCTTCAGTGACAGCTGACTCACTGAAAGATATTCAAGTTAGGCTTATCATCGCTAAGTTTAAGCACAGCAATGACTCTGATGATGAATCGACTTCTTCATATCAGATGTTTTGAAACTCTTCAAATGTTTCTTCACTCACCACGGCTTTCCATCCTCCGCTGCTTCTGAAAAAAATTATGGCTGTTGTTGCCTAAAAGTTTACATGTAATAAATTCTATGTTGAATCAAATAAAATATTTATTTCTAAAGCTACTTTTTGTAGTGTCTATTTGAGGCTTTCCTCATTTAATACATTAATGATTTTGAATTATCTTTTGGGGGTAATTTCTCTGCCAAAGTTTTATTCGGAACATCATGTAAGTAATTAGATTGAACAGTTTTATCGCTCAACAGCACTAATATAGTCATGAGACAAAGAAAGAACACCCTTTTGAATTCTATGGTTTTAAGTATCAGGACATAATGAAAAATCATCAGGTCTCAAGATGAGGTAAATAAAACCTCAAATGAACAACAACACATGACATATTACACCGTTTCATTATTTATTTGACAAAAATAAAGCCAAAACGGAGAAGCCATGTGTGTAGTACATAAGTACACCTTATGATTCAATTGCTTGTAGAACCATCTTTAGCAGCAATAACTTTAAGTAATTGTTTTCTGTATGACTTTATCAGTTTCTCACATCATTGTGAAGTAATTTTTGCCTACTCTTCTTTACAACGTTGCTTCATTTCTTTGAGGTTTGTGGACATTTGTTCATGCACAGCTCTCTTAAGGTCCCACCACAGCATTTCAATCAGGTTGAGGTCTGAACTTTGACTGGGCCAGTGCAACACCTTGATTCTTTTCTTTTTCAGCCATTCTGTTGTGGATTTGCTGGTGATCTTGTGATCATTATCCTGTTGCATGACCCAATTTCAGCCAAGCTTTAGCTGTCGGACAGATGGCCTCACATTTGAATCTAGAATACTTTGGTATACAGAGGAGTTCATGGTCGACTCAATGACTGCAAGATGCCCGCAGGTCCTGTGGCTACAAAACAAGCTAAAAATCATCACCTCTCCACCAGCGTGATGGACAGTTGGTATGAGGTGTTTGTGCTGATATACTGTGTTTAGTTTTCTGTGCATCATGGCCAAACATCTCCACTTTGGTCTCGTCTGTCCAATGGGCCTCATTTATCAATCTAATGTAGAAATGAGCGCAGATCTGAGAACAGAAATCATCTTATGACAGGGTTCACGAGTGATTCATGAAACATTTTTATGTTGCCAATCCCATCGTATGAATGATCGTATGTTGATAAATGTGGTGGCTGAAAACAATCATCATTTGAATATCACACCCCTAAAAATTCACAGTTTAGAAGCCTCAACCCTAGAGTTTATGACATGGAGAAACATAACCCAGGCAAGAAAAGGAAGTAATCTCATGAAAAAGAAATTGATCTCACTCCAAAATGACCTGTTAACCTCGTAATTGCAAACAATTGCATTAATTTACATGTATATTAAATATCAGTAAATAAAACGGAACATTCACAAATATTATAAACATGTTCCCTCACTTCACAACAAAGTATTCAATTTAATGGTATTCAGAACAGAACAAGAATGAAAAATGAGTAGCTGTAAATTATATATTTAACTATAAAATAAAAATACAAATTAGGCTATAGTGGCATTCATTATAAAAAATCATTAAATGGTATTATGGCCTATTAGCAGTATCTCTGTCGTCTACATGTTATTTGCTCAAGTTTTATAAAGACACCAGTGACTCCAGCAGGTTGCAAAACAAAGAAAAATAAAGCAACTTCGCTGGAATGATGAACTTGAAGCACAACAATGAGTTGAGTTTTCCATAACGGATGTTTTGCAATTTAAATGTTGATTTTTTTTTTTTTTTTTTTATATCAGTTATCTCTCTAAGCAGCCTTGGGTTGAATTAACTGTTAGGTTAGATTTCAAAGAAATATTTATTTATTTTATATATTTATTTCAAAATTTCAAATGTTTACTTGTACGAAATCAGCTGTATTTCAGCTGTACGAGCACCACTTTTACACCGTCTTCACCGCAGCTGGAACCGCCTGTGATTTGCCAATTCGTTTTGTCTCTCGTTGAAAATTACCTAGAGACTTGCGCTTTTCGTGTACCGTGTGAAACTACCTTTATGTCAAAGTGGTACTGCTGGCCCAAATTATAAGCGCCCCACTGGGAAATCTACATATTCTTCCAATGGCTACTCCGGACCTGTTGGACATCATGGGGTCAAAGGTCAAACTGCTATAATTCTATCATCTCAGAGCTGTTTATGAGTGACCTTTGAGATGGTGTGAGCACACAGGGACACATGGGCATCATGTGGATACTGTATGATCCTTGAGCCCAATGCATCTGCTGTACAGTGTTTGTGCGGATGTGAGTCACAGTCACTTCCGCTCGTGTGTGTGTGTGAGTGAGTGTGGTCCTGGGATTCCCTTATGTCCCCAAAGTTTAAATTTTTTGTTCCCCATGAGGTGTGTGTGTGTGTGTGTGTGTGTGTGTGAGTGTATGTGTGTGTGTTGCACTTGCACCATTAAATAAGCAATTTAAAAAATTAAACAATTAAGCAGAAAAATGTGCATAAACAAAGTGGAATCTCATCCAACCTTTTGCAGATAAGTAAACATCAAATATCTCAGCCGCTGAACACTTGTCACGTTATATCTGGTTAGACTAATGTACCCACCTTAATTTTAACGTAAGCACAGATGTGGCCATTGCAACTTCAATGTGTCAAGGCTTATTTTGTCATTCGCTTCCAGTTATTTGAACTAAACAAAAACACTCCATTATGCTGCTTGATATTGCAAACTGGCACTTGCTACCATATTGTTTTAATTATTTTAACATTCTGGTTTGTAGCGCAAATAGTTTTATTGTTTAGCCTATTGCAGTATCACAGAAAATAGCTTTTCTTCCACATTACAAAAATACGGTGGATACTAACCCAAAACTTAACTAACCCTAAAGCCCTTATGTAATTTTCACACAATAGTGCAAGAATACAAGAAAAGCACCTTTTTTCTCTCTAGAACAGTACTGCTGCTTCAAAATGATTATTTGGACACTATACAGTGTTTTATGGTGCGTCTCTAAACACCTTTACCTTATTTTTATTATTCTCAGGTTAGGTAAGTAAGTCAAATCTGATCTAATTTATAAGCATTTTAAAAATACTTACAATCAGACAGAAGACTTCTCCGTGGTCTGTTCAGGCTCAACGACTTAAATTAATGCCACATGAGGCCGAGTTTAGTTATAAAGTTATAAATTCATTTATTTATTACATTAGTATTTCTAGCATTACATATATTCTACAAACATTCTATATGGTAATTAAATAAAGTATAAATATCAAAAAGTTCTTCAGTCAAGGCAATATCAGCACAGGAGGCATCATCAGCGTTGGTTCTGGTGTCGGAGAAGCTCCTCAGGTGTGAAGCAGCCCCTCCTTTTCTCTTCACGTTCCTGCCTTTTATAGACTATCTGACCTCTTGAGGTCATCTTCTTTGGAATTCCCCTCATCTGAGTCTATATATAAAGGCTTGTCTCTTTGTTCTCGGACTCTTCTCTTCTGCTGTGTCCTGCGCCTCGTCTTCAAGACATTCTTCAACGGTAATGATTGCCTTTCTTACTAATACATGTTATGTCCTTACTGTTCTACTAGCATGCTTTATTAAAATCTTAAAACAACAGTTGTAGTGTCTTCCTTTATAAACATATTCTTAATAAAGCTTTACAACAATAGTATTTTGTCTCTTTTCTTTATAAACTACATTCTTATTAAAGTACTTCTACAATAACAGTTGTCTGTCTTTCTTTAATAAGTAATTAATACATGCTTTAATAAAGACATTACAATACCAGTTGTCTGTTTTTCTTTTTTTTCTTATAACATTTTCTTCTGTTATTCTAGTTCTTACACATCAATTTCTTCCAATTTATTACATATGAAAGCTGTCCTTCATAAACAGCTATCACTTGTCTTTCTCTATAAGTCAAACATCTGTTTTTTTTTTTCTTTATCTTCAAATTACAGTTGTGTTGTCATTATTGTTCTTTATAAGCAGAAGAGGTACAAGTAGCATAGAAAAGTTGCATTCCCTAATGAAGCAGGGTGTGGCTGATATCAACAACAGATAAAGTAAGGCATATTTTAAGGAATAAAGGCCCATTTGCAACGTTTATTTATTCCTCTTCTCTGTCAGTCTGTTACGCAGTTGGCGCAGTGCTGCGTGGCCGGCTCCTGTCAGCATCACACGCATGCGTCGTGCTGATCACGTGATCTGCTTCAGCCAATAATGAGCCAGCATTCTGATGTAGAAGCTGGAAGCGCTGCAAATAAAAAATAGCTAGCAGAATGACAGGGAGAGATGAATTTGTTGAATTAAGTTGTTATTTTTTTCATTTTTGCGCACAAAAATTATTCTCGTCTCTTCATAACATTAAGGTTGAACCACTGCAGTCACATGACTGTTTTAACGATGTCTTTAGTACCTTTCTGGACCTTGAAAGTGTTGATTATATTGCTGTCTATTGAAGAGTCATATACCTCTCGAATTTCATCAAAAATATCGTAATTTGTATTCTGAAGATGAACGAAGGTCTTATACGGGTGTGGAACGACATGAGGTAATTAATGATAATAGTAGGTAGGTAATAGTAATTAATGACAGAATTTTCATTTTTGGGTGAACTAACCCTTTAAAAGACGACTAACAGTCACAGCGCTCTCGTGAACCCATGTAAAGAAGAATATAACAGTCTTGTGCCTCTCTAGAGACTCAGAACTTGGTAAATCTGCTTTCATCTCTCTGGGATGGAGACTCAGGGCGTGCTGCAGCTGTTATTGTCTCACTGCATGAAGACTCTGAATGTAGTGTGTCTGTTAATGTCTCTTTCCTCACAGACTGGAGACTCAGAGCGTGGTCGTATCTGTTGCTGCCTCACAAGCTGTAGACTCATGGATTCTGTTGCTGTCTCTACCTTCACAGGCCGGAGATTAGTGTCTTCGTGTTCGCTGTAAGTCCTCTCACCCTCCGCAATCTCAGGACAGCACCCAGATGTTCCAGATGATCTGGAATACGCGGTATGTGGCCAGAGGATTTTGTCCATGAGATGCTGGAAAGTAGCGGGAGCCCCAAACAACCCGAACAGAAGAGTCATAAATTGGTGCAACCTGAACAACATTGTGAAAGCTGTTTTTTCTTTGGATAATGGTGATAAGGAGATATGCCGATACCCTTTTGTCAAATCCAGTGTTAAATAAAAACGAGCCAAACCTAACTGATCAAGCAGCTCATCAACTCATTGGATAAGCATCAAATTTCGATACGGCATTCACCTTCCTGTAATCGACACAGAAACAGACTGAGTCGTCCGTGTTGGGAACCAAAACTATCAGGCTCGCCCAATCGTTGTACGATTTCTCTATTATGCCCAACCCCAGCATGACCTTTAATTCTTCCTGTACCACTTTTAAGAACCTGGAAGTGCTGGACTGTGTTTACTACGTCAACAGTGTAGGAGACTGACAGGGAAGAGAAGAAAATGTTGAATAAGGTTGTTATTTTTGTTTTGTTTTTGCACACAAAAAGTATTCTCGTCTCTTCATAACATTAAGGTTGAACCACTGCAGTCACATGACTTTTAATGTAAATATTTTTACTACCTTTCTGTGCCTTGAAAAGTGCAATGATGTTACTGCCTAAGTGTAGTTCAGAAACCTCTCAGATTTCATCAAAAATATCTTAATTTGTTTGGAACAACATGAGGGTGAGTAGAAAATGTCATTTTGGGGTGAACTAACCCTTTAACGTTGCGGCTCATACCCAGTGCCCCGTGTTTCATCAAGCGTTGATGAAAGGAGGTTTGGTTACAGCCTGAATCCACCAAAGCCTGATATATACCCCCCTTAATACTCACAGGTATTAGGTACTGCCCGGCTGGATCAATGTCCCCACCTCCATAACTGGACACCTGTTCTGGAAATAACCCGGGAAATAACATTCTTCACAAATCCCATTCTTTTCTCCTCTTATTGCTAGTAAAGCAGTAAAGACTTGCATCGCTTCTCTTGTGGCTCATCGACTGAAAATTACAACCAAAAGCTGCACAATGTGGCATCGTATATTATATTCTGAGTTGTGTTGCAGTAAAAATAGCAATAGGACAGTGTCAGTAGCTCACCGAGTGCAACCATTTGACGTCATCGACATAGAACGCACTGTCACCTAAACAATCCAAATATGTCATGGATTTTTTAAATAACGTAAATCTTTCATGGGTTTTCTACTACATGCAGTATTTCAATAAGAAACATCATTTATGTTATATTAAGCCATACAAGTCTGAATACCAGGGGTTCCCTTTAAGGGTGTGGAACGACATAATTAATGACAGAATTTTCATTTTTGGGTGAACTAACCCTTCAAACAGGTTCTCGACCTGTTGTGATGTGCAGAGACTGCAGATCTTCCATGTGTTTTTATGCCTTCCTGTTTTTATGGCCATCTAGTGGTCACTGAATCCACATTTTGTTTAGCAGCTTTTCTGTCCCTGGCAGAGAAGAGATATTTAGCTACACATTGTTTTGATCAAGATAGAATCTCATTCAGCTTTGGGTTTTTGTTTGTTCTCTCCAGTGATCTATGTAAATATCTCTTTCTAGATTAATCAATTTCTTTATTCTACTAGGTTGTGGTGCATTGATTTTAGGGGCCCTATTTTAACAATCTAAGCACATGGTCTAAAGCGCACAGCGCAGGTGCACTCAGGGCACGTCTGAATCCACTTTTGCTAGTTTAACGACGGGAAAAATGGTCGGCACGCCATTAAGCGCATGGTCTAAAACGGTTGTCCCTATTCTCTGTGTTTTGGGCGTAACGTGCGATAGACCAATCAGAGTCTCATCTCCCATTTTCTTTAAAAGCCGGTTGCGCTCGTGCCATGGCGGATTCGCTATTTACATTACAGTGTCACCTTGTGGTCAAAAGTTATAATGAAATTTCCAAAAATGCTAATAACTTTTGATTAATTTTACCTATTATAATGAAATTGGTCTTAATAGATTCCATGTTGTCATGTCGAGAAAATAAATACCATTTTTGACATAGTCGGCCGAACTTCCTGTCTGTCATTTTGATTTTTTTTTTCAAATCATCCTAGACCGTTGGTCCAATTTTCACAAAAATTTAATCGTATCATCTTCACACCATGCCGGCAAAAAGTTATGGATTTCGTGTTGATGAACAAAGTTGATGGCATGATGGTATCTCTGCAATGCCTTGGCATATTGACACCAAACTTTGCAGCTGTCATTGACACCTTACTCTGACCACACCACATCAATTTCATAACAGCACCACCTATTGGTCCAAAGTTATAAACCATTAAATCATATTACTAGTGATTGTATTTATGGTTTTTCAGCCATTTTGCATAAAATCATCTTAATGTCTTTAATTGCTCATTGTTGTAGTTAGTCTGATGCTCCCAGCCATGCTGGCATGACTTGCCATGCCTTCTTTGTGCTTGGCCACTTAATTGCTACTTGCAGGCTATATTTTTAATTGTTACTATTAAGCCATGTTTATCTACTTTATTCCCGCTGAGATTTAAATGTGTTTTACAAGAGAGACCTGCTGACCAAAGTATCATGTTAAAGATTTTTGAATGTTTGCATGTCAAAAAGTCATCAGGACCTGGTTGAGACAAACACCTTAAGCTACAAATTACCACTAAGGGTTTTCTTAACTCTTTTTCTTAAGGGGTCTGTTGCAATCGGTTCCAGATCATCACTTTATCATCACTTTCAGATGAAATAAATGTGTCTTTTGTTTCCTCTGAAGATGATAAAGCAGGTTGCCAAAAAAGTTGTACAAAAACTTCTCCTTTTATGGCATCTAACCCATGACTGTCCTATAAAGATTTAAGGTAAGCTTTAGTTTTTTTGCAAATACAGAGGAGGATCCTGACAGTCGGAGAGATATTTAAAGAAGCATCTCTCGCCTGAACATTCAACAGATTCTCAGTTCATACGGTGAGTTTTATTTCTGGTCATTTTGAAAATGATGCAGGTCCCAGGTCTTTTTTTTTCTTTAATGACAGAATACGTGTTCATGTTTAACTAAAGGCGATTTTGTATTTCAGGAGCAAATCTCACCTAATCCTCTGAGCTGGACCTCTGAAGCAACTTCACAAACATGATTGTGAGTTTTTGTGTGTAAGAATGTAAGTAAGATTTTGTCAGACATCAAACATCAGTTGTGTGTCTCTCTCAGGTGTTGCTGTGTTTGTCCGCGGTGTTTCCCGTGTTGATGGGGACTGAAGTGGTCTCCTCTAATTGTCTTCTTGCCACTGACTGCTCTGATGTTTATTCGAGTGGAAAAACCAGAAGCGGCGTGTACACCGTCTCCTCAGTAGATGGACCGGTGCAGATCTACTGTGACATGGTCCCCAGCGGAGAAAATCAAAGCAAAGGCAACTGGACAGTAAGTGTTTCAATTTGAGCAAGAGTGTTTTATCTTGAGCTCTTATTTTATTAGCAGATGAACCCCAGCGTGAATCATACCATCTGCATATTTTATAGTATCATATATTATTGTAAACTATTAACCAAATTGTCACTCATTTGAAAATTGCGCTTTTATTTGTCTTTGTTTATTTAATTTAATAGTTCCATAAAAGACTGTCAGGCATTTGGTGACGCTACGGTCAGAAATGTACATTTGTTGCTAAAGAAAGCCTGTCAACTTTTTTAATGCTTTTTAATTCACCCTAAACATTTAAAAAGATGAATGATGTGAAATGATGAGTGAAAGTGATGAATGATTTCTGAATGTTTCAGGTGATTCTCAGGCGAATGGACGGAGAGGTGAATTTCTTTAGACCATGGGACAGTTATAAACGGGGTTTTGGTAATAAAGAAGGAGAACACTGGCTGGGTGAGTGTTTTTGTGACGTTTTGGACAAAAAAAGCAAACAAAGAGAAAATAAGCAATCAGACACATGAAAAGGGGCCGTTTACACGACACTGTTTTCAACTAAAATCTGAAAACTTTTGATGTGTTTTGACCACTCATTTGCACGACAGCAGCGTGATTTAAAAAAACAAGTTTTTGAAAACATTTAGCTGTAAAAGTGCAAGTTTTTGAAAATGACACCGTTATCATCTCTGTGTAAACTACAAAAACGTGAATTTGTGAAAATGGTTATGTCATGCAAAGTGACATCGCCAACTACTGGCCTGGCAGCAGAATAAAGTGTTTTTAGTCATTTTCGCAGATCTGTGTGAACGAGAAAAACACAAAGGAAAAAACTTTCAATTTTTAGTACATCGTTGACATGTAAACATACCCTTAATCTGCACCATAGTATAAATGCAGATGTGTTTGCACATTAGTTAGCCTAAACCGGTTTCATTTCATGTTTTCAACAGGTTTAGAGTTTATTTATCTGCTGACACGCAGGAATCGGTATAAACTGAAAGTAGATCTGGAGGACTTTGATGGGACGAAGGCTTACGCTGTGTACGAGTCCTTCTCTGTGGATTCTGAGACTGATGGGTACAAACTGCATGTCAGCGGCTTTGTAAATGGAGGAGCAGGTAAAACTATCTACAAATGCTTAAGTTTCAGGTTTTTAATTGTGTGACCCTAATGATGAATCTACACAAACTAGATTATTGTAATGAAGGAGAAAGAGAATGTTTTAAACCATGTTTCAACTAATGCTTTTAAGTTATTTTATTTAAATAATGAAAGTTTCTCTTTTCTGCAGGTGACTCTTTGAGTTACCAAAATGGAATGAAGTTCTCCACCTTTGACAAAGACCAAGACCTTAATGACAAAGATAACTGTGCTTTAAAATATTCAGGAGGGTTTTGGTACAAAGGTTGTTATCACACAAACCCCACTGGTCCTTATATGTGGGGGAAAGATGATGCTAGCACTTTGTATATTGCAGCCAACTGGTACTACTGGAAGAAAAACTATAAATCTCTGAAGGCCATCACCATGAAGATCACACGTGTGATGTAGACCAGGGGTTACAAATGCTTCACGACTGCAGCTTGTGCACATATATCCACAACTATTATGCATTCATGTGGATCTTTCTAAAAATATGGTGACCAGCATGTCCCATCAGCGTTCAGTGAGGAAAAATTGCACATTAAAAAAAAAAAAAAAAAAAATAGTAATAATTCAACATCGATTGTTCTCTTAAAAAAAATATGTTGAAATTGGGTTCATGACTTCAAGCTTTTCTACATGCTTTGTCTACTTTGATTTTGAAGCAATAAAAGTTTATTCTCAAAGCAATATGTTGTTCTGGTGTGTTTTAAGTATTAATCAACTAAATAGGCAATACTCATGTGGGCTTCATATATGAATTAGGAAAATAGTTTATTCAGAGTTTCTGCAGGTTTTATAAAGGTCATTTTAGATCTTTTTTAAGACCAAGTAAATAAAACCAAATTGAAGGGAACACAATATATCAATATGTTCATAAACATAAATGTCTAATGGAGCAGAAAATGAGATGTACAGGTGCTGGTCATATAATTAGAATATCATCAAAAAGTTGATTTATTTCACTAATTCCATTCAAAAAGTGAAACTTGTATATTATATTCATTCATTACACACAGACTGATATATTTCAAATGTTTATTTCTTTTAATTTTGATGATTATAACTGACAACTAAGGAAAATCCCAAATTCAGTATCTCAGAAAATTAGAATATTACTTAAGACCAATACAAAGAAAGGATTTTTAGAAATCTTGGCCAACTGAAAAGTATGAACATGAAAAGTATGAGCATGTACAGCACTCAATACTTAGTTGGGGCTCCTTTTGCCTGAATTACTGCAGAAATGCAGAGTGGCATGGAGTCGATCAGTCTGTGGCACTGCTCAGGTGTTATAAGAGCCCAGGTTGCTCTGATAGTGGCCTTCAGCTCTTCTGCATTGTTGGGTCTGGCATATCGCATCTTCCTCTTCACAATACCCTATAGATTTTCTATGGGGTTAAGGTCAGGCGAGTTTGCTGGCCAATTAAGAACAGGGATACCATGGTCCTTAAACTAGGTACTGGTAGCTTTGGCACTGTGTGCAGGTGCCAAGTCCTGTTGGAAAATGAAATCTGCATCTCCATAAAGTTGGTCAGCAGCAGGAAGCATGAAGTGCTCTAAAACTTCCTGGTATACAGCTGCGTTGACCTTGGACCTCAGAAAACACAGTGGACCAACACCAGCAGATGACATGGCACCCCAAACCATCACTGACTGTGGAAACTTTACACTGGACCTCAAGCAACGTGGATTGTGTGCCTCTCCTCTCTTCCTCCAGACTCTGACTCAAAATTTACTTTCATCAGAGAACATAACTTTGGACCACTCAGCAGCAGTCCAGTCCTTTTTGTCTTTAGCCCAGGCGAGACGCTTCTGACGCTGTCTGTTGTTCAAGAGTGGCTTGACACAAGGAATGCGACAGCTGAAACCCATGTCTTGCATACGTCTGTGCGTAGTGGTTCTTGAAGCACTGACTCCAGCTGCAGTCCACTCTTTGTGAATCTCCCCCACATTTTTGAATGGGTTTTGTTTCACAATCCTCTCCAGGGTGCGGTTATCCCTATTGCTTGTACACTTTTTTCTACCACATCTTTTCCTTCCCTTCGCCTCTCTATTAATGTGCTTGGACACAGAGCTCTGTGAACAGCCAGCCTCTTTTGCAATGACCTTTTGTGTCTTGCCCTCCTTGTGCAAGGTGTCAATGGTCGTCTTTTGGACAACTGTCAAGTCAGCAGTCTTCCCCATGATTGTGTAGCCTACAGAACTAGACTGAGAGACCATTTAAAGGCCTTTGCAGGTGTTTTGAATTAATTAGCTGATTAGAGTGTGGCACCAGGTGTCTTCAATATTGAACCTTTTCACAATATTCTAATTTTCTGAGATACTGAATTTGGGATTTTCCTTAGTTGTCAGTTATAATCATCAAAATTAAAAGAAATAAACATTTGAAATATATCAGTCTGTGTGTAATGAATGAATATAATATACAAGTTTCACTTTTTGAATGGAATTAGTGAAATAAATCAACTTTTTGATGATATTCTAATTATATGACCAGCACCTGTATTAACAACAGTTTGAAACTGCAACTTCCAACAGATCTCCATTACGTTTTAATTCATTTTACAAAAAAAAAAACAAAACAAAAAAAAACTAGAACATGAAAATAATTTCTACTGCAAAAAGAGTGCTATTCTTCCTCAGTATTTTTGTCTTGTTTTCCAGTAAAAATGTCTAAAGTTTAAATCAAGACTTGTATTGGAAAACAGGAATTTTTATTTATTTATTTATTATTATTTTTTCCAGTGCATGCAACATTTAATGTCATGCCTTTATGAATTTAATACTGTCTACACTTGAAGTAAGACCTTTTTAAGGCCTTATTTTGTGGAAGGGTGAATCAAGGCCCGCAGAAACCCTGTTTATTACTGTATCTAAAATGATAACGTATGAGAGTAAGCTAGTAACAGATTATTCTAAAATGTAAAACCCTGTTGAAATATATATAGGTGTATTATTTATCTGGTTTATCTGCACCATAATCAGGTATGAACTGCTGATAGATGGAACTGAGACTTTTCCTAGTGATCAGGCCGACTTTTGAGCAGCATGTCAGAGTCAAATTTAGATTTGTAAATGGAAAGATGCACAATTTCTGTTTTCAAATGAATTTTGAGTGAATATTGGAAAAATTAAGCATTTTAAAATTAGTAATTTAGTCAGTCTTGTAGTTCTCATTTGCCATCATTAAATTGCACTGTATCAGCAGTATCTCTGCTCTCTACTGGTGTTACAACCACGCCCGTCCTGGACTCCATTTCCCATGTTCCTCCTTGTTCTTCACCTGTTTGCACTTCCCTTATCAGTCTTCCCGCCATTCCTGGATTCCCTGCACCTGGTCCTCGTCATTAGCACTCCCTTTAAGTTGGACTTACTCCCTGTCCGTTCTATTGTTATGTTAAATGTGTGTATGGGGCTCTGCCTTCCTTTTGATAATAAAACCCAGCTCTGAAGTCCGTGAACGCCTCCTCTTTACTGCAACCTACACGACTGTGACAACTGGTTAATTGATAATGTTTTCTAAAGAAGATACTAATGATTTGAGTGGGTTGCAAAACAAACCAACTTCTCCTTCAGTGACAGCTGACTCACTGAAAGATATTCAAGTTAGGCTTATCATCGCTAAGTTTAAGCACAGCAATGACTCTGATGATGAATCGACTTCTTCATATCAGATGTTTTGAAACTGCTTCTGAAAAAAATTATGGCTGTTGTTGCCTAAAAGTTTACATGTAATAAATTCTATGTTGAATCAAATAAAATATTTATTTCTAAAGCTACTTTTTGTAGTGTCTATTTGAGGCTTTCCTCATTTAATACATTAATGATTTTGAATTATCTTTTGGTGGTAATTTCTCTGCCAAAGTTTTATTCAGAACATCATTTAAGTAATTAAATTGAACAGTTTTATCACTTGACAGCATTAATGAGACAAAGAAAGGACACCCTTTTGAATTTTATAGTTTTAAGTATCAGGACATAATGAAAAATCATCAGATCTCAAGATGAGGTAAATAAAACCTCAAATGAACAACAAATGACATATTACAACGTTTCATTATTTATTTGACAAAAATAAAGCCAAAACGGAGAAGCCATGTGTGTAGTACATAAGTACACCTTATGATTCAATTGCTTGTAGAACCATCTTTAGCAGCAATAACTTTAAGTAATTGTTTTCTGTATTATCTTTAGATTCTCACATCATTGTGAAGTAATTTTTGCCTACTCTTCTTTACAACGTTGCTTCATTTCTTTGAGGTTTGTGGACATTTGTTCATGCACAGCTCTCTTAAGGTCCCACCACAGCATTTCAATCAGGTTGAGGTCTGAACTTTGACTGGGCCAGTGCAACACCTTGATTCTTTCCTTTTTCAGCCATTCTGTTGTGGATTTGCTGGTGATCTTCTGATCATTATCCTGTTGCATGACCCAATTTCAGCCAAGCTTTAGCTGTCGGACAGATGGCCTCACATTTGACTCTAGAATACTTTGGTATACAGAGGAGTTCATGGTCGACTCAATGACTGCAAGATGCCCGCAGGTCCTGTGGCTACAAAACAAGTTAAAAATCATCACCTCTCCACCAGCGTGATGGACAGTTGGTATGAGGTGTTTGTGCTGATATACTGTGTTTAGTTTTCTGTGCATCATGGCCAAACATCTCCACTTTGGTCTCGTCTGTCCAATGGGCCTCATTTATCAATCTAATGTAGAAATGAGAGCAGATCTGAGAACAGAAATCATCTTACGACAGGGTTCACGAGTGATTCATGAAACATTTTTATGTTGCCAATCCCATCGTATGAATGATCGTACGTTGATAAATGTGGTGGCTGAAAACAATCATCATTTGAATATCACACCCCTAAAAATTCACAGTTTAGAAGCCTCAACCCTAGAGTTTATGACATGGAGAAACATAACCCAGGCAAGAAAAGTAAGTAATCTCATGAAAAAGAAATTGATCTCACTCAAAAATCACCCGTTAACCTTGTAATTGCAAACAATTGCATTAATTTACATGTATATTAAATATCAGTAAATAAAACGGAACATTCACAAATATTATAAACATAGCCTAGGCTTTTTTGATTCGTCCAGAGATGATAAAGCAGGTTGCAAAACAAAATGAAATGGTCAAAATTCTTCTCCTCCTCCTCCTTTTTTTTTTTTTTTTTTTTTTTTGATTTTGTAAATGCCAGATACAGAGGATGAGCCTGACAATCAGAAAGATATTTAAAGATGGATCTATTGCCTGAACACTCACTGATACGGTGAGTTTTATTTGTCAGGAAATTCATTCCGTTCATGTCGTAACAATAAGGATTTCATTTGTCCAAACTGTATTTCAGGCGCAAATCCCACTGAATCCTCTGAGCTGGACCTCTGAAGCAAATTCACAAACATGATTGTGAGTTTTTGTGTGTAAGAATGTAAGTAAGATTTTGTCAGACATCAAACATCAGTTGTGTGTCTCTCTCAGGTGTTGCTGTGTTTGTCCGCGGTGTTTCCCGTGTTGATGGGGACTGAAGTGGTCTCCTCTAATTGTCTTCTTGCCACTGACTGCTCTGATGTTTATTCGAGTGGAAAAACCAGAAGTGGCGTGTACACCGTCTCCTCAGTAGATGGACCGGTGCAGATCTACTGTGACATGGTCCCCAGCGGAGAAAATGCCAGAGGCCACTGGACAGTAAGTGTTTCAATTTGAGCAAGAGTGTTTTATCAGCTGCACCCAACAGAATTTACATTTGTTGCTAAAGAAAGCCTGTCAACTTTAAAGATAAAAGCTTTTTGAATGCTTCACACCCTGAACATCTTAATTTAAAAAGATGAATGATGTAAAATTGATGAATGAATGATTTATGAATGTTTCAGGTGATTCTCAGGCGAATGGACGGCGAGGTGAATTTCTTTAGGCCATGGGACAGTTATAAACGGGGTTTTGGTAATAAAGAAGGAGAACACTGGCTGTGTGAGTGTTTTTGTGATGTTTTGAGCTCATCAGACACATGTTAAAGGGCTGTTTACACGACACAGTTTTCTAAAAACTAAAACAGAACACTTTTGATACTTTTTCACCACTCATTTACACGACAACAGCATTTTGAGGGCCTGAAAATGCAAGCTTCTGAAAATGGATTTCAAAGAGCAAGTTTTTGAAAACGACAGTTATCGTCTCTGTGTAAACTACAAAAATGTGAATTTGTGAAAACAGTGCCATGATGCAAAGTCACATCGCCAACTACTGGCCTGGCAGCAGAATAAAGTGTTTTTAGTTGTTTCTGCTGATCTGTGTGAATGCAAAAAAAACGCAAAATAAAACAATGTTGTCGTGTAAACCTCCCTTAATCTGGACCATAGTATAAATGTGTTACATGTGCACTCTGTCTTGGACTTGTTTTGGACTTGTGTTGTGCCATTTCCCGCCACTAGTTTGTTCCTATAGTTACTGATCACCTCATTATCACCACCAGCTGTGTTCCATCACCCACCTTGTTATCCTTTGTATATAAGCCCTGTGTTTCCTTTCCAGTGTTGTCCGGTATTGTTTGTATCTAGTGTGGTTGTCTCTCCTGTTATTCTGCCTGTGGATTTATTAAAAGACTGTTTTCCGTGATCTCCTTCGTCGTGCGCATTCCTACAACCAGCTACTGTAACAGAATACCGGACCAAAACAGTTATACAGATTGCGGCGTGTGTTTGTTGTTTTCCGTGTCAGTGTTTTTCGTGTTTCACTTTTTGTTCCCGTCACTATGTACACACCTGCATTTCTGTTAATCTGCCTTGAGCAGAAGGACTGCTCCCTCGAGGCACATTTGGACAATTTTTTTGTTTTTGGTACCAGCTACAACTTTCCCGGACAGCAGCCTTTGCAACTTTCTGTATGCCGGCCTGAATACGTGGCGTGGGTGCTGGCGTCATGTGGATCTTCGATGACCGTGGACTTCTACAACAACGATGCCAGTCCCACTCCCACTCCAGTGCCCAGCCATCAACACCCTGACTGCGAGGATCGGCAGCATGAGCCCACCGCAGACCATGAGAAGGACTTCACCGCGATGTTTGAGTCCGCGCCAACGGGAGCGACCGAGCAGAACATCACTACGGAGCCTGAGCAACACGGGACTGACCAGGTGTGTGAGCCGGCTGCACCATCCGTCGCTGAGGGAATTCTAGTGGAATACGAGGGTATGGAAGTGAGCCCCACCCAACCCCCTGCCACTGAGAGTGAGTTTTTGGCTTGCACTAGTGACTCTTTGTTTGATCTAGGAGAGGTTAGCCTTCCACCTGTTTTACTACCGTCCAAATCTACCTGGTATATGTCTAGTTCTCTGGCCCCTCCCTCTCCAAAATCATGTTAAGACTCAGTCATCTTCTGAAGGATTTTGTTGCACTCTCCAAACCTCTCTTCTGTCCCAAGCCACGCCTGTCACCCTGTCATCGCTGTCTCCCATCAGCCCTTCAGTTTCTCCATCTCCTCTCAGTGGTGGGGATCCACCTCGGGACTGCTGGGAGCCACCTCCTCCTGGGCTTGAGGAGCCTGGGGTTCCGCCTCCAGCCTCAGAGCTCTCCACTACCCGTCGACCTGGCTCCTACACCTACGCTCCTTCCACCCTCGTCGTTAGCAGGTACCATCGGGCATTCGGCCTCGCTGGGTTCCCTCGGCACGTCGGCTCCGCCTGGGTCGGACATCGCCACGCCTCTGCTGCGGACTTACAGGCCACTCGCTGCTCCCTGGCCCTCCACCCCTTCTGCTACGGCTAGCTCCGCCCTCCCTCAGGCTCCACCTCCGCCCTCGGTCGCTCCAGCTCCAACTCTACCCTCTGGATCCCTGCTTCCACCTCGGGGGGTCGTCGCTACGGCTCAGTCGCGGTCGCCCAGGCCATCGGGGTCCCTTCGAGTCTTCTGCGCTCCGGCTGCACGGTGGGCTCCTACTCTGATGTCATCGTCGCTTCCGGTCGTCCCCATGGTGGCGTCTATGACTACATCACCATGGCTCCTCCCGCCTGCAACGCCGCCATGGGGCGCAGTCGTGGCTGTGGCCTGGATGGGTATACTTCTTCCTCTGTTCAAGGCACCTCCCTGGTCTTCACCACCATCTGCACCTCCCTGGACTTCTCCATCACCTACACCACCCTGGAATCCTGCTCTTCGCCTCCTCCCGGTTAGCCGTCCGCCTCCTGAGCCGCCTCCTACACCATCTTCAGCATTCCAGCTTCATCTTCCCCTCTCCACGGCGCGAGGACGCGCCTTTCCGGGAGGGGGCGATATGTTACATGTGCACTCTGTCTTGGACTTGTTTTGGACTTGTGTTGTGCCATTTCCCGCCACTAGTTTGTTCCTATAGTTACTGATCACCTCATTATCACCACCAGCTGTGTTCCATCACCCACCTTGTTATCCTTTGTATATAAGCCCTGTGTTTCCTGTCCAGTGTTGTCCGGTATCGTTTGTGTCTAGTGTGGTTGTCTCTCCTGTTATTCTGCCTGTGGATTTATTAAAAGGCTGTTTTCCGTGATCTCCTTCGTCGTGCGCATTCCTACAACCAGCTACTGTAACAAAATGCAGATGTGTTTGCACATTAGTTAGCCTAAACCGGTTTCATTTCATGTTTTTAACAGGTTTAGAGTTTATTCATCTGCTGATACGCAGGAATCGGTATAAACTGAGAGTAGATCTGGAGGACTTTGATGGGACGAAGGCTTACGCTGTGTACGAGTCCTTCTCTGTGGATTCTGAGGCTGATGGGTACAAACTGCATGTCAGCGGCTTTGTAAATGGAGGAGCAGGTAAAACTATCTACAAAATGTTTAATTTTCAGGTTTTTAATTGTGTGACTCTAATGATGAATCTACACAAACTAGATTATTGTAATGAAGGAGAAAGAGAATGTTTTAAACCATGTTTCAACTAATGCTTTTTTTTTTTTAAGTAATTTTATTTAAATAATGAAAGTTTCTCTTTTCTGCAGGTGACTCTTTGAGTTACCAAAATGGAATGAAGTTCACCACCTTTGACCAAGACCTTAGGGACAAAGATAACTGTGCTTTAAAATATTCAGGAGGGTTTTGGTACAAAGATTGTTATGACACAAACCCCGCTGGTCCTTATATGTGGGGGAAAAGATGATGCTAGCAGTTTGTATATTGCAGCCAACTGGTACTACAGAGATTTATAGTTTTTCTTCCAGAAGTCCATCACCATGAAGATCACACGTGTGATGTAGACCAGGGGTTACAAATGCTCTATGACTGCAACTTGCACACATATATCCACAACTATTATGCATTAATGTGGATCTTTCTTAAAATACGGTGACCAGCATGTCCCATCAGCTTTCAGTGAGGGAAAATTGCAAAATATTAACAATTTGAAGTCCATTGTCCTTTTAAATAAAAATGTGTTGAAACTGAGTTCATGACTTCAGGCTTTTCTACATGGTTTGTCTACTTTGATTTTGAAGCAATAAAAGTTTATTCTCAAAGCAATATGTTGATTTTCTGTGTTTTAAGTATTAATCAACTAAATAGCCAATAATCATGTGGGCTTCATATATGAATTAGGAAAATAGTTTATTCAGGGTTTCTGCAGGTTTAATGAAGGTCAGTTTAGGACCTCTTGAAGACCAAGTAAATAAAACCAAACTGAAGGGAATATAATATGTCACTGGGAGCAGAAAATGAGTTCCCTTTCATGGGAACTGTCGACGCTGCGTCAAACGCAATGGGAACGCCTTGCGTCGTGAAGAGCTCGTGAATCTAACCAATAACGTGACGAGACGTCAGAAGCGGGTGACGTCACGGACCAGGAAACTACAAGCATACCCAGAACAAAGAACACTAGCTTCTGTTGTCTTCAGCAAGCGCTCGGTGTTATCTTGTGTATCTTATTTGGTGTTGTTTGTCTTTATATACAAAGTCACGATCTCTTCGTCTGAGAACAAGAGCATCTCACACCACACATACATATATATATATATATATATATATATATATGAAAAGACACAATATTATGGCGGATAAGCAGCAATTCAATAAGTGTGTTCATCCTTGCGCCCGGTTTATCACGGGTGGGGATACACATGAGATGTGTGTTGTTTGCATGGGAGTTGAGCATGCCCAGGCAGCTCTCGAGGGAGCTGTCTGTGTGCATTGTGAAAAGCTCACTCTCAGAACGCTGAGATCATGCCGGGCACTCTTTGACAAAGATAAGGAGGGTGTTCCCCGCGGATCGGGTCTTGCTGCTGCCGAGGCAGAGCGGCGGCTCCATTCGTGGGGTTCACAAATGGATCTGACAGAGGGGTTAGAGACAGGCCCAGCCTTATCTCTGCCTTCACCTGTCAGACCCAGTGTCTCTTCTCTGGCGGTGGAAGCACGCGCTGCGGTTTCTTCCCCCCGGAGAGAGACATCGACACTTCATCTATCCAGCTCCGAGGAGGTGGATGTGATGAGCATTGAGGCTGGAGAGGAGGACCCGCCATCCTCATCTCCAGCATATGAGGAGCTGTTAGAGGTAGTGACCAGGGCTGTAGATAAATTAAAAATTGAATGGCCTGCGGAGAGGAGTGAAGTAAGAACCAAAAGCAAGCTTGATGAGCGCTTCCTCCCCACTTGGTCACTACCTCAGAGTTGGGGACTGCCCTTCTTTCCCGACCTCCACACTGAGGTGTGGAGGTCGTGGAAGAGACCGGTCCAGTATCGTGTTTTCAGCCCCCAAACATCCACATATAGTAACATCGTGGGGCTGAAACACCATGGGTATGGGGCGATGCCTCGGGTTGAAGATACGCTATCTCTCGCCCGAGTCTGCATCGTCCCTGAAATCCCTGACGCTGCCCACCAGACCTCTTAAAACAACATCTACTCTGGTGAGCAAGGCTTATTCGGCGGCAGGTCAGGTGGCAGCGTGTCTTCACACAATGTCGATTCTTCAAGCTTACCAAGCTGACCTGCTGGGGGAGATAGATAACAGCGGGGAAGCAACATTTGAGTGTATACAGGAGCTAAGAAAAGCAACAGATCTAGCTCTCCGGGCCACCAAGGAGACGGCCAAGTCAATAGGCCGCTCTATGGCAGCCCTGATGGCCACGGAGAGGCACTTATGGCTTAACCTGTCAGACATTAAGGATAAAGACAAGAACATCCTTATGGATGCGCCGCTGTCTCCTGCGGGCCTCTTCGGCGAATCAGTAACATCAGTCGTTGAGAGGTTCCAGGAGACGAGAAAGCAGTCAGCGGCGTTTCCAAAGGTTTCTTCCCTGCCGTGTCCATCCCCCCGAGACTGCTGAGCGGGAGCAGTCTCGGCCGTCGATTAGCTCCTCAGCGCACAGAGCGCAACAAAAGATCAGTGTGGCCACCCGTACTCCCCTGCAGAGAGCTTGGGGACCGGGGCGGTCAACACAACCGAAGCCTTCGAGGGGTAAGACGGATCTGAGGAGAGAAGGCTTCGAAGAGGTCCTGACGCCAGTGGCCCAGGACCTATGATGGCAGCCCCCTCCGGACAGGATCGAGTGTTAAAATATCTGGCACCCGTCCCTCTTCGGCGCCCTCAGGGGGCCGTTCTGCTAACCCTGCCACCCAGTGTGCTTCAGGGCGCAGCGGTCTCCACCGACCCTCCGAGGAGGGCCGGTCATCACTTGATTCGGCTGTTCTCTGCCAGTTCGCCGCATCAGAGCGCCAAGTCAAGTGCTCAAAAAACACCAGAGGCCAGTCTCGAGAGACTGGTTCCCTTAGTAAATTTTCTGGCAGAATGGAAACCGAATGTCTCAAAATGGGTGCTGCTCACAATAGAAAAGGGTTACAAAATTCAGTTCGGGTCTCGCCCGCCCAAGTTCAACAGGGTCCTTCCCACAGTGGTGGCCCCCGAGCAGTCTCTGGTCATGGAACAGGAGGTTATGACGCTCTTGCAAAAAGGAGCTATAGAAAGGGTTTCTCCTCCCAGCAAGCTGTCAGGGTTTTACAGCCGTTACTTCATTGTTCCAAAGAAGGATGGAGGGTTGCGTCCAATCATAGATTTACGTGTGTTAAATCGATCCGTGCAAAAGCTCAAGTTCAAGATGCTAACACTCAAACAGATTATCCCACAGATCAGGTCCGAGGACTGGTTTGTGGCGATAGACCTGAAAGATGCTTATTAACATGTATCCATCCATCCTCAACACAGGAAGCTCCTCAGGTTTGCTTTCAGGGGCGAAGCTTACCAGTACAGGGTTCTTCCCTCCGGCCTAGCATTATCACCCCGCACATTTACGAAGTTCGTGGATGCAGCTCTGGCTCTATTAAGACTCGTATAAGCAGAGAATGAGCAAGTGGGTGGTCGAGGTCATCTCACTTGCTTACGAAGCGGCCGGACAGCCATCTCCTTTAGCTGTCTGCACCCATTCTACCAGGGGTATGGCGGCCACAAAGGCTCTGATGTCAGGAGTTTCCATCCACGACATATGTGATGCGGCTGGGTGGTCCTCCCAGCATACATTTATTAGGTTCTATAACCTTGATGTCGGCTCCACTCCGGGGTCAGCTGTGCTGTCTCAACGATAACAGACAGGTACTTGGCACTACGGTGTAGTTGGGACTGTGTTCAACGCAGCGTCGACAGTTCCGTTCTCAGGTTACGTATGTAACCCTGGTTCCCTGAATAGGGAACGAGACGCTGCGTCGCTTTGCCGTACCCCCGGCGTACCTGTGAGCGTCTTGCTTCAGCCATAATCCAGAAGCTAGCGTTCTTTGTTCTGGGTATGCTTTATAGTTTCCTGGTCCGTGACGTCACCCGCTTCTGATGTCTCGTCACGTTATTGGTTAGATTCACGAGTGCTTCACGACGCAATCACGCAGAGGCGTTCCCATTGCGTTCAAAAGGCTTCTCTTTCTCCCCGATGTCAGCCAGGTTCACCCACAGGTGTCTCTCAGTTGCCACCATCAACGCCATCGATCGACCCATCACGGCAGCAGTTTGTTTGGTGGCGCGGAGAGCCAGGTCTGTGGTGCGGCACAGCTCAGCCACCGCATCAGGGGAAAGACCCTGGCCCTGGTCCAAATCTTTCAAAAGGTCGGCCTGATATGCTTGAAGCACTGCCATAGTATGCAGTGCAGCACCAGCCTGACCTGCAGCTGAGTATGCCCTGCCATTCAACTGCGAAGTTGTTTTTAACGGTCTAGTAGGCAGGCCAGGAGCCTTCAATGATGAAGCTCCACCACCAATGAGGGGGCATCGCCACATATCCGTGCTCTCGTATTCCCTCAACATTGGCATAGTTTGCCTGCCCAGACCGATGAATACGGGCCGAATAAGGGTTTTTCCACGCCTTCTCGATCTCAGAATGGAGATCGGGAAGGAATGGAAGGCTCACGGGAGTTGGAGGAGTATGGCCGGAAAGAAAACGTTCGTCTAGCCTCCCACGAACCACTTCTTCCCTCCATAACATCCAATAACTCAACATACGTGGAGCAGGATGGTCGTGCGGGCTCAGGTGCAACACTCTCACTGCCCTCCACAACCAACATTTTCTCTTCAGTATGGCTTGGATCCAAAAGAGCACTGTCTGCTGAACCAGAGGATGCCAGAGAAAAGGAATCCTCAACGAGCAGATCGCTCTCGTGAGCCACCGAATCATGAGAGAGAAAAACGCCTTTCTCAAACTTTTCGGCGAGCTCCACCTGTGAGCCCCATGACTTGAGTCTCCTCTCGGCCTCATCACGAGCAGAACCCGAGCTGCCAGGTGCAGATGTCTGTCCCTCTTCCCTCGTGAAGATTGACAGGTGAGAGCGGAGCGTCCGCATAGGCAGACGCTCACAATGAACACAAACAGATCCCTGGAGAACTGATCCGCGCGTGGTCCTCACCCAGGCAGTGAACGCACAAGTCGTGTGTGTCATCAGGTGTCAGATATCTCGGACACGGATCGGCACAACGCTTGAAACGCTTCTCAGACATGATAACAAAGGTTCTTACCTTGCAACAATCACAACAGACAAAACAGTCACTGAAAACGAAAAGAGGATGCCATGTTTCCTAGGTGCCCTTTATATACCGTCTGGTCTCACTAGAATGACGTCATAGGCTGTCGCCGGCCAATAGGATTGGCGTGATTCCACTTTCACTTCAGACACCTGTCACGCGGTTTCCCCATATGCGTTCTAGGATGCAGTGCGAGTTCCCTTTCGAAAGAGAAATTTATTTTAATGCTTTAGCGTTCTCTCACAAACGTTTTGTGTTTCCCCAAGAAACTTATTCTCAAAATGAGTTCTTTGAATTCTCAGAATGAGTTCTTTGCCAATGAATGCAAAGTTTCTTGGGGGGGACACAAAACATGTGAGAGAACGTTAAACCATTAAAATATTTTTTTTTTTCTCTATCTTGTGTCTTTAGGCCTTTGTAGGGGTCTGAACTGCATTGTTTTATTGTTTTAGGTTTCCTGGGCTGCACTTATAATGTTAGTATGCTTTTTACATCAAAAATGGTCATAATTTAGAAATAAAAGGAAATTTTCCTACCCTGATTTTAGCCCTCTGATTGGAACGCTCTGTTTTAAAGGGTGTGTCTGCTGTGAGACTTCAGTGTAAACGCCCACTGCTGTGATTGGCTTACATTTTTCCATTTGAAATAGCTAAGAATTACTCTTTTTTACTTTTATCACATTTTTACTATTACATTTACATTTACGTTACATTTAGATCTATGGCATTTTATTGAGATCGTGGCATGAAAGGTTGCAGTGATGAACATTGTAGTCGATCACAGACATGTTGTTGAGCGCATGAAAGCAGTGATCTCATCATTGCAACTCAATTTCTGCACACTAACAAATGCTTTCATCATAACTAACAGTGCAAATGCATTGTAACTAAGAGATTTGTTGAATAAAACGGGAGTTTTGGCGCGAGTCCAGAACTCAGTCACTGATAAACTTGCGCTGTTTGATTGACAGCTTCAACGATTTTAAAGGGAGCGTTCTTTGATCACTTTCTATATATAATTTAATCACAGTTTGAATGACAGATTGTTTTTTATCCTACTAAGAGAAACAATGTGAAGTTGAGCGTTTAGTCACTGGTTTGATTTACTGACACATAGACAAAGAACATCTGACTGTATATGAATCATTAATATCAGATCAGGCATTAGAATTAACACAGTTACTTACATGTTGTTGCATTACTGTCGAGTCCATATCGTAAAAGTCTGTTTGCAAAGCCTGCGCTGAAATGCGATTGATTTACCAAAGAATCCACAGTGAAATGTACCGAATACAAATAAATAAAGCTCAACTGAGACATTCACATTGTTGAAAATAAATAACCATATTCCTAGCATTAGGATCCTTTGAAAGGTAATGTTATTTTCAACATGTTCTCCAAACAATACGCCTATATAGGTCGTTTGTCACTTCCCTGAAATTTGACCCATAGGAGCGTTTGCCAAAGTTGCGCCCCCATAGACAACAGGACACTTTCATTTTAATGCATTGTTCCCTTTTATCTGTGTCATATTTTGGGTTTTGCGTAGCTCAATTGGCAGAGCATTGCAATATATAACAATATGCAATCATGTGATCATGCGATTGTGGGCTCGATCCCAGGGAATGCATGTGCTCATAAAGTGCATATGCACTATAAATCACTAAGGGTAGGTTTAGGGATGGGGTGGGTGTAGTTGTTAATAAAAAAAATGAGTTTTGCTAAACGGAAATAGGACAAATAGTGTAAAAAGTCCACACATTGCATTTAAATGAACACACATTTTGATTGGTCATTTCATGATGACAGACGTAACATGACACTGTCATTATTTTTACATCAGCTAGATGACTTTAAAACGTAAATATAGGTCGTAATAAGGTGCTTGAAAAACTACCTATAGGGTCATTTTTTTTTGCAGGACAGTCTGGTTATTTTGGTCCTGAATCACTCTTCTCTCCTCCTCATCTCACTAACACGCCAGTGGGCGGGGCTAACGTTGCAATGATGAAGTAGGTGTTGATTTCTTCTGCGGAGGCGGAGTTTCACCTAAAGATATATCTATAGGCACATTCCAGGATCAGTCGTTTGCTGGGCCTGGTGTCAATAAAAGCTTTTATTGGACTGACAAGAACGTTTTCAGTTCTGAAACTTACAGGATATTCTTATAGTACGATGAGCTCTTATATATCAAAAGCTCAAGGAAAAGCTGATTTCTCAATTCATGACCCATTTAAAGGAAATTGAAAATGGAAGGAGACGTTTGTTTGTTTGTGTTGTTTTCTTTGTCTTCAAATAAAACCCTTAAAGTGACTAACACTGACTCTTCCGTGTTGTTATTTACTAGCATCTACATTGTGAATGTGACCCCATTTGGAGCACTGCTAATCTGGATTTGATTATCTGAAAAAGTGTGAATCTGGATCAGGATGTAAAAAGTAAGATGGATTGGAATTTCCAAATCCAGATCATTCTGATCCAGATTCAACTTTTTGAACAACTGGGCCCAGCACAATTTATTAATGCTCTTTCATTATTTATTATTATATTATCATATTATGATTACTATTTTATGCACTTTTACCTATAAATTCATTTTATTATTTAATTCCGTTTTATATTTATTTGTCAATAACACAGTTTTTGTTGTTTGTGTTGTTTTTGCACTACTTTCATTTTGCAGTTTTAATTGCATGCAGAAAGGCAGCAAATGCTTTGGAAATATGAATGTAAAAACATTTGTCACGCCAATTCAGCACCTTAAAACTAAAACTTCTTACAACATTCGCTCACACTCACTCTGAATGAAGTCTAGGACAAAAACTGAAGGTTGTGCTATAGGTACTGTGGTGTTTATTGCTGGTATCAGGACTCAGGAGCCAATACTGGTACTTTGATACAATGATTACCATATTCATGTACCAAAAAATGCCATGGTATTACCATGGTACATGTGCATTAACTGTACTGTTATTGCACTTTTGCACATTTTTATTGTGCACAGCTGCAAATGAGAGAAAGAGAGAGAGAGAGAGAGAGAGAGAGAGAGAGAGAGAGAGAGAGAGAGGGAGAGGGGGAGAGGGAGAGGTGTGTTGGTGGTGTATGAACAGCATGGCCAACATCGCGGTTCAGCGGATCAAACGGGAGTTTAAAGAGGTTCTGAAAAGCGAAGAGGTTCGTTTAACACATACACACGTGTGCATTTCACTTGACAGCTGTCAATCAATCCTTATGTGCATTTAATCATGTGAGATGATGGACGGATCAGTTGTGACTCACAGACACATGCAGCTGATCCGGACCGAATCCGGAAGCTGTGATTTGTCTCGTTCATTGAGATAATGTAGTTTAATGTGTGTCAGATAGGCGATTTCGGGGAATGTTATGGGATGTTTGTCCCGTCCAGGCCGAACCGCATTTAAACGAGTCTAAACCCGCCGAAACGAGTCACATCACAGATCTGGGGTTTAAATGTCCTTATTTAATCGATTCTAGAGTGCTTATTGTGTTTATGCAGTGGTTTGATGTGTATTCAGGTGTGTTTGTGGTGTTTTTAATAAAGGCCTGTGTGTGTGTGTGTGATTAGCCGCGTGCTAGCTGAGGCCAGCTAGTGCTTCATAAACACACACATTTACGCTTTGAAACATCACATTTGACGTTAAAAACAATATTTTAGACGCACGACAGTTAATATTTGGGTGAATTTGTGTGGGCTGACAGGCTTTTAAACTTTTATGGCAGTTTTGACAGAAGTGATATAGCATCGACAGAATCACAACAATAAGATTGAGGATTATTGTAATTGTATCACGAACACGAATTTAAATTAAAACCTCCATTTGTGACTTATGATTAATGCTTATTCTTTAAATAACGTGTGTGATGATGTACTAATGTGTGTATTGAGTGTTGTGTGAAACTTGTAACACAAGTCTGAACGAATTTAAAACTTTAGGACGACTGAACTGAATTTACCATCTAAATCTCTGATCTAATTCTTCATAAAGTATTTATTTAACTTAAATTATAAGTTTAATTGGGTATAACAAACTCCAGTGAGCTGTCAGTGCAGCTTTGTGAAGTTGGCACAACTGTCAGTCACAAATGAAGTGCCAAAAATACCATAGTATTACCATGGTACCAAAACCATCATGTTTTTTAATGATTTTTAGTAGGATGATTTATCTTCTGATGCCATCAATGTGTCATGACTTGACTACAGTATCCTAGTTAGAAAAAATATGTTTTATTATACATTTTTTTGCTAAAAATGTCATAACTTTGAGAGAACTTTCTGGGATGTTTTTGCAAGAGTTGGTCCTTTTGAAATTTGGCGAGTTGGACATGGTTGGGTTTGAATATTTTTGATTTAGTTGCGAAGTTTGGTTTTTTTACACTTTGGATCCCAGATAGCACAAGTACGTCTGCAAGATGTCTGTTAAAGATCACTTCATCTGGAAAGCATCTGCTGTTTACAAACATCTGATAGATATCTTTAAGATGTCAGTTTTACATACATTCTAAATCAAATATTTTCTAAACATCTATTTGACATCTGACAGGAAATGTCCTATAAACGTATTTCAGATAAGCAAACACTAAAAAAAATATGTCTTCCAGATGTAAACACAAATAGACGTCTCTGAGATGTATGTGTGCTATCAGGGATTTAACAGGATTTTGGCATTTAAATTTCAAGCTTCGAATTTAAATTTTGCAGTCTGTGTTTATTTCTGAGGGCGTCAAGAAAACAAATAACGTCCCAATCTTGGAAACCTTATTCAGACTTTTCTAGGCATTTTCTGCTCTCATTTTGTGGACGAAAGCGGCAGAATTATGTGGAATGGATTTTTAATTTTATTTTTTTTAGATATGTCAGTTGTTGACTAATTTTCCTGACATTTCTTTTTATTTTCACAGACGAGTAAAAACCAGATCAAGGTGGATTTAGTGGATGAGAATTTTACAGAACTGAGGGGGGAAATCGCAGGACCGCCAGACACACCTTATGAAGGCGAGAAAAAAGGAATCAATCTGATCTATTGTCTATGTTTCTGTCTTAACTGATTGTGCACATACATCTCAAGATATCTGATGCATGCTTTAATTTTTATAGACCATTTGTAATACAGATCTGTAAAACAGCTGTCAAACTGTATTTTGCATTATTTTTATGAACAATATATAATTGTGGATAAAAAAAATCTATCGTCAAGCTGGTTTTAGACTGCAGCATAGCACCATTACTGCTGCTATTAAAGTGTTTAGTGACAAATTTTTCTTGTTTTTCTTGATTTATCGAAGGCTTTTGACACAGTTGATCATGGCATTCTTTTAAAGAGACCAGCCATTGTCTCTGAAGGAGTCCCTCAGGGGTCTGTTCTGGGACCCATTTTATTTTTCTTGTACATAAATAATATCTGTGATAACATTCCCAATGCTAGATATCATCTTTATACAGATGATACTGCCATTTATTGTTGTGCATCATCAGTATACTCACAATCAGCATTTTAAATATTGTACAGTCTCGTCTGTATCAACTTAAACTGGTTTTAAATACAGATGAAACCAAATTAATGATATTTCCAAAGCTCTACAAATGAATCTTTCTGATATTACATGATATTTTATGTGACTTTCTGTCTTTTCCTCATTTGTAGGTGGCAGATATCAGCTAGAAATTAAAATTCCAGAGACGTATCCATTTAATCCGCCAAAGGTGAGTAACGGGAGCAGCGTGTGAGGGGCGTCCAGCTGCAGACGTGCAATGTGATCCCCTGGCTGGATCACACTGATCCCATCTGATGTTCCTCATGTAGAGGATGATCTGTTGGTCTGCAGGGATAAACACTGGCTAATCTAGTTTAACTAGGACTGTTCTTACAAAAGCATATGGTGGTCTTGATGTGACGTGTGATATTAGGGTACTGTTGATCAGGAGTGCTGTGGAGTAAGTTGTTCATGATCAGCACTACAAGTTCAGTAGCCTAAGACAAAAGAAGGCAGAACAAGTTTTATTTTTCTTTACACTGCAAAAAATAATGATGTTCTTCGTCAGTATTTTGTCTTGTTTTCCAGTACAAATATATAAACATTATTTAATCAAGATACATTTACTGGGCTGGAGAAGCAAAAAAGGTCTTAATTCCACTTGTCCACTTATGTTTTTCAGGTTCGGTTTATAACGAAGATCTGGCATCCCAACATCAGCTCGGTAACAGGTGCCATTTGCTTGGACATCCTGAAGGACCAGTGGTAAGATCGTACTGAACGCACTATAGAGCTCTGAAGCAACAGTAAACACTGAAGCTGATTAAATCTCTGTTGTGTGTGTGTGTGTGTGTGTGTTTCAGGGCGGCAGCCATGACCCTCCGAACAGTGTTACTGTCACTACAGGCTCTTCTGGCCGCGGCTGAACCAGATGATCCACAGGACGCAGTAGTCGCCAATCAGGTAAATGTGAGCCTGTGTCAGGAATGTGCAACAAAAAGTGACTGTATAAATAGTATAGCAAAATCTCCAGTGGTAAAGCATTCCTGTAGTGTTCAGGGTCCCAATGTGTCCTTAGAGTCGGCATGAAACTGAAGTTGCACTCGTCTTTTCTTCTCTATTGTGTCGTATATCTGAGTGAAACGCTTCTGGAACAAGAACAAATGTAGGGTGGGGCTTGATTTTGTCTGTGGGGAATTGATTGGATGGTTGTGGTTTGCTATTGGTGGATCTCATGTGAGTGACAGGTTGCCCCGCCCTCTAAATCAGAGAAGAGAAGAGATGCTGCAAGAGGGAGGAGGAGATATTCTGATTCAAGATTACATGAATTTAACACAATGATGATGTGCACCGATAAATCATTTAGAATAAACACTGCAATATTCAGTGGTTAAAAAACAAGAATTGTCTATTTTTATTTCGTGGAGACTTTAAAAAAGATTAAATTTAGTTTGATTGATATTAAGGCCATAAAAACCCTTGAGTATCTTAAATGGTATAACAAAGTCTTAATTATCATTAAGACGTATTCAATTTTGGGATGGAAAGACAGGAATCATGATACGTCCTAATGTGATTATTAACCTTCAAAAGGCAATGATTTAATTAATTAAATGTGAGCACTGACTAGCTATGTTTCCATCCACCTATATATATATATATATATATATATATATTTAAATTAATATTCAGTAAAGATAATTAAATTGATTAAAAGTGACAGTAAAGGCATTTATAATGTTCCAAAAGATAATATTTTAAATAAATGCTGTTCTTTTGAATTTTCTATTCATTAAAAAATCCTGAAAAATAAAATGTACACAACTGTTTTCAACATTGATAATAATCATAAATGTTTCTTGAGCAGCAGATCATCATATTAGAATGATTTCTGAAGGATCATGTGACACTGAAGACTGGAGTAATGATGCTGAAAATTCAGCTTTGATCACTGGATATAAATTACACTTTACTATATATTCACAGAGCTAGTTTAAATTATAATAATATTTCACACTTTTTAGTGTATTTTTGATCAAATAAATGCAGCCTTGGTGGGCAAAACCACCAAAAACATTAACAAATCTACTTCCCTCAAACGTTTGAACAGTATTGTACCATCAAAGTTTTACTGACTGACTGACATGGAAAATGTGCAATTCAGAAATTTGTCTGCTAATAAAAGACTAACTGTACAGTTATTTACAAGCTAATAATAGTAAACAAGAGCGTGAGATTTGAGTCTGGGAGGGATTCTGATGGAGGGCGGTTGATTTCATTTGGGTGTCAGGCTTCCTCTTTTCACTCTGTTTATTTCCTGTCTCACAGTATAAACAGAACCCAGAGATGTTCAAACAGACGGCTCGACTCTGGTCACATGTTTACGCAGGAGCTCCCGTCTCCAGCCCGGACTACACACGCAAAATAGACAAACTCTGCTCTATGGGCTTTGAGAAAGTGAGTAAATAAACACACGCTTACTAAAACAGTTATACAATTTTTTTTTTTTTTGAACGTTCAAAATGTTTTAAAAACACTTTTTCTTGGTTATACGAATGTTAAGGGAACATTCCATTTTATCATTCTTCATATATTATGGGAATGTTACTTTTGAATGTTCTCTGAACGTTCTGAAAAAAGTAACATTTAAAAAAACATACAACTAAAATGTTTCAGAAAAAACGTTCCATGAACGATGTATAAATAATGTTTTTGTGCTAATATTTTGAGAACATTATTAAAGACCCAATAACTTTGATCGAATATTCTGTTAACGTTACTGGAAGAACGTTTGTTCATAACCATGTCAGAACGTTCTGAGAACGTTCCCTGTTAGCTAGGCTTCTTCTGTAGCACATCTATGCAAAATATTTGTCCAAAAAGCTTGCACAAATGCACTTGCTCTGATTTAGAATCCACTAATGTGATTTTTTTTATACTATTTAGTAGGTCTAGTAATTGTGCAACGAGTATTTCCTCCCCTCAGAATCACGTCTTTTCCTCTCTGCAGAACGCAGTAATAGTGGCGCTGTCGTCGAAATCATGGGACGTGGAGACGGCGACAGAACTGCTGCTCAGCAACTGAGTCTAACCTGAGGGGCCAAAGCACCTTATCTGACACAATCCCACCCTCTTCCTTCATACAAGCCCCGTTTTCTCTCTCTTTCTCTTTATCCTCCTGTACTCTCTCCATCTTTTCCATTCCTTTTTTCAAAATAGTTCATCCCAAACTGAAAATGTCATCTTTATGTTGTTCTGAACTTGTATTTCTTCAGTAGTTTAGCTGAATGTTCACGCTGCTCTTTCTCTGTACCAAGAAAGCGGCTGGTAATTTTGCAGTAAAAATGCAGGTTTGGAACAACATGAGCATAAGATATGTTTACTTTCATTTTGGGGTGACCTTTTTTTTTTCTTTTCTCTTTCTTTTATTTACTTATTTTGGTTTGGATGTGCCTTTTTTTCTTTCTCTCTTACAATCTTCCTTATCATCATCATCATCATCATCATCATCATTTCCCTACAGTCCAGCAATCTGACTCTAGCCCGACTGTAGCCCCGCCTCCTCATGCACACACCCAATCAGCACTGCAGTCTTTCTCCCTCCTGCACAATCATTGGCCCTTTAATCTGGAAAACATTTTTAAAACTACAGTCTCAAAAATGGTACCTTCACTCATAGATGTTAATCTCAAACATTCAAGACTGGAAAAAAAACACTCACACACGCAAATATACGAAAGACGAGAGTTCATCTGTAAATAAAGTTATTAAAGTCTGTATAAATTAAAGCAATGTGGCAATGCCTTTATTTATTATTGCTTTGTGGAATAGTGAAATAAACACTAGTTTCATGGCTGAGCATGTGATGTTTGATGATCTGTATTTTGCATTGACTGCAGGTTCTGAGAGCACAAAAACATTCGTACAGATGTCTTTCTCTCTGAATATATGATCATGGAGGCGGATCTTGGCATAATATATCACTTGTTTTACTATTTTTGGATATTATATACAGTGTTTAGACATGGTCATAATAATATATTTTTGGACGTTTGCCTACAGGTAGTTTTGAAGCAATTTACAGTGACATGCATATGGTAATCATTGAAAACCATTGTTTATATTAAAGTACCATAGTATTACACTGAGGTCCGGTCCTCTGGTTCCAGTCCAAACTGATCAGGATTCTCAGGTAACGCCCGTTTTGTCGTGTTTCTGTTGTCTAGATGCGTATCTTTGTGCTGAATGGACAGGTAAACTGCATCACCTTCCCGCGCCACGGGACTAAGACGCTCTTGTAACATCTAAAACTAAACCAAAGGCGCACTAGACAGATGACCTAGATTGCATTTCGCTCCCGTGTTATTTCAGGACACGGTAATGATAAAGGTGTCATTTCCGTCTCCATCCACACATCATCTCTGTTACCTGTCCGCGAGCCCACCTGTTGCGCGCGTGATTGACAGCTGAATAGCGGCGCATCTGGTTACCCGGAGCGCAACGCGACACCCGGAGCTCCAGTGTCCTAAACGCCTGACGGCAGATCTAGCGCGTAACGGGCCAGAACAGAGCAGCACTACCGCTGATCTGCTGCCGAGGCGGATGATCTCTGCTCAGGGTGATGGAGAGGATCTGGGTGGAGATGCTGTTCTTTTCTGCGTTGTTGCTCGCTGAAGGTGAGATATTCTAACCAGATTAATTCCAGGCTGGTTTGGTAGTCGTAGCTTTTTAAGCAATATGTTCTTCCCAGATTACAAAAATATGTTCTAAGGACGTTTTGTTAACGTTCCCATTAAGTTATGAAAACGTTATTTTTGAATGTTCTCTGATCATTCAAAGTGGGTTTTAACGTCATGCGAGCGTTAGGGGAACATTCCATTTCAGAATTTTGCAAACATTTTGGGAACGTTACTTTTGAATTTTCTTTGAACGTTCTGAAACAAATAGAAACATTAATTGTTCAACAAAAGCATTTTAGAAAAAAAAAAATGTTCTTAAATCAAGATTTATTGGGAAGCAAAATGACTTGAAAATTTATCAAAATTAAGTGACTTTTTGTTTTTTTAAAAAACCGAGTTAGTGGGTTCAGAAAAGTAATCTTGTTTTCCCTTTGAATTAAGTTAATTTTTCTGACCACATTGACAGATATTTGTTCTTGTTTTAACCTTTAAAACTTGTCTAACTTAAATTATTATTTAAACTATCTAAATGTTTTAATATTGTTACACAGTAGGGGAGACGGGAAAAGTTGACAGACTTTGTTAGTTTTTTTGCTAAAAGTCTTAAACTTTGACATAATATTCTCACATTTATAAACTGTTTTAGAAATCTCAAATTTATCCCAAAATGGTGCAAACGGTGCTGTTGTTACAACCGACCCCTTTACTGTAACATGAAAACATGGATGTGTTAAAATTGTTTTAAAACCTGGCATACTATGAATATTGTTGGCTCTTTGACACATTACTTTTGTTCCATTTTTTTTTTTTTTTTTTTCCATTTTAATCAGCTTTCCAGATAACAGGGAACATTGTCAGAAATTTAGCTAGAGTTCTGTCAAGATATAAACAAATGTTATTTCAGTAATGGTTCAAAGTTATGTGGTCAACATTATTTATACATCGTTCATTGAACGTTTTTCTGAAACGTTTTAGTAGGATGTTCGTCTAACATTTTTTTAAACGTTACTTGTTTCAGAACGTTCAAAGAACATTCTAATGTTCCCATAATGTTTGAAGAATGATAAAATGGAATGTTCCCTTAAAGTTCACATAACCAAGAAAAACATTTCTAGAATATTTTAAAAAATGACTTTTTGAACATTCATAGGACATTCAGAAATAATGTTTTTGTAACTTAATGGCCACTAGCAGCAAACCAGCAATAACCCGAATAATCTAACATTAAAATGTTGATCTTTCCAGAAGGGATTTGTGTTTTAGTCTGAGAGCTTTACTTCATATCAGATACAACCTAAAACAGTTGAGATCCAGAGTCAAAGAAAAACTGAAATCAAAATGTAATGAAGTAAAATTAGTTACAAAATTTTACTTTGTTTGCATGTTCAGATTACAGAAAATGGTGAAATAATTTATTAAAAATATATATAGCTTTTCTGTTCATTTATCCTGTGTTGATCATCTGGAGGGATTTCTAACATTCCTAACATGTTTCTGCAGTTGCTCATTGTGCTCAGGGTCGATACGCACACAAACTCCTGAATGATCTGATGGAGAATTACTCCACTGCTCTGCGACCGGTGGACGACACCGACAAAACCCTCAACGTCACGCTACAGGTCACGCTGTCTCAGATCAAAGACATGGTCAGAATCTCATCATTCGTTTATTGGTGCATGTTGGGGAATGTGTGTCTTAGTAGTAGAAGAACCAGCCATGACATCATAAACTTGTAAAAATAAAGGTTTCAAAAGTTGTTCCAAAAGCGACATCATATACTCATAAAAATAAAGTTTCCAAAAGTGAATTTTCACAGCTGTCAATCATCTGACATCATACACTTAAAAACAAAGGTTCCAAAAGTGGTTCCAAAAGCGACATCATACACGTGTAAAAATAAAGGTTCCAAAAGTGGGTTTTTCCAGCTGTCAATCATGCGACATCATACATTTGTAAGAATAAAGGTTCCAAAAGTTGTTCCAAAAGCGACATCATATACTCATAAAAATAAAAGGTTCCAAAAGTGGGTTTTCGCAGCTGTCAATCATGCGACATCAAACACTTGTAAAAATAAAGGTTCCAAAAGTGGGTTTTTCCAGCTGTCAATCATGCGACATCATACATTTGTAAGAATAAAGGTTCCAAAAGTTGTTCCAAAAGCGACATCATATACTCATAAAAATAAAGGTTCCAAAAGTGGGTTTTCGCAGCTGTCAATCACGCAACATCATGCACTTGTAAAAATAAAGGTTCTAAAAAGGGTTTTTTCACAGCGATGCCATTGAAGAATAATTTTGGGTTCCCCAAAGAAGCTTTAGGTGATCAGTTCTTAAAAGAACCATTTTTTTTTACGTAAAGTGAAACAAATTTAAAAAATCTAAAGAACCTTTTTTTCACTCTAAAGAACCCTTTTGTGCAATGAAAAAGGTTTATAGATGTCAAAGGTTCTTCATGGAACCATAGATGCCAGTAAAGACCCTTCCATTTTAAGAGTGCGTATGTGATATATATATAGCCATCGTCTCTCTCTCTCTCTCTCTCACTCACTCTCTCTTTCTGTCTCTGTGTCTCTTGTTGGCATCTAATATTAACAGCAGTCTGAGTGTCTCTGCTTAACTGACCTTTAGTAACATCATACAGACATAGTGTGTGAAAGGAATAGAGAAAGAAAGGACAATGTGCAGTTTATATTCTGCCGAATGACTTCATCACACATATTAAAATATAGTAGGAGGTTGATCAAGACCAAAATCAGATCTTTAATTTAAGGTCATGTGATGTTTTAACACAAATATGAAACATAATTTCCAAACTGCTAATGTGATTAATCTTGCATGTGTAAATGTTTGAACACAAAGATAATGTAGTAGTTTAATTCTTTAAGATTTTAGAGTGTAAAGTGGAGAATCACCCTGTACATCACAATCTCAACATCACCTGTCCATCTCTGTGCAGGACGAGAGGAACCAGGTGTTAATCGCATATCTGTGGATCAGACAGACGTGGCATGACGCCTACCTGAAGTGGAATAAAGAGGAGTATGATGGTCTGGAGGTGATTCGCATTCCCAGCAGCCTCGTGTGGAGACCAGACCTGGTGCTGTATAACAAGTACGCCAGTACGTTCACGCACACGTTAGCTTTCCTGTTATTTTTTCCTGTTGACGTCTCTATACAGCTACAGTGAGGAAAATAATCAGATCAGATCCTTACGTCACAATATTCCTCATTTAAATAATTCATATGCAGAATAAAGGGGCGGGGCCTGGTTGAGTTAGTTAGTAGTGTGTTGAAACTGGCGGTTATGGTAAGGTGCAGGACATTTCCCAAACAAAGTGTTCAACCAATCACAACACACTGCTCCAGCTGACCAATCAGAGCACATTGTGCTTTTCAGAAGGAGGGGCTTCATAGAGACAGGAACTAAACAGAGCGTTACTGACAGACTGGGAAGAGAGGAGCTGAACAATGGAGAATATGAGGAAAATAATCAACATTCAAGCAGGAAAACCTGTTCTAGTAGAGCCCAAAAAAACTAAATCAAGACTTTGTAAAAGGCATAATAGATCCTCTTTAGCTTGAATTCTCTCTCTGTGTTTTCCTCTTCAAAACACACGTGCGCTCTGGCAGGGCGGATGATGATTTCTCCGGGCCGGTGGACACTAATGTGGTGTTGCGGTATAACGGTGAGATCACGTGGGACGCTCCGGCCATCACTAAGAGCTCCTGTGTGGTGGATGTTTCCTACTTTCCCTTTGACAGCCAGCAGTGCAACCTTACCTTCGGCTCATGGACCTACAATGGAAACCAGGTACAAACACCAAACACAATATATTACATCTGACAGACATCCTCAGCTGTACAATGTCCCAAACATTTGGATAATGTTAGGAACAAACGTTCTTCAAACAAACAAGATTTTAATGATAGTATTTGTATTTGATAAAAGATCTCAAGAAAACTATCTTAGTGCAACATGGTCTTTTAATGTTTTTAAAGTTCATAGTTAAGTTCTCCATGTTCTGAGCGCTACGTTAAACAAACATCTGAACACTGCAAAAAAATGATGTTCTTCTTCAGTATTTTTGTTTGGTTTTCCAGTACAAATATCTAAAGATTTAAGAATCTTGATTTAAGAATGTTCAGATATTTGTACTGGAAAACCAGACAAAAATAATGAGAAAAAATTTTAGAAGTGCATGAAATCTTTTGTAAAATACCCACATTTCAGGGTTGTTATTATCAGCAGCAGCAGCAGCAGCAGCAATAATCATCATAATTAACAGCAGCAGCAGCAATAATCATAATCAGCAACAGCAATAATCAACAGCAGCAATTATCATCATAATCATAATAATCATCATAATCAGCAGCAGCAATAACAATCATAATCAGCAGCAGCAATAATCATCATACTCAGCAGCAGCTATAATCAACAGCAGCAGCAATAATCATCATAATCACAATAATCATCATAATCAACAGCAGCAATAACAATCATAATCAACAGCAGCAATAATCATCAACAGCAGCAATAATCATCATCAGCAGCAATAATAATCATAATCAGCAGCAGCAATAATCATAATCAGCAGCAGCAATAATCATCATAATCAGCAGCAGCAATAATCATAATCAGCAGCAGCTATAATCAAAAGCAGCAGCAATAATCATCATAATTGCAATAATCATCATAATCAACAGCAGCAATAACAACCATAATCAACAGCAGCAATAATCATCATCAGCAGCAATAACAACTATAATTATAATCATAATCAACACTAAGCAGTAGCAGCAATAATAATCATAATCAGCAGCAGCAATAATCATCATAATCAGCAGCAGCAATAATCATCATAATGAGCAGCAGCTATAATCAAAAGCAGTAGCAATAATCATCATAATCAACAGCAGCAATAATCAGCAGCAGCAGCAGCAATAACAATCATAATCAACAGCAGCAATAATCATCATCAGCAGCAGCAATAATCATCATAATGAGCAGCAGCTATAATCAAAAGCAGTAGCAATAATCATCATAATCAACAGCAGCAATAATCAGCAGCAGCAATAACAATTATAATCATAATCAACACTAAGCAGTAGCAGCAATAATAATCATAATCAGCAGCAGCAATAATCATCATAATCAGCAGCAGCAATAATCATCATAATCAGCAGCAGCTATAATCAAAAGCAGTAGCAATAATCATCATAATCAACAGCAGCAATAATCATCAGCAGCAATAACAATCATAATCAGCAGCAGCAATAATCATCATAATCAGCAGCAGCTATAATCAAAAGCAGTAGCAATAACAATCATAATCAACAGCAGCAATAATCATCAGCAGCAATAACAATCATAATCAGCAGCAGCAATAATCATCATAATCAGCAGCAGCTATAATCAACAGCAGCAGCAATAATCATCATAATCGCAATAATCATAATCAACAGCAGCAATTATCAGCAGCAGCAATAACAATCATAATCAACAGCAGCAATAATCAGCAGAAGCAATAACAATCATAATCAGCAGCAGCAATAAGCAGTAGCAGCAATAATAATCATAATCAGCATCAGCAATAATCATCATAATCAGCAGCAGCTATAATCAACAGCAGCAGCAGATCTAGTGTGCCAAGACCAAATACATTAGCATTGCCATAATCAATAACATGCTAAAACTATTCTGAGATTGAAATATAGATTTCTAAATCATACTAAAATAATCTTGAGTAGATATAGTGATAAAACTTATGTAAAATTCTGGCCCAAAATCATCCACTTCGACAGAAAGAGACTGACACGTAAAACAACCAATTGCATTTTAGGGGCGAGTTTATCATATTTGATACTACAATAATAGGCTAGAGCAGAACAGACTCATAGTGTAACATGTATTATAAAGTGCGACTATCTAGTATCTAACCCGCCCATTCATCTTCTCCAGGTGGACATCAGCATGGGGATGGAGAGCGGCGACCTCTCGGACTTTGTGGAGAATGTGGAGTGGGAATGTCATGGAATGCCGGCCACTAAGAACGTGATCATGTACGGCTGCTGCTCGGATCCGTATCCCGACATCACCTACACGGTTCTATTGCAGAGGCGGAGCTCATTCTACATCTTTAACCTGCTGCTGCCCTGTTTCCTCATCTCCTTCCTGGCACCTCTGGGCTTCTACCTGCCCGCCGACTCGGGCGAGAAGGTTTCACTGGGCGTGACTGTTCTGCTGGCGCTTACCGTGTTTCAGATGATGGTGGCGGAGAGCATGCCTCCCTCCGAGAGCGTTCCTCTGATCGGTCAGTCTCTGATCTAGTGATTGGTAATAATTAGTTGTTTTAGTGGGGGTCATATTATCATTCTTTTATTTATGGTGGCTTGACAAAGCAAACATACTGAAATCCTATTTAAGCTTCTTCTAAATTTCTAAAATTAATGCGATTTATGACCACTAAACTCTGGTCAGACCTTCAGGTTGTTCTGACTCAGATTGTTATATCTTTTCTAACTGATCAGATTAACGGTTTTTGTAAAACGGATGAGCAAATTTACGAAAAAACTTTAATTTTCAATAATAAACTTTCATTAAGGGGGTCATAACTTTTGTATAATAAGACTTATAGCGTATTTAAGCTGTCTTTCACTAGCAAAGCTTAACAACTATCATAGGACAACACGTTGAATCATGCTAGCAATGTGCTAATCATGTTAGCAACACATTGCTAACATGCCAATTCATGCTAGCAACATGTTAAAAACATGTTAAAAAAACAAGCAATGTGTTAATTCATGCCGTCAACATGTTAGCAATGTGTTAAATCATGCTACAGAAATGATAGCAAAATGCTAAACCATACTAGCAACATGCTAATTCGTGTTAGCATTGTGTTAAATCATACTATCATATGTTAGCAATGTTAAATCATACCATCAACATGTTAAATCATGTTCATTACATGTTAAAAATGTTGAATTATGTTAGCAAACATGCTAGCAATGTGTTAATTCATGCTAACATGTTAAATCTTGCTAGCAAAATGCTAAAACATGTTAACAGTGTGTCAATTCAAGCAAGCAAAGTGTTAAATAATGCTAGCAATGGGCTAATCATGTTAGCAAACATGCTAATTAATGCTAGCAACATGTTAAAACATATTAGCAACATATTAGCAATGTGTTAAATCATGCTGGAAAATGCTAGCAAAATGCTTACTCATGTTAACAACATGCTAATTCATGTTAACACTGTGGTAAATCATACTAACAACATGTTAGCAATGTTAAATCATGTTAGAAACATGCTAAAGCGTGCTAACAATGTTAAATAATGTTAGCAACATGTTAAAACTTGCTAGCAATGTGCTAAATCATGCTAACAACATGTTTGCAATGTGTTAAATCATGCTAGAAAAATGGTAAATCATGCTAGCAACATTCTAATTCATGCTAGCGTTGTGTTAAATCATACTAGCAACATGTTAATGCTAAATCATGTTAGCAACATGCTAGCAATTTGCTAAATCATGCTAGCAACATGTTAAAACATGCTAGCAATAACTATACATGTTATGATGAAAATTTTAAAATATGCTTTATATATATTTGTGTGTGCGTTTGTCAACAATTCAATTCAAACTTCAAGCTTTTAAAAGTTATTTCAAACTTTCAGACAAGGCTTTGTCAAGCTTTACTCATCTAGTTCAGTTTAATCCACACATTATGCAAATAATATAAACAGCCGACTGGCGAGAAGCTTTTTACTCGATTTTGACTTTTGATAGTTTGCTATTCTGAACACGACAAATTAGTGTCCGTATCTGAGTGTGAACGTACTGAGATCAGATGGACAGTGAGTATTTCTCTTCAGACAGATAAAAGATAGCGAGAAAGACATTAATGCTGAGCTCTGTCTCTCTCTGTTAGGTAAGTACTACGTAGCGACGATGACTATGATCACAGCGTCCACTTCTCTGACCATCTTCATCATGAACATTCATTTCTGTGGAGCGGAGGCCAAACCGGTGCCGTACTGGGCCAAAGTTCTCATCATCGACTACATGTCCAAGATCTTCTTCGTCTACGAGGTCGGAGAGAGCTGTGCGTCACCGTTCGGACAGACGGAAGATTCCGAGCCCTTCCTTCAGAACCACAAACAGAACCTCAAGAAGAAACGCAAAGGAGCTCCGCCCCCCTGTTGCCCTGATGACGACAAATCGACTGCCTTCCATCTGACCTTTGACCGCTGTGTTTACTGCAGTTGTCGTGGCAACGGTGGAATTCTCGGGTGCGACCCGAAGCTGGTCTGGAATGTCGAATATATCGCAAACTGCTTCCGCGAGCAGAAGGCGACGTGCCTGAAAGTGGCCGAATGGAAGAAGATCGCCAAGGTGATGGACCGATTCTTCATGTGGATATTTTTCATTATGGTCTTCCTCATGAGTATCCTCATTATCGGTAAAGCACCTTGAGACTCCTGACAATCGACCGCCATTTTCAATCTGTGTTACCATCAGTTCCACAACACATGTTTTGCTGACTTTGTTTATGCAAATATCTGCCAGTGGGGTCAGAAACATAAACTCGATTCAAAGGGAAAACAAGATTATTTTTCTGACCCCACTGGCAGATATTTGTTTTTATTTGAAGTCATTTTGTTTCTCCAGTAAATGTATCTTGATTTAAGAATGTTTAGATATTTGTGCTGGAAAAAAAGACAGAAATACTGAAACTTATGTTTACTTTGCAGTGCAGAAAACTTCTGAGAATGTGATTTAAGTTAAGAAAGACGAGACTCTTACAATTATAATTGAATTTTTTTTTAACTTCTTCAAATATGTGTGCAAGTCTGAGTGTGTGCGAGAGTGTGTGTGTGAGTGTTGGTGTGTGTGTGCAAGTGTTTGTGTGCGAGTCTGTGTGTGTGCAAGTGTTTGTGTGCGAGTGTTGGTGTGTGTGTGTGTGCAAGTCTGAGTGTGTGCAAGTGTTTGTGCGAGTGTTTGTGTGCGAGTGTGTGTGTGTATGTGAGTGTGCGAGTGTTTGTGTGCGAGTGTTTGTGTGTGAGTGTTGGTGTGTGTGTGTGTGTGTGCAAGTCTGAGTGTGTGTGAGTGTGTGTGTGCGAGTGTTGGTGTGTGTGAGTGTGTGTGTGAGTGTGTGTGTGAGTGTTTGTGTGTGAGTGTTGGTGTGTGTGTGTGTGCAAGTCTGAGTGTGTGCGAGTGTGTGTGTGCAAGTGTTGGTGTGTGTGTGTGCAAGTCTGAGTGTGCGAGTGTTTGTGTGCAAGTCTGAGTGTGTGTGAGTGTGTGTGTGCGAGTGTTGGTGTGTGTGTGAGTGTGTGTGTGAGTGTTTGTGTGCGAGTGTTTGTGTGTGAGTTTGTGTGTGCGAGTGTTTGTGTGCGAGTGTTGGTGTGTGTGCAAGTCTGAGTGTGTGCGAGTGTTTGTGTGCGAGTGTGTGAGTGTGTGTGTGCGAGTGTGTGTGTGTGAGTGTGCGAGTGTTTGTGTGTGAGTGTGTTTGTGCAAGTGTTTGTGTGTGACAGTGTGTGTGTGTGCGCACGAGTCTGAGTGTGTGCGAGTGTTTGTGTGCGAGTGTTTGTGTGTGAGTTTGTGTGTGCGAGTGTTTGTGTGCGAGTGTTGGTGTGTGTGCAAGTCTGAGTGTGTGCGAGTGTTTGTGTGCGAGTGTGTGAGTGTGTGTGTGCGAGTGTGTGTGTGTGAGTGTGCGAGTGTTTGTGTGTGAGTGTGTTTGTGCAAGTGTTTGTGTGTGACAGTGTGTGTGTGTGCGCACGAGTCTGAGTGTGTGCGAGTGTTTGTGTGTGAGAGTGTGAGTGTGTGTGTGAGAGAGAGTGTGTGTATGTGTGTATTTGTGTACTTGTACATCTATCTTTGAGTTAGATCATCAGTGACACAGAGAGTAAAGTGAGGTCATTTTGGCCGTTCTTCACTCTCTGGGATCCTTTTAAAGGCCTGTTTGAGGGTCAGACTTGGTTTTAGGGATCAGGTGATAACTGGGTAAAGGGGAGGGTAAGGAGCTGGAGATTACAATGAATGTCCTCACAATGTACAAGTGTGTGTGTGTGTAAGTTAATCTGAGTATTAATAATGTAGACTATCTTGCCTCTCAATGAGCACATCAGTTATGTCAGTCTTTCTGAAAAGAGATCTGCTGTTGTTCATTAGAAGGCTGTAACCATCTACATTACACATACACACACACACACACACACATGCAAATAAGCACATTCATAGACTTATAATGGTTTTATATATTAGATAAACACATGCACAATTATACTGTGACGTTCAGTATGAGCTGGATTGATAACACGTATACTGTACCTGTAATTCATGAATGCAGAGTAAATGCATAAATGTAAATTTCCAGAGAAATGTTTTACATAAATTAATGTTTTATGTTTGGACCTATAAATAATCTTGTCATGTTTATTTGTCAGTTTGGCCATAAGAGGTTTGTGTAATTCATGCACTGTTTTCTGTTCTTCTGTTGAAGAAAATGTAAATCAGTTAGATTCCTTTATAAACATTGTTTTATTTGTCTCCGACTGTCCTTTGTTTAGTGGACAGGACTTAGTGCTGATATTAGAACAAAAACACAAATAAAACTGCTGTTTGACTTGAAATGGGACTGTTGTTAGCAGGTCTTCACATACTGCTCAAATAAACATGATCATTTGACTTTAACCGAAGGACTTGATGTGATATATGAAGTGTACATCATCTATCTGACACCTCTGTTCTGTTTATGAGATTTAACGTTGTTTAAAGTTATTTATGGCACTGAGAATCTTTAATAGAGAGTGAACTGTACGCCATAAAAACGTATAATGAAAAGAAAATGATTTAGACCCATCATCGTACCTGAATAAATAGCGATCACGTCCGGCCCACCAATCCCTCCCATTACAGTACTTTAGTTCAGGGGTCTGTGGAAACATTTAGAGAAAACTGTGTAAAAAATAAATAAATAAATTTGATTAAAGCTATATATATATATATACATACACTAATGCATATATACAATTTAATTTAAATAAATAAATAATAAATCAATACTTTAGATTAAAATAAATAAATACAATTTGATTGTAATAAAATAAATCACTACATAAAAATATTTGATACACATAAATAAAAAATAAATGTGATAAACTAAACAAATAAATAAAACTTGGTTTAAATAAATAAAAATAAGATTGAACTAAGTAACTTACTAAATTATTAAACATATAAAATAAAAAATAATAAAATAAATAAATGAAATTTGATTAAATAATAAATTAATATAAATAAGTTGATAAAATAAATGAATACATCTCACTTATATCCAACAGTATCACAGCAAGACATTCCAAAAAAACGCAATGATGTACTGTAATAGAAACTAAATATTTTACACATTTATAATATTAATTTGCCATCAGTATTTCTGTGCCAATGTTTCAGCGCCCCCAACGTCATATATCATATATCTAATCTGATCTCTTTCAATAATAGAAATAAAAAGAAAATAAATAAATGACAAACGAGCAGAGGTATGAATTAATATCAAAACTATGTACATATGTTTATTATTATTATGCATTAGTCTTCAGCTGATGACCGCAGTTGCAGTTCCGACCGTGTCCAGCAGATGGCAGCAGATCCTCAGAGAAACTGAACCTGCGGCTTTAACAATCTGCCGTTAATCTCTAAACCAGGGTACAAGTTACACACTAATTTACACTAGCTTGGCGCTTTCATTTTAATTTATTCATAGTGTGATAACAGATTCACTGAACGTTTTTTACTGTTAAATATCGCGTGCAGCGAGTTTTAAGTATTTCTATGAGGTTTAATCCGCACACTACATTCAGTGTATAAATGTGAATGTGCAGATTGGATTAAACGGTCGATTAAATATAAAGTGACTCATACTGGCACAACGAGTAAACTATTAGCCCCTAGTGTGAACTTTAAAGTAAAAGCTTACGTTTGTTTTGCTGGTGAAATAAGTAAACCTGCTCCCTCACCGCATCATTCCCGCCGTTCCGCCTCCCGTCGCCATAGAGACGGAATCCTGCCTGCGTCATCTGACAGTAAACTTCCAGTTTCAGGCTGTTTTCGTTTGGTAAAGTTTCCTCAGATTTATCCGTCTGATCGTGGAGACTTTCATGATCTTCAGAGATTCAGCGATGTTTTCATAAGCAAAGAGTTTCGGGTAAGTATCTTTTGTCGTTTTTTGAACACCCCGAAACGCTGAAATAGGAAAACAAAATCCTCCAGTGGTCTAAATATTATTTTTTATAAGATTATTACCATTTTCAGAGTGTTTGTCTGGGAATAAATCATAATCATCATTTAATCAGCGAATATTAGGCTACTCTTTCTGACAGAAACTGAGTATGAATTTGTTTTGATTTGTTTCGGCTGTTTGTTTAGTACAGATGTTTGTATTTTTAATATCTCTGCTTTAAAACTTGACAATAATGATTTTGAGAAATGATTTAAATCACTATGGTTATAATAATCTGTCACATCTGAATAAAATTTGCTTGTGTTTTGATTTTCCACGACAATTTTTTTTTTTATAGTTAATGTTAGTTAGCTAGTACATTACAGCATTTATTAATCTTTGTTTCGTTAGTTAATAAATATAGAGTCAGATACAACTTTAGATGCATTAGTAAATGTTGAAATTACACCAACTAAGATTAATAAATACTTTAGAAGTATTTTTCACTATGTACTTAACTAATGTTTACAAATGGAACCTTATTATAAAGTGTAAATATACAAAGTATTTGGACACCCTTACAAAAAAAGACATTTATTCAAATGTGCTATTAGTATACGTTTTTTAAAAAAATAAGTACTACTTTTTATGTACTTCTTATATAGGTTACTTAAAATTACACTTAAGTATACTTGACTTATACTGACAGAAAAACAGTGTATTTGGCCAGTACTTGTACTTAATCTTTTGATCGAGATATATTTAAATATATAAGTATTCTAAGTATACTTGACACATAGTTGTGTTTACTCTTTTTATTGAGTAGCCTATTGAATATATTTCCACATAATTTTACATAAACTTACATGTTTTGGCATCCAATACTATAGATTTGTTTGAAAATATTGCATTATAAAGAAAACGTATAAGTATACTTGTAGTATACTTCAAAATGTACTTTCATAAACTAAAAAAAACAAGTCCTAAAAGTATTTAACTAATAATAAACTATCAATATATCTATAAGTTCACTAGTTGCAGTACAAACCAAAAAAAAAAAACATAGTTTAAACTAGTTGTGTACTAAAGTTTATTACTGTTACACTTAAAGGTTACTTAAAAATATATTTTTATACTTTAACAAGTGGGCCATTTTAGTCCCAACTATTATTGAAATAGTACACTTACAAGTATACTACTAGTACATTGATATTAGTACTTACTACGTAAAGTGTACTTAAAAATATACTTGGACTTTACTTAAGTATACTTAAAAGGAACTTAAAGTATACTTGTTTTTTGTATGGGCCACTTATAAATGTCTGAGCAATATTTTGTATAAAATACTATTTTTTAATAAAATACTATACTATATTATATATTTGGCCAATACTTGTACTTAATCTTTTGATTGAGATATAAATAAAAGTATTCTAAGTATACTTGACACATAGATGTGTTTGTTTTTTTATTGAGTAGCCTATTGAATATATTTTCCACATAATTTTACACAAACTTCCAAGCATCCAATACTATATTGTTTGAAAATATTGCATTATAAAGAAAACTTGTACAAGTATACTTGTATTATACTTCGAAGTCAGTATATCTATAAGTTAACTTGTAGTATAGTTTAATTACAAACAAAAAACATAGTTGTAAACTAGTTGTGTACTTAAAGTTGACTACTGTTACACTTAAATTATACTTAAAAGTATAATTGTATACACTAACAAGTGGGCCATTCTAGTCTCTAGTATTGAAATAGTTCACTTACAAGTATACTACTATTAGTACTTACTACATGAAGTATACTTAAAAATATACTTGAACTTTACTTTAGGTTAGTTAATGAAATGAACTTGAAGTATACTTGTTTTTTGGGGCACTCGTCTCAACAATATTTTGCACTCACCTTTTTGTCAAATGTTTTGTTGTCAAAGTGTGTTTGTGCGTCTTTTACAATAAATTATTTAATATTTTGTTAATATAGTGTAATTCTGACTTTTTTTTTAAGTAGGTTTTCAAATACATTTGACACTGAAATGATTCTCTGCTTGCACTCAGAGTTTGAACCCTGTATTTATAGAGCGTTTGATTATTGATTTGGTCAGGATGGTCAGGAAAGGCGGCGCTGCGCGGCGTTCATCGAAGCATGGCTCTCACATCTCCGCTCTCAAGCGTCTCTCTCTGCTGGATCCGGCCGCTGAGGAACCTCCTCTCCTCCAGACCGATCCGGCCGCTCCAGACGAGAGTCCCGCCTGCCCGGACCAGGTTTACCTGCACGCCGCTGCCATCTTTCAGAGCACACACCTGGAGAAACCCGCCGCTCAGAGGCTCATCAGCTACGGCAGCAGGTCAGAGGTCAGCGTGCCTGCGGTCAGGGGCGAGGCGTCGCAGAGATTAGCGTACCAGCTCGCCTTCAACACGCTCAAATGTAAGTGCGAAACATGTTTTCCAGAGTAATGAAAAGAAATTTCTCAAGTTGCGGCAAAAAAAAGCAGAATCATCCCAAAACTGTTTGCCACACTGAGAAAAAAGGTTTTGCACAAATATCTAAACATTCTTAAATCAATATACATTTACCGAAGAAGCAGAATGACTGAAGATATTAAGTCTGAAAAATTGATTAAAAATAGTATTTTCTGCCAATGGGGTCATAAAAATATTTAAAGGGAAAACAAGATTATTTTTCTGACCCCATTGGCAGATATTTTTTCATGTTTTGAGCAGAAACTCAATTTATTTTGGATCTGGAAGTAAAAACTCATTCATTTTCTCCATATGGAAATTGATTTTGAACGATTAATCCTTTAAACTGTTAATCGATGGCTTTTGCTTCTGCTGAAGCTGTCAGCCTGCATTATTTCAACTCATTTTTAAAATAATTGTGTTTAACAGTGTAATTCCTGGTGAAAAACTACATTACCCATGATGCTGTACAGAAAATTCCACCAATCAGAGAGTCGCCACAATCATAACGCGCCAACAGAGCTCTTTAGCTCTATTTTGCATTCAACTTAAAATACATATTCAGTATTTTTAAATGAGTAGTTTTATATTTCTCCATTTTTAATGCAGTTGTGCTGTTTGCAGTGCTTCATGGGATTGTAGTTCTTTCCCTCACTAAAGCTGTTTAGCTCACAGTCTTATACCTTTGTATTTTTGTCTTTCACTCTATAGTGAAGTGTATTGTTGTTACTCCTACTTTTCTCTTCAGAATAACACGCACCGTTGAAACATTCACACTAAGAACAGGAATGTGTATTTGGAAAGCAAACATTGTGAATTTTAATTTCACATTGACTCTGATTAAAATGCAGCCGTCATATTAAGTGTTATGTTTATTCCCATCTATGACGGCGTGGGCGTCTCTGGCAGTGTGCAGGTAATAGGAGCATGACTTCTGAAGCATAATTTAGTCCTGCGTGATGGTCAGTATCTGTGTCCTTTTAGCAGAATAATTAATGTGCCGGAGCTCCAGAGGGACGCCTGCTTTATTGAGCGTGCTGTACATCGCTGTGGAAGAAAGTGTGCTAAACGACAGCTAACTAATGAGCCGCTTTGTGCCCAAGAGACTAAGACAGAGTCGGTACGACACAACATGTACTGTGTGACGATCAGCATGTGTCACAATTATAGGTACACTATGTCTACATGTCTTTACCCAAATACACTGTGACAAACCTCTAATAGTGATTTATACTGTAGAGCTGTTGGGACTGATTTCACAGGAAATTGCATACATACGTACAAGGCTATAACCATGTCTTGAACATTGGGGGGACCAAAGTTATTTTTTAAGGAAATAAAGAAAAGGAAATAAGAATGGTTAAAGCTTCAGAGGTCTATTGTAGTTATGAAGTAGACTAAATTATTTGCAATTTTTAAATATGCACACATTCACACTTACTCGTATGTCTAATATGTAAAAAACGTAAACAACTAAAAAATTTTTTTTGCTCGTCACATTCAGTTATGATTTACATGAATCGTAAATAATAGCATATTTTCAATTCAAAATGGTGAAATTTTATAAAAATGTTGAGTAGTTTGCATCACTGGATATTACTGTCGGTCGCTGAACATTTCTATCGTAAAACAGCCGTCAGATATTAAATATTTAACTACTTATATGTTACAATGCACTCTTTCACTACTAAAACGAAAGCGTTGCGTTGGAATTCATGCTCGTCTTCTGTGAACAGTAAGCCACGCCTTCTTTGATTTGATTGGCCATCTCAGTCATTTTGACATTGAGGAGCGCTGTTAGACCGCTGATTGTGTTACTTTACTAGTTACTTAAAAAAAAGTAATCTGATTACATGACTTACATTACTTGTAATGCGTTTCTGCCTGTTAATGTTTAATCTATAACGGGATCTTCCAGTGAAGCGTCAGTCGTCTCTCTGGTGACGTATGCAGGATTCTCCAATCGTTTAGTGCGCTTAAACTCCGCCCCTCAAGCTCACGTTCATCTGCATACACTTTTGAGAGCCACGCCCACAACTCAACGTCCAGTCAACTCCTTGCACTTTCCATTTAATCACTTTGCTGTGCAGGAGAAGCATTTGAGACGTTAATGAGATCTCATTTGTGACTTTTCTCTCCTGTGGGACCTTCTAAACATGTCAGAGACAGAATGATGATAGATGACTGTGTCAGCTGGGTCTGCTACCCACAATGCAACAGATCCATTCGACCAATCATCTGCTGTCTGAGCTGCTTGGAGGTGATACGGGCGTCTGCCGGATGATGTGATGAGATTCGCGTCAGATCCGTCAGGAGCGAGGATTGATTTCTCTGTGTGTGTGTCAGTGAAGATCATGTAGAGCCGGTGGTCTGACAGGCGTTATCCATCCGTCAGTGTCCGAATGTGGATATACACTAATCCTACATTTCCCAGAATGCCTTTCTGCTGTCGTTCGCAGGTTTGACGGTTCATCAGTATTCATTAGGCAGAATTAGGAGTTAAGACATGATCACAGTTGTCCACAGACGTCTCTGGGCCTTTACATGCACATTAATTAGAGACGGTAATGAGATGCAGGAGCTTGTAGACGAGTTGAATGTTAATTTTAAACTCTCGTTGCGCCGCGGTGAAGCGCTCAATAAATACAAACACATTCTCTGAAGAATATACCATATTCTGATCCTGTATGACCGAGGGCTATTTTCACTGGAAGTTCAATAAATAAAATAAAATAATTATAGTTTTATTTTACGGTACAATTGTGAAATAAAATGATTATTATTAATTGTAAAATAAAATTATTATTACTAATAAATAAGAAATATATATATATATATATATATATATATATATATAACTATTGTTATACTGTAAACAAATATTGTACAGTACAATTGTAAAATAAAATTATTAATAACTGTAAAATATATGAATTATCATTATTATTAAATAAAATATTAAATAATATATTACTAATTTATACTGTTATACTGTAATAATTATTATTAAATAATAATATTTTATTAATACAGTACAATTGTAGAGTAAAATTATTTTTTATTAAATAAAATATGAAATATATTACTAATTTAATACGGTTATACTATAATTATTATTATTTAATAATAATATAATAAAGTAAAATTATTATTATTATTATTATTTTATTAAATGCAATATTAAAAAAATATATTACAAGTATATTATTTTATTTTTCAGTACAATTGTGAAATAAAATTATTATTAATTGTAAAATAAATTATTATTACTAAAAAATTAAATATTAAGAAATATATTATTTATATTATTTATATAATATATTAAATATATTATTTAACTACTGTTATATTGTAAAATAAAATGATTAATAAATGAAAAAAATTATAAATTATTATTATTATTATTATTAAATAAAATATTAAGACATATTACAATTATAATATTTATATTGTAAAAATATTATTTAATAATAATAATTTTATTTTACAGTACAATTGTAAAATATAAGTATTATTATTAACTGTAAAATAGTTATTGTTATTGTTATTAATAAATAAAATATTAAGAAATATATTACAAATATATATTAACAAATATTAAACTGTACAATTTTAAAATTATATTATTCTTAATACTTACAATATATTATTATTATTACTATTATTAAATATAATATTGAGAAATATGTTACTATAATATATTACAAACGTTTTTTGCAGTATAATAAATAAATGTAATAATAAAAATGTTATTTTACAGTTGTACTATTAACTGCAATATAATATTTTTTATTAAATACTCAATTTTTACAGTACAATAGTATTACAATACTAATCTATTTATTTTATTTAATTTTTCATCTAATAATCATAAATCATGATTATTATTCTATGAACTTTAATGCTCAGTGTTAGAGGTTTGATCACATCACTATCAGCACCAGTACTAGTGAAGATTGACTTAGTGATGATTACATGTTAGGCTGAATAATATTGAAGAAATGCTCCAGTTCATGTGTGAAGTCAGACGCGATCAGAGCTGAGAATGAAGCTGGTGATATGGATGTGGCTGTTTTGGTTTGGCGAGCGCGTTTCACATGAGGTGGATCACCTGGGAAAAGCTGCTTTAATCTGTCTTAACTCCACGCTGCACGATCAATACACACACACACAAACGTGACTCACATACACACGGCTCTCTGTGTGCCGGACACACACCATCAGGATATCTTTAGAGAAATACTTTTACTTCTACATTTGCCCTCCCAGTGCTTTTTAAAATGTCCGTGCACTGGAGTGAGTCGGTTCAACATGACAGAAAAGGCCGATCACAGCTTGCAAAAGTGTAAGAATCAAGTATATGAGGCGCTTCACACAGAACGCAAAAGATGCAAAACGATTTAATGTGAAATTCAATATGTATAAAATGTGGTCTGGGTCTGTAGATCTGGTTCGATTCTCTCTCTCTCTCCTTGAGATCAAATCCATGAGATGCAAATGAAGCAGGCTGTGGGAATAAAGGGCAAAGGCTTGATTGGTCAGGTGACCTTACGGGCGCCATGATCACTTATTGGCGACTGCTGATTATTCTCCCGTGATTCCCCTGCGGCTTCATCAGTTTTCATCAGGTTTCCGAGTGCGGAGACACGTCCGGAGGAGATTGGAGCCGAATCGTCTCAGGGTTTCTGGGATTGTTTCAGTTCACTGGAGGAGATAAAGGCTTTTTAGCTGAACAGAAAGTCCACAGGGTTGATTGTGATTTTGTCCTTGAGCAGCACAACGGTTCCCCTGCCAGAGATACCACGGTAAATATCAGCCGGCAGGAGACGGAGAGCATGTGACTCATGCAAACGGCCTGATTAAAACTCTGGGCCAAAATGAGTGGTTTCTCAGGCCAGGCTCGTTGTCTTCTGGCAGATAGATGGGTGTGTTTTTGTGAACATGCGTACAGTGTGTTTCTCACATCTAGGAGATAAAGAAGAGAAATGGAGCTCCTTCCATTGTGTTCACCCCGTTCATTTCTTTTTCCTTTGTTTCGCTGTTCTTTTCTCTGCTGTCGTCCATCACTGGACTCTCTGTGTCGTAGGACTCCGCCCATAGGCATGACATCATCAGTTCTGTTTCATGACTCCACCCAGAGCGATGACGTCATTGATCCTGCAGTGACGCCCGTCTGTCTAACGCTCAGGTTTTCAGTCAGACCCCTAAATATGATCGTAATCATGCGAGGGACGCCCATCCTAAAACTTAAAAGGCATCTATATAGTTTTGTGTATAAAGACCAAATTTATACTGTGAAAAATGTATATATCCTAGTCACTATAGTACTGTATTTATTTTATTTATTTATTTACTGCATTTATTTATTTACTTTTATCAAATGTTTATTTATTTTAATCTAATTTTTGTTTTTTTTATTTTAATGCAATATTTATTTATTTATTACTTAATAAATTGTTTATTTACCCACTTATTTATGTTAATCTAATTATTTATTTAAATGTTTGTTTTTAATGTAGTTTATTTATTACTTATTTTAATCAAATGATTATTTTTATTATTTTTTTACAATTTATTTATTATTTTTGATTATTGTAAATGTTTGATTATTTACTTTTTATTTTAATCTAATTTTATTTATGTATTACTTTTTTTGTTTATTTACTCATTTATTTTATTCAATGATTATTTTTAATATAATGTTTGTTTATTTATTTTATTCTATTTTATTCTAATTCTGATTCTAATTTTTGATTAGTTATTTTTTATTTATTTTAATCCTTTATTTATTACTTATTTATTTATTTGTTTATTTGCTCATTTTAATTTAATTTAATCTAATTTTTGATTATTTATTTATTTTAATCTAATTTTATTTATGTATTACTTTTTTTGTTTATTTACTCATTATTTTAATCAATTAATATTTAATTATTTTAATATTTGTTTATTTTATTCTATTTCATATAAATAAACTATTTATTTTTTATTCTATTTCTCATTATCATTCTAATTTTTGATTAGTTATTTTTTATTTATTTTAATAATTTATTTATTACTTATTTGTTTATTTACTCATTTACTTATTTAATCAATTTTTATTTACTTTTTTTAAAATCTAATTTTTGATTATTTATTTATTTTAATCTATTTTTTATTTATTACTTATTTATTTATGTGCTTATTTATTTTCATCTGATTATTTGTTTGTTTTAATCTAAGGTTTATTTATTAATTCTTTTTATCTAATTATTCATTTATTTTTCTATTATTTATTTTTACATTTTTTGTACACCTTTTCTTTAAAAATTTTCCGTAGAATTCCAAGCACTCCCTCCCTGGGCCCCAGTTGGAAAACCCCTGGTCTTAATCTAGAGTAATGACATCATGACTCCGCCCACAGTCCTGACATCATCGCTCCTCCACCCAGAGCAATTATTGGCCCTTCTTTAAACCAACAACCCTCAACAAGAATTAGGCATAATCTCAGTATATGGTCATGAACAGATCAGCGTTTCTCCTCAGCGCTGTGATAAACATCGCTCTCATTCTCCTCCAGTTCCAGACCATTAGTGAAGCCGAGGATTTATTCTGTCAGACGTTTCTCCACCGAGACTTTGGCAGAGGAGCTGCTGTAAATGTGATCTATGTGATGATGACCACCGCTGGGCCCGTTTCTGCCGCTCTCTTGTGATTCTTTAGCCTCTTTCTAAGTCCCGCCCAGCTCTCTTCTGATTGGATAGCAGCTGTGCCATGGCCACGCCCACATGCAGTGCTGATTGCTTCATTAATGGATGATGTGCTCCACTGGAGGTCACATGTTTTCTCCTGTGTTCATTTTAAATGTTTGAACACAATTAATTGTGTAATGAGTCAAAGATCAGAGGGTTAATGACTGAATCAAGGCGGTCAGGAACACGAGACATGAATCAGAGAGATTTCCTCATATATTAACACCCTGTGTATGTGTGTGTGTGTGTGTGTGTGAGAGACTCTTCTCAGTGAACTGATGATGATGTTTGTTGATATTTCTTGCCCACACACGGTGATGGTCTTCTGTCAGGGCGGATGAATGGGATGTTTGTAGTTGGCATGGAAACCGCTGATGGACAGAGACGGGGATCACACCTGTCAATCAAGATAAGAGCTTATCTTCACTCACACACGCATCATTTACACGACTCTTCAGGTGATTCTGTACCTGCTGAAGCGTCCGAAAGCCCCGCAGGAGCGACTAAAAACAGCCACACGTAAATCCCCAACGACTGATTTCCCTTTTACTCGCGTGTAACATGAAGGAAAATTCCCAGCTCTCTCTCTCTCTCTCTCTCTCCCTCCACTCAGGGAGACAGATGCGTTCTTTATGATATGTAATTCCAAGCTCGATTCTCCAGAGAAATGAAATAAAAATGAATTAGGGTCTCTATTTTTACCCACTCAGGGAAAATGAGCTATAAAATGTATTTGCACGACCTCTTCTTTTGATCATCTTAAGGTTTTGCTGAGTATTTGGGAATATGTGAGAGATGTTTTATGTTTAAAGGAATATTTTTCACTCTCACGTGTTCTTCTTCTATACTGTACAATTTTCTTTCTTTCTTTAATCTTCAGCAGAACGTCTGAGCTTCAGTTTTCCACACAATAGAAGTGGATGATGATTGATACCATCAAAAAATGTGTCTAAATTTATTTAAACGTGTCTTTTCCTCACACAAATCATCACACACCATCATCACTCTTTCTTTTTTTGTATTAATCATATACTATTATAGTGTTTATTAATATTTTAAATTAACTTTCATTTTTCAGAATCAGATCATATTTTCAGTTTTCATTTTAGTTTTAGTAATTTTGTGATTTTTTCATCTTTATTAGTGTATTAGTATATTTTTTCAATATTCATATTTCTATATAGCTTTAATTCATTTCTATTTCACTTTTAGTTTTAATAATTTTAGTATGTCAAGTATTTTATTTTATTTAGTTTCCAAGGCAACCTTTCTAATATTTGTTTGTTTTTTAAATTTAAGTTTTTCATCTAATATTTATGTTTATATTTATTTTATTCCAGCTTTATTTCAGTTTTATTAGTCAATATTAATTATAAAAAAAAATAGTTAACAATAAAATGTGTGATAGATGTTCTGTGTTTTAAGGTTTTAACTTTTTATTATTTTGTTAATATGAAATTGTTTTGACTATTTCAAAATGTTTAATATAAAATCTCTCATTACAAACTATAATTAGATCATCCTTTGTGGAAACATTTTTTATTGTCAAAGCGAGTCTTTTATAATCTGAAATAAAAGCCTTTCATGAACCGTCTCTGAGGTTTGAACGAGTCACTTGAGTCAAATGATTCGGTTTATGGTTTTGGATATTTTCTCTCATGCAGTTTCTTCATTTTTCCCTGCGATCTAAAACTATATCAGTCTGTTTCGTTGATTTAGTCAGTGTGTCTGAACATGTTTATTTGATCTCTTTTCTGTAGATCAGGAGCTTTTGGAGGACGTCCTGATTGACAGCTGCTTCTGTGTCTCACAGCCAATGGTGAGTGGAGGACGGGACTCTGTGTGTGTGTGTGTGTGTGTGTGTGTGCGTGCGTGCATGTGTGTGTGTGAGTGGTCAAATCTGTCTGTCTGACTTTCTAATGAAACAGAATGTCCATAAATGACTAAAAACTCCCAGAATGCACTGCAGGTGGTAAATGTGACTACTGATAGTCGTGGTGCAAACACACTCACAAATGCATTTATTTTACACACACACACACACACACTGGAGGCTGAAATACAGCCGCTGTAAAGGATGAATCGTTTGTCCGCTGCTGGTTTGGCAGGTCGTTACTCTGAATCTTAAGAGAGACTATAAACTCTGAACACAATGAAGCACAAACACACACACACACACACACACACACACACAGAATGACCTCTAACGAGCTGACGCTAATGTTAATCAGCATATTAACACACACTCATGCTCTTTCGAAGCTCTCACCTGAGATCTCAGTTATGTTTCATGAAGTATCATGTTTGTCATCTAGTAAGAGTACATGGATAAGTGCTTTAAATAATGTCCTTACATGCTGTTTTATATACACAACTTTATGTGTCAGTTCATTGATTAAAAAATACAGTTATGATGTCCTGAAATGATCTTACACTAGTGATACAAGGTATTCCTCTTGTTTTGAAACATTGTAACAAAAGTTCACATGTTTGTAATTCTATGTTTGTTGTGTTAACTGAAAACGTTACGTCATTGACTGAATTTTAAACATTATAAACATTTAAACGTGAGGGATTTATTCCTGTCGCCTGTGTATCTGATGGGTCTGAGCTGTTATATCCGCAGCGCTGAGACACAGTTACCCGGCGACACAAGAGGAATCTCACGGGTCTGAATCTGACCTTCAGAGAGGACAAACACGAGGAACAGGGAATAAACCCCTCCAGCTGCTGCTGATGATTACGACAGAAACTCGAGCCGGTGAAATCTGCTTAATCTACAGCTGCATTCATAATGCCTTCTCTCGGAATTATCATAAATATGAGTTTCCTAAAATTGGACATGAATGCCCTCTCAAGTCATATTTACCACTGGGAAGCTCTGGGATAAGTGTCCGAGTTGGGCGACCATGAACTTTAAACATGCCGGAGGGGAGAGCGATTGATGTGACTGCTATTCTTTATTAGTTTTTCCACAACAGCAACATCATCTGGTCTTGTCGTTAAAGTAGTGCATATTTACATGAAAAATCATTTGAACCGTATTGTAAGTTTTATAGACAGCAAAAATAGCCTGTATTTGACGAAATTCCAGAATCATCAGCCAGCTGATTATCTAGATAATGCAGTGAATGTTTATATGGTTGTCAATTAATGGGATGCATAATATCCTTTTTTTGCTTTCATAAGATTTTCTCAATAAAAAGGCCAAATAATAAACCTGGTGTCCTCCATGCTTCCTGTTTTTTCCGACAACAAAGCACTTGACAAGCTTGTAATCACAGCTTAAACACAAGTTGATGTGTAATCACAACAACAAGGCAGCTTTACACAAATTTTATGTGGCGTAAATGTATTTAGACGTGGAATCAGTGGCTGAAAAGCTGAATGTTGATTCTCATGCCAGGGTTATTATAGTTAACTAAAACAAAAACCATAAAAAACAAGTTCGTTACTTAGAAACAAAAATATAGATGTTAACTAAAATAAAATAAAATAAAATAAAATATTAAAAATTTTCTCATTTTCATTTAGTTTAACTTGATTTACTAAAATAACTAAAACTGAAAACTGTAATAATCAATAAAACTAAATAGACATATTGTTTTAAAAATATAAAAAAGGGCAAAAAAGCAAAATTACTAAAACTTTAATTAAAATTAAAAATTTAAATTTAATTAATTAAATAAACAAATAACTAATAAACTAATTCAAAATATTAATAAAAGCTATAGTTAAAAAAACAGAGTTTGTAAACAGTAATTGAATTTATAACTTTCATTTTTTCTTGTTTTCTGAATAAAATCATCAAAATAAAGTGAGTTTGTGCCTAAAACAAGAACAAATATCTGCCAATGGAGAAATAGGCAGAATTCAAAGAGAAAACAAGATCTCACTTCATTTTGAAACATTTTTCAATAAACAAGACTTATTATCTTCAGTCATTTTGGTTCTCCAGTAAATGTATCTTGATTTAAGAATGTTTAGATATTTGTACTGAAAAACGAGACAGAAATACTGAGAAAGAACATCATTTTTTGCAGTGCCGCAAGTTATTCACTCAGTATGAAGTTAACTTACGGTCCATGAGCAGACTGTATATTCCTCTTGTGTGTTTGTATTATAAAGATTAGTCTCTCTGTCTGTCTGCAGCTGGACGGCAGGATGAGTCTGGTGGCCGTCATGCTCACTGATTTAATGGACAGGAAGTTCCTCCCACGCATGCAACCGGCCAATCAGGCGGAGGAACAGGTGAAGGCTGTCAGAGAGGTGGAGGCGTGTCTGCTCAGGTGGGTCAGAGGTCAAATTCACAATAATATTTTAGTACTGGTAAGATTGCTCAGAGATTCACAAGTGAATATATATTTAAAGAGGGCGTATCATGCCTTTTCTCAAAGTCTTGATGTTGTTTTTGTTTACTTTCACTACTATCTAACTCAACCAGGCCCCGCCTCTTTACTCTGCATATGAATTATTTAAATGAGGAATATTGTGAAGAAAACTCAAGACTTCAATGGAGGCGTTTCAGGGAGTTCAGAAACTGTTTTGTAAGGTGTGTAAAGCCGTGTTTGGTGTTATCGTTGTGTGACAGGTTCAGGACTAAACTTGTGGCGTCATTGGCTCGATGTCGAATCAAACATGACCTGCTGACGCTGGAAAACATCCTGCCGGAGAACATCCGGCACAGACAGGAGCGAGCGACGCAGCTGCCGCTGTACGCGTGGATCAACACGCTCCGCAGCAGGTGGAGAGAGATTCCACTCAAACACTCACTAAAGAGCTATTAGTACTACATTTGTTTCATATATTATTCGGTTATCGTTGCATTACAAAAAATTATGTTCTTCCTCAGTATTTTTCTGACCCCTCTAGCAGATATTTGTTCTTGTTTTAAGCACAAACTCACTTAATTTTCATAAGTTTTTCAGTAAACGACTTAATGTCTTCAGTCATTTTGCTTCTCTTTAAGAATCTTTAGATATTTGTTCTGGAAAACAAGACAAAAATACTGAGGCAGAACATCATTTGCCGTGGGGTTTGTTTTCATCTCATTTCCTTGTATTGCCGTATGATTTTCCACTGAAATTATTTATTGTTTATGAGGTAGAAAGATGAGAATGTGTTTGTGTGAGTGTGATTTATAGTTCAGATGTGGCATTATTCTGGTTCTCCCCTGTTTAACCTCCATTCTGGGGTGACCAGTCTTATTTCATACGTGTTTGTGTGAGGCTGTAAATTTAACTGAGTTGCAGACAGATCCAATCACCAGCACTGGAGGTCACACACACTCACACACTCACACACACACTGATTTCTCCTCTCTATTGTGTTGCTCTTGGCTTATATTTGACACTTAATTTCATCATCTGTGTGTGTAGTTTTGAGGAGGTCAGTGAAGTGTTACACACATCAGGGTTTTCCTGCGTTAAATCTGTCAGACAGCTGGAAGGACGGACCTTCTGTAGAGACACACACTGCCACGACCTGCTGGTGTTTCCCAACAGCGTGAAGAGAGAACTGACCGACACCAGATTACTGAGCGACTACAGGCTCGTCATTCAGGTACACATTCATTTTTGTGTGGAATCCAACCCATTATCGCTAAATAAACCCAGAGAGGGTGATCAGGAGGGCTGTTTGATTGTGAAAGTTTTGGAATCGACTCCGATTCTGATTTCTGGTTCTGGAATCAGTTAACTTGATTCCAATAATCGATTCCTCAGCGTTGTTTGCAATTATTTTTCGATTCAATTTTTTGTTTTGAAAGTTCATTATAGGCTCTCTGCGTGTTTTCTTTCAGCATTATCATTGGCTTATAGAAGGAAAATGTAATAAAAAAGATTAATATGATGGCACATGCTAGTGGATGAGTTGAATCAACTACATAAATTTATCCACTAACCATTCAGAAACGTCTAAAAGTTGTAACTTCTTCCTGAGTCTCTCCATCAGTGTCGACTCCGGTTTGAACAATGTAAGGCTGAACACCGTTACTGACAATCCTCATTTTGGCTGCGTGAGATTCTCCAGCTTTGTTGTTGTTGAGCTGTTAAAGCTCCGCCCTCTTCTGGAAAGGGGGCCGGGAGCAGCAGCTCATTTGCATTTAAAGGGACACACACAAAAACGGCGTGTTTTTGCTCACACCCAAATAGGGGCAAATTTGACAAGCTACAATAAATGAACTGTGGGGTATTTTGAGCTGAAACTTCACAGACACATGAATATACATTATCCTGCTTATCACATGGCTGCTTCCCCCAGAGGGCGTCATCTGCAGTGAAATACTAGAGACGTGAATGAAGCACCTCAAATGCCCGTATAAGTGCAATTATACAGCATCGGATAAGTCGTGTTGTGTGTGACGGTGTGTGTTTTGTGTGTTTGTAGGATAAGTCGTGTTGTGTGTGACGGTGTGTGTTTTGTGTGTTTGTAGGATAAGTCGTGTTGTGTGTGACGGTGTGTGTTTTGTGTGTTTGTAGGATAAGTCGTGTTGTGTGTGACGGTGTGTGTTTTGTGTGTTTGTAGGATAAGTCGTGTTGTGTGGGCCCCTGGGCGCTGCGGCCCCTGCTGGCTGAAGGAGGAGACGTCCTCATGACCGGATGTTTCTCTGCTCAGACTGTTGCGCACGTGGCTGCGGTGGCTGCGTCTGCGTCTGCGCACACACACGCTGAAACACACTCTCTGTCGCAGTCAAACACTCGTGGTCAGAGCACAGTGATTGTGTGTTTGGGAGATCCGTCACAGACAGATGAACTACAGAACACACTCTCCAAACTGGGCTGCAAGAGTAAGGGGTTATATTGTATTACATTATTTCACATAATTCACATACACACATATATATTTTATATCAATATAAATATATATCATCTTACAATTTTATATGTATATAGTATAATCAAACTAAAAGTTAAATACTAATTTAACTCTAATTTAACATACAAAAAGTGCATTTAGACATCACAACACTATAATGTACAGTATGAAAGATGGATAAATATTTGTTTTACATTTGAATGTTTTTTTGGGGTTAATGGATGATAAAATCTAATGATGTGAACAGCATGGTGCTCGCAACGGCAGGTGCATGAACTGATAAAAATATATGTCTTGAATGCAATTTAAGTTGCTTTAAATAAACGTGCTGAATGTATAAATGAGCTTGATAGAGAGACACTGATGAAGGTTAGACTCAGACATGTAGCATGTGTATCTAGTGTGTGTTTGACCTTGGTATATTTCTGTAGAAAAATGCTAATACGTGTCTCCAGGGGTCTAAATCTGCAGAAAAAAAGTCCCTTTGGGGACGTTCACTAAGAAAAAATGGACATTTTTTTTATTGCCACAGTCACTGAGTTATTTTGAGTTTCTCTACAGAACAACTGAAGACAAAACAAATGTGTGTTTGTCAGATGTGAAGCTGCTCTCAGTCTCTCTGGAGTCTCTGGACGTGTCTGACACGCGTCTGCGGGAGGTTCGTGTGATGGTTGTGATGCCGGCGTGTTCCCTGTCTGCCGTCAGCAACCCTGTGGATTACATCATGCAGGAGAACAGAGGTACACACACACACACACACTGTCATTGCACTGCACAGAGACTCTGAGCATCCGTCACATGTGATTGTTCTGGAACACTTTCAGACCCGCGGCTCATGCTGGATCTGTCACATGGTTCCGTTTCTCCAGAAAAGCTCCAGGCGCTCGTGTGCCGACAGAGGAAAGATCTGCAGCGCGTCGTCCAGTGTGAGTGTGTGTGTGACTCGTACCGCTTCATTTCACTGAGTTTAAACTCTTTATTAAATGATCTAAAAAACATTTATCTGAAAAATGATTCACTCCAGAAAACAATTCAGAATAATTTAGAAAATTCACTCTAAAAATTAATTCAGAAAAATAATTCACTCTAAAAATTAATTCAGAAAAAAGAATTCGCTTTAAAAATTAATTCAGAAAAAAGAATTCGCTCTAAAAATTAATTCAGAAAAATAATCACTCTAAACATTAATTCAGAAAAAATAATTCACTCTAAAAATTAATTCAGAAAAATAATCACTCTAAACATTAATTCAGAAAAAATAATTCACTCTAAAAATTAAAAAAATAATTCACTCTAAAATAATTCAGAATTCAGAAAAATAATTCACTCTAAAAATTAAAAAAAATAATTCACTCTAATATAATTCAGAATAATTCAGAAAAAAAATTCACTCTAAAAATTAATTCAGAAAAATAATTCACTCTAAAAATTAATTCAGAAAAAATAATTCACTCTAAAAAATAATTCAGAAAAAAAATCAATAAAAAAGAAAAATAATTCACTCAAAAAATAATTCACTAAAATTGTTTGGAAAAATAATTAAATTTTTAACTTATTTTTCTCAGTTATTAAGGTATATTTCATTGATTTCACATGTTTAAAATGAATTTTTTTAATGTAATCATAGTTTACATCAGTTTTTGCATTATTTAGCATCCATAAACATCCTTTATTTTGATAAAACTAAAAGATGTTTATAAAATATTGTGGTTTAGTCAATTTTTTGTCCCCAGTAAAATCATCCTCTCATGGCTTCTTCTTTTAACTCCACTGAGATCAAACTAATGTAAACCAGCGTGAACTAGTGTAGACCAGCAGAGAATGTGTGTAAACCAGAGCTGATCCAGTGGTTTCCAATAATCTGATGAGTGATTGAACATGCCTCTCTGTAATGATGTTCATAATTTCTGTGATGATTTGTGTGTTATTGATCTTGTGTGTGTGTGTGAGAGAGAGATCCGTTCATCAGTGTCTATCGAGCGTGAAGAGGCTCCGTCCCTCCCTGCAGATTAACACACCGTTAATTAGTGGTGTTCGTCAGTGAACAGACAGTCATGGCAGTGTGTGTGTGTGTGTAGTTCCTCAGGTGCGGGCGGTGCTTTACTCCACCTGTTCTGTTCACTCAGAGGAGAATGAGGAGGTGCTGAAGACGATCATCTCACAAACACAGGAGAATCACTCCACAGCGCCGCCCTACAGGTGTGTGTGGGAACATCTCCACATTAGTTGTTTCTTGTGATCACGGTTTTTCTGTACTTAAAAATGAATAAAATAATGAGTAATAATAATAAAAACAAACAATAAAAATAAAATTCTCTGCTCAGAATTCATTTCAGTTTGTTCTGAGCAAAACCAGTATTTGTTTGTTTGTTTTGATTTCAGAGTTCTGAGGATTCAGTTCCAAAAAGTTACTCATTAGAATGAAATAAAAGAATGCGTAATAACTTTATTATGAGATTATGTACAATAAGCTTTGAAAATAACAAAATCATCAAAAAAATCACGTTTTTTTTTTTACACATAATTATACATTACATAATTTTATATATTAAATTTGTATATATTGTATATTATTCATGTATATGAAATTTATTTATGTACTATTAATTATGGATATTTCGAGCATAAATACAATGATATGCATTACACAAGTTTCTAAATGTATTCAGATTTTATTTACAAGTGTCATGTTAGTGATTTTTATTCGTTATCTACCACAGATTTATAATTTGATGACATAAATTACTGTTATTCAGAGTCAGTTGTAATGTTAGAGTGACCACAATGCCGGTCATAACATAAGCCAGTAATTGCGTGTGTGTGTCAGTTTGAGTTTTCCAGGTCTCCTGCAGGACTCCATCACTGAAGATGAGGAGATGAAGGAGATGAAGACCAGCTTCTTCAGACTGGAAGCATCAGATCATCACAATGGCTGTTTCTTAGCTCTGCTCACACGACAGGTACTAAACATCAGCTTTACAATTCCTTAAAAGAACAATTACTGACTCTCATGATGTTCCAAATGAGAGAGTGGAGAACATAAACGAGAATGAACTTCAGTCCCGCCCACTGAGTGTGACTGACATGTGGATCATCCAATCAGAATCCCTGGAGAAAACCATATTAGTTCATTTAAAAACAAATGGCGTCACGTATGATTTAGTCTCATTTGTGTCTTTGAAAGCTCTTGAATGTGATTTAGGAAGTGAAATATTGGTCAGAATAGAATACTTGAACACTAAACAGTATATTTACTGTATGCTGCATAGTAGTTCTTAAAATATATATTATGCATTATGCAAAGATAAATGTTTCAAACAGTAGTATGCTACACTGCTGTCACATGATCTCATGTTGCAAAATATATTTAATATATATTTAATTAAATTTTGAAAAAGATTATTTTCCTGAAATACTTTGAGCCAAATTTTGGTATAGTTATATATTTTATATATTTTTTAAAATGGGAAAAAACAGATGGAAGGTCGAGTTTGTGAGCTGGAACAGATATCGTGTTTTTAGGCTGGTTATTTTTGTGATGTTGTTTTTGCTAGTTAAGCCTCAAAGCATGCTGGGAGGAGTTTCTCTGGGGTTTGATGGAGACGCTCTTTGTTTCTCATGTCCATGTTCTCATTGACTAATCCTGCCGTGTCTGTTGAGGAATCCCGTCTTTCCCTCCCTCCGCTTTCATCTGCAGCTAAAAATAAACAGCGGAGAGACGGAGCAAGAGGGAGGAAAAGAGACTCGATTCAGCTTCCTGCTGGGATCTTTCTGGTGGATCAAAGTTCCCCGAAATGATCTGCAGTAAACGGGTGTGAGAGCGTTTATGTACGTTTCATATATGATGAAGGTTGCTGTGTTAGATTACGGCAATCCGTCATATTTATTCCTCCTCTGACAGTCAGAAAAACATCATCAAGCCTCCATATCCTTCCTGCCACGACTAATAAAAGCCACTAATAAAGATTATTGTGGTTCGCTTAAGAAGGTCTCATAAAAAGGCTATTAGACGCGTGTGTGGAAATATTACCGTCCTCCTCCTCCCGGTTTTATGATGCATCTGTACGCTCGCACCTGGGACCGATAAAATCTTCAGCTGCGTTTAGACCTATTATGCCCTTTCTCAAAGTCTTGATGTAGTTTTTGGGCTCTACTAGAACATGTTTTCATGCTTGAATGTTGATTATTTTCCTCATATTCTCCATTGTTCAGCTCCTCTCTTCCCAGTCTGTCAGTAACGCTCTGTTTAGTTCCTGTCTCTGTGAAGCCCCTCCTTCTGAAAAGCACAGTGTGCTCTGATTGGTCGGCTGAAGCAGTGTGTTGTGATTGGTCATTTGGGAAATGTCCCGCCCCTTACCATAATCGCAACCAGGCCCCGCCCCTTTATTCTGCATATGAATTATTTAAATGAGGAATATAGTGAAGAAAACTCAAGACTACAATGGAGGCGTTTCAGGGAGTTCAGCAACACTGACACTGATATAGAGAAGAACTGGAACTCAAACAGCAACATTACACACTAAAGACAGATGAACATGGTCCTCTTTAAAAATAAAATTTCTTTATTGGCAACGATGGTTCCATGATGGTTCCAAGGTTCTTTGGGGAACGAAAAATATGAACCTTTTTGAACCTGCATTTTTAAGAGTGTAGGCCGGTGTGTGTGTGTGTGTGTGTGTGTGTGTGTGTGTGTGACCTCATGTTCAGCTAAAGGACAAACATAATGACCGTAATCGGGGGCCAGAACTGCATCAAAACCACATGATGGGCAATAAATGTGTGATGTTCAGGAGGAGGAGGGCAGGATGTATTGAATAATTCAGCCTCATGTCTGCATGCGTTAGCGTCAACAGGGCAAAACCTCATGTCCTCAAACACACACACACACACACATACCATCTGAATTATTCACTGGGAGTGTGTGTGTGTGGTGCTGAGACAGCAGGGGATCCTTTAAGAAACACACTGAACTAACATGCAACACACAGAGAAATGTAAATTTTGACAAAAATATTTTTTCCTGCATAATAGGAAATATTTGTGGTTGGTCCACAGCATTTTTTCAACCTTTTTGATGCATTTTACAATATAAAATATACATTTGGCTCAAAATTATTTCAGAAAAAAATTGACTTTTTAAAATATTTATATAAATATATTTTTAAAATATTTTATTATTATAATGTGACCTTTTTGTATATAATATTAATAATGTATTATTTTTCATTTATATATATATATATATTTATATATTTTTTTCTACAGTACAGAAAAAATAGGTACTTGTTTTCCCCCTTCAGTTTGACTGATTTACCATTTTATATATTTTATACATTTTTTAGATGTTTTATCTAAAGTGACTCTTCTAAACCAGTTTACACGACACCATTTTCAACTAAAAACAGAACCTTTTTTAACGTTTTAGCCGTTTATTTGTTTGGAAACAGCGTTTTGGGGACCTGAAAATGCCAACTTTTGAAAACAAGTTTTAAAGTGCAAGTTTGTGAAAATGGTGCCTTCTTGCGTATTACGTGTTCAGTCTAGAGGCACGTAGTGTTTCTTTACAAAGTGACATCGCCATCTACTGGCCCGGCAGCAGAATGCAGCGTTTTTAGACGTTTTCGCAGATCCGTGTGAACTGGGATCGTTTTGACAACATTGTCGTCTGTACGTGAAAAATGCAAAGGAAAACCTTTTCTATTTTTAGTATGTCCTTGTCGTGTAAACATACCGATACAATGTTTCAAATAGATTTCAGCATTTTTTTTGCTTTGTCTCCTACACAGCCTGAACCAGAAGTGATAGAAACGCCACAGGAAGTGCTCGCTCGTGCAGCGGCCAAAGGCTTGTTAGACGGCCTCCACCCAAACCAGCCAATCAAGAAAGAAAGCAGAGGCCGACGGTCCCGCAGAGCACCTGCCAATCAAGCGCGCTCCATGAAGACACGCCCACACGCCACACAGAGCGACCAATCACGTGTAGCGGAATTCTTGAGTCACGAGATGAAAGGAAGCAGCTCGGCGCCGACAGTTTGTCATCAGAGCGGCAGCAGAACTCAGTCACCTCGGAGTCCTTTGCGCTATGGTTAATTTAACTAGTTGAATAACAATATATTTAACCTGTTAACTGTCTGTGCCTTCTGAGCACAGATCTGAGCTTAAGTGATCGTAATTCTTGAATGCTTTGCAATACAGACCTCAGGCTGGTCTCTTTTTCCTTTATATATTTTACAAAAAAAATCTGAAGCCATATCTCTCACCAAGTTGTGTTCCAAATTTGATTTCAGAAAAATTGAGCCGCTAAAGTACTGTTTCCTGACTAACGCAATGTCTGTTTTCAAAAAGGCTTTCACAGGATGAATTTTGAGTGAAGCTTTCAAATGATACGCAATTTGTGATGATTATTAAAATATGTGATGAGGAAAAAGGCTATTAAAAAAGCAACACTGACAGTTAACACATTAACGGTAATGTTTTTTTCAGAGTAAACCACTGAGGAAAACTAACCTAACTTCCTGTTTACTTCTGTATCTCCACAGATAAACCCTGTAGTTCTCGACGTCTCTCTCAGGGCGTGTTCTCCAGGACAGGCTCCACCCCTAATACCACAGACCCCACCCCTAACACCACAGGTCCCACCTCTTACACCACAGACTCCACCCCTAATACCACCGGCCCCACCCTTAACACCACAGGCTCCACCCCTAGCCCCACCTCTTTCTCCAGTTTATACTGTAACAGTTTGACTGGTTTGAATGCAGCTGCAGTATCTGCAAATGACATTCACTCCTCCGCGCCGATCGCTCCACCTAAAGGCCGACATGAAGTGCTTCGGCCGGCGACTGTCACGTTTCCGCCTGTTCTGTTGTCAAGCGACGGTCTTCTTCCACAGAGGCGGAGCCACACCCTTACAAACCCCGCCCACACCCACCTGCAGTGGAGTAACTCGACACCGGCTCTCCCTCGAAGCCAAGCGGCGTTCAGAGCGAGACTGAATCATCTGCGGCCGTGGCTCTGACCGACGCATTAGTGCGGCTACGTCAGTATTTTACTCTCTATCTCAGTATTTAAGACCTTTAATCTTTATTAGACATCCCATCTAACTCATTACTATTACTAAACTTTACTGTTTAAATGTCACTGCCATCCAAACAAGCATATTTTCCAATGTCATTTGGAACATGCATGCAAATAAAACAAGGACAGACACTTTTTTTTGTGATGTAATTTATTTCCACAACATGTTACATTAATATGGTGTAAAAATGAGAGTCTTAGTGGTTGATCTGGGTTTTAAAATACCATTTTGTGAGAAATAACATTCCTGTGTTTGTTTATTCTCGACCTATACTGTAGCAGGGGCTCGACGTGTGTGTGTGTGTGGCTCATCTGAAGTCTGAAACGCTCTATGCAAGTACGCAAAATCTTTTAGCTAAGCAAGCTCGAGTTCATGCATCACTGCGTTCCACGATTCATAATGCAATGCAAGTGCGTTTTGCATCTTCAGCATCGCCACAAGGGCAGTTATAGAGGGCATTAGCGTAACCCGACGTCCTCTACAGTGAGGAACTGTGTTCAGACAATGTTGCTCTTTAAAGAGAATGGTAGAAAAATATGATGGTTTGCTGATGTTGAATCATTGTTGAATTTTATTCAGATTTTACAAATCGAATCGATGTTGTTTCAACATCATCTAGTACAGTTCAAATATGAGGTTCAATAAACTTCCATTTCAACTACTATTTTGTATGTCAGGCTTTAATGTTGAGTAACGTGAACATGTCTTTAGCAGGACATCTGAATAAAACATCTGGTTTAATGTCATTTAGACATTTGAAGGACAGTACTGAGGTCTTTTGTGTTGCGTATGTACAAAAGGAGCGCACGTTTGCCAAGCATTCACGTCTGCATTTGCATACTTGCACAGGGAATCTGTCAGACCAAGTGTTTAGATGAGGTGCATGTGTATTTGTGTGGTCAGAAAATTCCCATTTCGCTCCACATTACAGTATCGATCTGAGAAGATGATACACAGATATTCCCACTGAGCATCATGATCTGATCATCATGTGTTCGATGGGTTTGCACTGAAACATTTTACACACACGTTCCTTTCCCAATACCCAACACCAGAAAATTCCCTCTAAATTTCTTGCGGAAAGAGAACAAAATTTCAAAGGATCCAATTTCCCAAGTGCGCGAGTCGCTTTGAATGAGTGGGTGGTTTGAAATGAAACACACTTATGGGACAAATCAGACTGGAGCTTGAATCCAGGTCACGCGTGTGAAGAGTAACATTGATCTGAGCGTGACGGGATCAGTGAGACATGAACTCTGACGCCCTCGAAATACTTCAGTGAAAAATGTGCTAGTGTAAGGCAGAGGCATGCTTCATTCAGGACAGTCGTTCGAAATGCTTCTCGTTACACACACTGACATCTTGTTCATCTCGCATTACACTTTTTGTCTTTTTTTCTTCTCGGCTGCATCAGTAAATACACACACACACACACCTGCTGTCCATCACAGCTGTTCCGTTCCGTCATTGGTGGGGAACCTCGGGGGCGGGCTTCTTTTTCAGAGTGTCTATGATTGATTGGACGCCCCGCTTCACGCTGGATGTTACGCGGCGGGTGACGGAGTCGCTTGGGGCCGGGGCCGAGGAGCCGGTCTTCCCCAGACACTTCTGATACCGCAACTAGAGGAAAACAGGATTATACTGGTATGATTTTATGTACTCAGATGGATGATATTCTTCAGTAAACATGTTTACAATAATGTTCCCTCAAGAAACTGTTAATTCGTAAAACTTTTGTTTACTTGTGTTCGCTCACAACTATTGTGTTCAAACTTTTGCGTTCCCTCAAGAAACTTTAGCGTTCCCTCGAGAAACTTTCACGTTCGCTCGAAAACTTTAGCGTTCCTTCGAGAAACTTTAGCGTTCGCTCGAGAAACTTTAGCGTTCGCTCGAGAATCTTTAGCGTTCGCTCGAGAATCTTTAGCGTTCCCTCGAGAAACTTTAGCGTTCCCTCGAGAAACTTTCACGTTCGCTCGAAAACTTTAGCGTTCCTTCGAGAAACTTTAGCGTTCGCTCGAGAATCTTTAGCGTTCGCTCGAGAAACTTTCGCGTTCCCTCGAGAAACTTAGCGTTCGCTGGAGAAACTTTAGCGTTCGCTTGAGAAACTGTAGCGTTCGCTCGAGAAACTTTCGCGTTCCCTCGAGAATCTTTAGCGTTCGCTTGAGAAACTTTTGCATTTGCTCAGGAATCATTTGCGTTTTTTTGTAAAGCACTTGCATAAATTATTCGGTAAAAGTGATAAACTGTATTTAAGAATGTAAATGTAACAAGTCTCTAAATCATCTTTTTGAGGCGAGACTATTGTTCTAGGTATTCATCTGATTATGTGTCACTAAAGTAATTCCTGTGGGTGAGTTTTCTTCATGTCAACTGTGCTTTACGGATAATCACTTTACCTGGTTTAACCTGGAATATTCCTAAATGAGAAACATGTGATGCGTGTTTGTGACACTCACCACACAGGCCGACTGCACGGCCTCCGACACGCTTCCTGCGTTGGGTTCGCACCAGAACACGTGACACTGGAAGTGCTGGTTTCCAGTGTCCATGATGAATGCAAACGTATGGACGTCACGCCCCACGCCCATGAAAGACAGGAAGCGCACTCGACACTCCACTATGACTTCCTCCTCCTCTTCCTGCCCGAACAGAAGAGAAATGACAATAATAAATCTGTCCAATGTCACCCGTTATGAATAATTTTCACAGGCCTGTTTGAGACACTTTATCCATCAAACGTTTGGAATAAATGTGAAAGTGTCCAAGCAAAGAACAAATTTGTCACATGTCTCAGATTGTCCTGGTGTCCACATGGGCAAGTTTTGTGTCATATGGACACTTAAACTCACAATATACAGATGAATTGCTCATTTTGAGCTACATATATCTGCCAAACAAGAGAATGACACTAAATGACTCAATATCAGTCAATTTTTAATTTAAATTTTTTTTTAGAAAATGAGCGATGGTTTCTCTAGATAAGACTCTTATTCCTCGTCTGGGATCATGTAGAGCTCTTTGAAGCTGCACTGAAACTGACATTTGGACCTTCAACCTGTTGAACCCCAGTGAAGTCCACTATATGGAGAAAAATCCTGGAATGTTTTCCTCAAAAACCTTCATTTCTTTTCCACTGAAGACAGAAAGACATGAACATCTTGGATGACATGGGGGTGAGTAAATTATCAGGAAATTTTAATTCTGAAGTGAACCAATCCTTTAAATAATAAAACCAAAATGTAAGAAGCATCTAAAACTGTTGCGTTCCTTCAAAACTTTGCTTTTGCTTGCAAAATTTGTGTTCACTCTCAAAACGTCAGCGTTTCTTTGAGAAACTTTGTGTTCACTCACACAATGCTTGTGCCCTCTTGAGGAACTTTGAGTTTTACTCGCAAAAAAACATTGAAATATAATCTTTTCTCCAGTCTCATGTTTTCATCATGTCACTTTAGGGGCTCCGTCAAATACAGAAAACTGAAGTTTTTTTTTTTTTCGTTTTCATAAAAAAATTTTTAAAGCACTTGCATGAATTATTCGGTATATGCGTTACATTGTAATTAAGTTAAGAATGTGAATGTAAGAAGTATCTAAATCAGAATCAAATCAAAATGACATTGGCTTATGTCTGCAAAACAGTTTTAACAAATCAAATAAAAATTATTTTGAAACATTTTTGTCTCTAGATGTCATATTTCAGACAAACCGCCATGGATTAGTTTGGAAATGTTTGTCTATGAGGAGATGGAAATCAATGTGCTCGTTTTATTTTAATGTTCGATCTATTGTGAAGTTTATAGCAGTAATGTGAATCTGCTTAAAGCGCCACCTAGTGTCAGACGGATAAATACAGGAGAGAAGTTTGAGGTCTCTGATTTAACTGTTTCAGGGCAGAAACACAATGAAACAAAAGGAAAATAGAAGTAGAAAGCGTCACCTTCTCTTTGATGACAGTAATCGTGGCGTCAGCGACGTTCAGCAGGACGGGGGTCCAGTCCTCTTTCCCTGCGGTGGACATCAGACTGTCTATCGCTCCATTTATCATGTCCATTCCTGAAACATACCATTTGAGAAGAACATTATAGTTCTGTACAGTTACACAGAAATTTACAAAATGACTCCAAAACCTAGTGATCTGTCTCACTGTCTACAGAGGCAGAGATGAACCTTCTGAGAGACTGACTAACTTTCTGTGAAGATGCTTTGAAAACGAGGCATATTGTGAAAATAAATTTGACTCGAATGATTCGAAGACACTCTGTGTGTGTGTGTGTGTGTGTGTGTGTTACCTATAGGTCTCAGTACTGACGTCATTCCCAGGTAAAGCACATGGAAGCTGTGTTGTAGGTCAGTCTTTGGCGTTGGAAACTCTACTGAGGAAACACACAGATGAGAAACACGACCTGATCATCACACAGAATCGACGCTCTAAATGCATCACACACAGCTCTTGATGCACGATGAAAACAGAACAATGCATCCTTTGGGACACGAGGAATCCTGTGCTGGGCATCTTTGCATTATAAATACGGACGGTTTCAACTGGACGAGCTGCTGTGATGAAGATAAAGATGAGACGGATGTAAATGCAGGAGTAATTCTCTGATCTCTGCACAGCTGTAACAGACTTTAATTGTGTTTTAATGGGTCAGAACCGCAGCTCAACTCTTCTTTCATTATCTCATTGATCATTGCAGGCATTTACAGACCTAATGAAATAAAGCGCGAGCTGTGCTGAGGTCAGCGCGTCCCATCACACACTTTATTTATGGACTCCTCTACACACACACACACACACACAATAGATATTTACATCAAAACAAATAAATAAACCTAAACAGATTATAGGTCTATTTATACAATTTTGCTGCAACAAAACAATGAATCTCTGTGACCCACAGCAGTGTTTACTCAGCAAAAACATCACCGACCAATAAAATACAGGCATTTGCGTCATGTGACCAGAACTCCAGATACACGTCGAGTTCACCTTCAAATAAAACTGCAAAGTTTCACAGAAACTCATCAAAAAAAAAAACATCTGGGATCATTTTGTGATTGAATCTGTTCACATTATAAACGTTTGGTTTAACAGCTTCTGCTTAAATTGATCAAAATGAGTTTGTAGAGGAATATAAATTGGGCCTAAAATACAAATTTATTTTAAAAACTATTACATTTTGCAAACTTTAAAATAAGCTCACACGTCGGTTTTTAGCTGACATCATATTTTCTTATTTTAACATCATTTTTAAGCCTTCGAAAACCTGCATACGTATATGAGCGAATTTTAAAAAGTGTGATTTTTTTGACCTGGAAAAGTCATGAAAATTAATACATGTTTAAAAATCATGGACATTTTTATAATGAACATAAAGGTTTCTTGCTATGCCAAGCTCAATAATATTTTATTGGGTATAAACTGCTATAAATGGCTAATTTATGAATTTATTATTTTATTTATTTATAAATTTATTGTAATCACAAAAGACTAGGAAAGTCATGTGAATTAATTGGAAATAAAAAGTGTAAACATTCAGTTATTGAAACTTCTGGAATTATGGAATTATAATTTTTTATTTAATTATTTTATAAATAAAGTTCAAAACAAACACTTTTATGCAGTAATGCAAAAGCTATAAAAAGAAATAGCTATTATATAAAAAAAAACATATAAAAAAAAATTTAAATTAAAATATATGTAAAATAAAAACTGGGAAAAACTGAAGAACATTCAGAACTTCTGCAAATATAGAATGCAATACATTTTAATTTATAGTTATTTTATTTTATTATTTCATGAATAAAAATTTGCAAAAAAAAATGCATAAGTTTATTCAAAAAGTACAATAAAGATCTTCTCCTACACTGAGGTCTTCAGATATTGTCAAATATTGAGAACTGCTGCTCTAATGTCACTCAATCATCAAACAGTTCAGATTTGACTGGTCATGTGACTTTACATCTCTTACCTCTGAGAGGAACATCAGAGCTGAACTGAGACGAGGAACCTGCGCCGGGACCGACGCTCCTGCGTTCGGCCATAATCTGAGAAAACAAACAAAACAACTGAGGAAAGAATCCTCCAATCGCATTCATCCTCCCGCAGGTCGTTAATCTGAGCGTATAAATCTGAGCTCAATGTTAATCAACGTCTGTGGATGGACGTGCTGAGCGGGCAACTTTACATGAGGATGGACAGCGCATACTAAAACACACACACACACACACACTCAACAGCAGAGAAATAAACGCAGATATTCTCCCATGAACACACATTTATCTTTTCACAGAACAGCAGAGAAATGGCTTCAGATGAAACAGGACAGATGATTGGTTACTGAGGCTCTTTCCTCATAAATATTCATGAGCCAGATAATAAATCTGTGACCAGTGATTCGATTTGTCCGTCTGAATGTGAGTGTTTGCTGTGTGAATATGAATTATTCCTCTGGTTGTGTGAACGGGTTCCTCCTCACCTTGGAGCAGATCTGCTTCAGGCTGCTGGCGACGGTTTCCGCAGGACTCTCACACTGAAACACGTGACATTTTAACACACGCGTGTTCTTGTCACGGGCCACATACGCAAAATCCCTGAAACACACAACAGAGACGTTCATATTGAGTTTGTAAAGCAGGAATCAGTGGAGTTTCCTTTGAATGTCTGCGTTAATAAACCAGATTATCATTCAGACATGCAGACAGAAACATGTTCACAGTTTACCTCGGTTTTACTAACTTGTTTAGCATAATTCTCTCTGAAAACTGAATTCTGAGCACATCGTACTGAAAATCATTCACGGAAACCTTGAGTTCATTCGTTATGGCAGGTGTTCCCGAATGGGGTTTGTTAGTTGATGAAAAGCTAATAATTATTTAAAATAAAAAGCTACAATGAATCATTTTAAAATAAAAAATAATACATACAATTAAAATACATTTTAAAATAAAAACAATCAACATAAAAAAGTAGTAAAAGCAATTCAATCATAAAATGTCAAATTAAAATATATGTAAAAAACCTTTTGTAAAAAAAAGAAAAAACCTTTTCAAAAAACATAAAAAAATCATAAAAATCATAAATCATAAAAAAAAATAAAAAATGTCAAATTAAATTAAAAACAACCAAAATATAACACTTGCTAAAAAAGCAATTAAATCACAAAACACACAATTAAAATACTGCAATTCAATCATTAAATGTAAAATTAAAATAAATAAAAAAATTAAACCAATCAAAACAAAAAGTTTGGTAAAAAAGCACTTGAAATTAAAATAAAAAATATATAAATAAATCATTAAATGCAAAAAACAATGAAAATAAAATATTTACTAAAAAGCAATTAAATATAAAAAAAATAATAATAATTTTCACATAAAAACACGTCACATGATGACCATTAATAACACTGGAGAGCCATGAACATGTTCAAAATTATTGAAATATTAACTCTTCAAGTGAATATCATATGTACAAAAAACATCAGGGAAACCCGACGGAAATAAATCAAGCGCAGGAACGTCACAGACTCACTGTGTGATTCACACAGAAGAAATAATATATTACACTCAGATTAAAGAGCGTTTAATCAGCAGATAATGAGACTCCAGAAAAAAAATCCATCAGAGAGAGACGCGTGAGAGAAAGAGGTGGAGAAATGTGTGTGTGTGTGTGTGTGGTGTGAATGTAAAGGTTAATGGTTTTGTGGCCGTGTTTCAGTGTCACTGCTGACATTCAGAGCAGCAGCTTCAACACAGTCAAACTGATGCAACAAACGCTTTCTGACGTCTAGAGCGGCTCAATCTGAGCAAACGCCAGGGTCGTGCCAGAGTGTGTGAACCGCAGTGGCAGTGGTAGGCAATTTACCAGTTTAAACAATTTAATAATATATAGCTTTATATATAAATGGGGTGTTTGTGAAGGCATGCTGTCGGAGTTTCCTGGCTTCACAGCCGTGTGCTGCACCCTACTATACCAAAAATATGAAAAGCAAAATACTCAAATAACATTTTAAGTTTCTGTTTCTGAACAAATAAAGCAGTAATTGATGTCATAAATACATGAGCCTGATTTTTGTTTTTATTTATAACCTTGCGGCTCCAACCCTGGTACAAAACTCACAAAAACACACGTCAAACTGCTGGACTGACACATATTACACAATAAAAACAATCAAAGATACAGCTGCGAGCAACAACTATCTGAGTTCAAGCTCTTTAATGCCTTTATGCACAACTGTAAGATATTACATATTATATAGCAATCCTGTAAACATTTACCATAGAAATAATATGTTTTTGAAACCTTTTTAACTGTTATAGCGCCATCTATAGTCCAGTCTCCATAAAAGTTAGCATGCATGTTTATAATCATGTGTCACATGTGCTCACCTAATTTCATGAAGTTTAGGAATTATGGCTTTTGTGTACACTTGGCCACGCCTATTTTTTAAATGACCCTGTTATAGCTATCCCAATTGGTATATATATAATTGTTATTGACCTATAGAGTCTGGAGAATTGTACTGCAGTGATTTTATCAAGGCTGAGCGAAAAACGTAGAACTGGTTCGCAAAAGTAGATTTTTTAAATTTTCTCAAATATTTAATGAATTATTTGATTGACAGCAGTGATTCTTGAGGCAAAGTTATTCAGAATAAGGAGATCTAACATATGATGTGAATATTGTGCATATGTGCGAAACACGCAATGGCACCCCCCGGTGGCCGATTTCTTTCAAATTTCTCACAGGCCGTGAATCAAACAGGCCCAGCGAGTTTCATGCCGATCGGCCTCCATTAACCTAAAAGGGGCTCAAACTTAATTGACCGACGGCCGGCGTGTTTTTCAAGATGCACGAATGTCCTCGTAAACAATAGCGGCTCGTTGGACAGAGACACCGCATGCCAGTTTTCAAGTAAATCGAACTGACTTATGTGTAGCTATTGCTGTTTTCATGTTTTTATTCTTTTATAGCGCCACCAAGCGTCCTGTCGCCCCGTCCTTTTTCACGAGACCACAGACTGAGTCTGTACATAGATGTACCAAGTTTGGTGAACTTTTCTCTTGCCGTTCAAGAGTTATAGCCATTTTAGTAAAAGTAGCCACGCCCACTTCAAACATTTTTGCTGTAGCGCCCCCGTCAGGCCGATTGGGGCGAGCCTCTGTGACGTAGATGGTGTGAGTACTACCAGCCCTCAAAGTTTCAAGTCTCTACGACTTACAGTTTTGGTCTGATCACTTTCAGGGCAAAATGCTGATCTTTTAAAATCCTAGCAATTACAATAGAGTTTCAGTGCTACGCATTTTAACCGCTAATAAAACACTTGCTAAAAATCAATTGACCCTTCGCCAGGAGTTTGATTGACAGGCGATCTAACCAATCATAATGCCAAATCCGTCATTTTGTCCGACAAAGCAGGGGAGTTAGCAGATTAACGTAGGTGCACTTGAACTTGAAAAATGGTGTGTACTGACGTCTTTCCGCAAACATTCCTTCTGATGTTCATTCATGTTTATTTGATGCTATAAATGAACTAGTAGGAAGAGATGATCGGTTCACGAGCCGCTTGAGCTGAGGGCGCTGCAGCGATCTGTCACGACACGTTAAAGAGCCACAAAATTTGTTTAAATTTCTTTAAAAATGACAAGATTTGAAATTTGAGACTTTGTTTCATATCAGAAGTAACCTGCTCTGTCTTGTCTGTCGACACGTTGTCAGTTTCCTCTTTGCTCCGCGATGTATTTTTCACTGCGTGAGAACATGATGTGTGGCGAGAGATCGGCATGGCTTGTCGGACGTAGCAACAGTAACTAAAGGGGGTGGGTCTTTGCGAACAGTCAATTAAGTCATAAACATAAAATTATATTTCTTTGACAAGACAACAAGCCTTAAATAAAACTGTTTGATTTCCATTAAAGTTTATTTTATTTCAGTGTTTCTAGTTTGTGGCTGAGAGAAGTCGATCATCACAGGTTCATGAGTTTACGCTCTTCACTCCTGCATTTAGATTCGACTGTCACTCAGAATGTGGCTTTTATGTGTCTGAAAACTGAATTTCACTATAAATGTTATGAACTGAAGCTCTGAGAAAACTACACAACATACTGACACACTCACAGGATCTCCGCCTGTCTCTGCTCTTTACCTGCACATGAAGAGACTTCAGCTGACGCGTTAAATCACAGGTGTGTGTGTGTGTGTGTGTGAAGTCTCAGAGCCCCAGCGATGAACCCATTCTGTCTGTCTGCTCACACATAGAAATTAAAGTTTCCCGACACATGCTTACGGAGAAAAGCACTTTTCAAAAATGACTCTGAGGTGAAACTGTGAGGATGATGATGAGGAGGAGGAATCACATTATACTTTCAACTCGCACTGTCTAACTAAATACTAATACTCATTAACATTGGTAGACATGTTTACAGTCATGAATGATTCCTCAGATCATGTGTTGTTGTTGAGTAGAGTATGCCGCTACTTTACAACAGACGCTTAATTTTCTCCAAAAAAGAGGTGAAAATATCCCAGACACACACTGAAGGACGAACTGAGCCACATCTGACCAGAAGATCATTGAGACATGAAGGTGCAGGACTATTGGACTCCAAACAAAACACCTAGTAACCACACCGAACACCCTAGCAACACCTTAGCAACAACTCAGAACATCTTAGCAACCACCCACAACACCCTAACAACCACAAAGAACCCCTAGGAACCACCCAAACATTCACAACACCCTAACAAACAATATTCTAAAAACCACCCAGAACACCCTAGAAACCAACATCCTAGAACAACCTAGCAACCACCCACAACACCCAAACAACCACAAAGACCATCCTAGCAGCACCTTAGCAACAATCCATAACACCCCAGCAACCACAAACAACACCCTAGAAATCACACAAAACACCCTAGCAACCACCCATTACACCCTAAGAATCACACAGAACACCCTAGCAGCACCTTAACAAACACTCAAAACACCCTAGCAACAACTTAAACCACCCACAACACCCTAACAACCACACAGAACCCCTAGCAACACCTTAGCAACCACCCAGAACACCCTAACAACCACCCAAAGCATTCAAAACACCCTAACAATAACAAACAACATTCTAAAAACCACCCCGAACACCATACAAATCACCAACAACATCCTAGTAACAACCTAGCAACCACCCACAACACCCAAACAACCACAAAGGTCACCCTAGAAACACCTTAGCAACCACCCACAACACCCTAGCAAACACAAACAACACCCTAAGAACCACACAGAACAACCTAGAAACACCTTAGCAACCACAAACAATACCCTAAAAACACCCAGACCCCCAAACCACCAACAATATCCTAGCAACACCCCAGCAACCACCCACAACACCCAAACAACCACACAGAATACCCTAGCAACCACCCACAACACCATAGCAACCACAAACAACCCTAATAGCACCCTAACAATTACCCAAAACACCCTAGCAACCACTCACAACCCCTTAGCAACAACCTAGCAACTAGGGCTGTTGGACTACGCCCCAGTGATGGGTATGTTCAGCGATGGACCTTCATGCTTTTTCTAATAATTGTGCATTTTTGTACAATTCACATTGTATGAATTCATCCAAAATCACCACATCTTATCAAAGTTACATTTTCCTGTGAGATCAGGTTGCAAAACACCCTAGTAACCACATAGAAAGACCACTC